>VDFB02168118.1:157525279-157576676 GCA_007258455.2 Sequoia sempervirens
TTCCACCCAACCATGTGGACCCGAAAGTCCACCCCCCGTGCTAAGAGATAGTAATAAGGCTACCTAGACCAAATCTACTAACCCTAGACACTAGTACATACAATCTAAAGGTTACATTGCTTCTAGATTTTGACATTTGATTTGATACAAAAACACAAGGTTTAATTGTTATTCTAGGTGGAGTGTCATCACAACGATGCAATGGTTACCCTGGTGTTTCTTCCTAGGTCCCGGCCCCAATCCTTGGGTTACCCTGGTAACCTCTTACAAAACCCGGCCCCTATTGCATACAGTTGCGGAATCGATTGTCCCTTAAGGAAACGAGACAACGATTTGCCATTCCAGGCCTTCTCGACTTATACTCATAACTGTAGTAGCTTATGAGTCATAAACGAGGCATAAGCATCTTATTACATGTTTTAAATCTATCTACTATGTTCTTTAGTTTTCACTGACTTACTTAACTAATTGTAAGTTACCCTGACACCACTTTGTGTGTCGGCCCTTACGACTAGCGACTCCCCTAAACATAACAAGGTTTCTAAGTTTTCATGACTAGGGTTTACCATATACAAAATTTTACATCACACAATGATAAATAAATCATAACAATACCATCACCATGTTTAACTCTTGCACAAACCCAAGTTGATAAGGAAAACTTTGAAAACAATCATACCCCCATTTTACCCAATTTTACTCTGGAAGACTTGAACAGTTAAATACTTTCCCGACTTGCCTAATCACAGAAGTAAAACAATTATTTTGAACAATTGGATATAATCTTCTTCCATTTGGATACGCTAAATCCATATATATCAATTTGATAACAATATATATATATATATATATATATATTCAAAATAAGAAACTCAAGAAAATTAACCATGTCAATTAAATCTATTTTCTTTGATTTTCACAATTTCACTATAAAATTATATCCTATTATTTTCGCAATTTAAAAATAGAAAATAATAGTATATATATAAATATATTCTATTAATCTTATTTACTCCCATAATCTTTATAAGTATATATTCACATACATAAACATATATACATATATGAATATATATTTATATATATATATATATATATATATATACATATATATATTGTTATAACCAAATTTCATTTTAATAAAATTCCCAATACATAACAAATTAATGAAAATATTATAAATTAAATCATATTTAAATAAAATTTCGAGATTTACATAAAATCGCGAATTTTATTTTAAAGCAAATTTTATACACAGCATACAAAACAAACAAAGCTTTATAATGGTAAGGCTACGGATTTACCCGTAGCCTTCCATTAATAAAGCTGGCCGGCTGCTGGTACGCAGCCTTGCCAGGCTGCGTCAGCAGTCATCGACTGCTGTGCGCAGCCTTGCCAGGCTGCGCCCAGCACGGACATCCATGGGGAGGGTTTCGGCCCTCCCCAATAAAATTCAAATTTTTTTTTAAAACATATGAAATTTTATACTGTTTTTTTTTAAAAAAAACGAAATTTAATAAAACAGTATTTAACACAGAAATTTATTCATACGGAAAAATTTAACGAAAATTTCGCCGGCGGAATTTAATTCCGTACGGCGAATTTTCAATAATAACAATTTTCTTTTATAAAAATTTCTTCAATCATAATCACACTATTTTAAAAGAAAATAACACAAATTATCAAGGTATTTCAATAATACAGAGAATAATTTTCTGGTAAAATAATTTCTACAAATTTTGGGAAAATTATTTCTGTACAGGGTAATTTTCTCCATTCTCTAAAATTTTAATCCAATAGGATTTTTCCAAAATTTAACAGAAATAAGTTTTATTCAAAACCAATTTTAACAGACAATTAAATATTTATAGAAAGATTTTCCAAGATCATATACCCAGAAGATGAAATCTCATCAAAAAGATTTTCTTTACAAATAGATCACAAAGAAAATCAACATCACAAGAAAAATACCTGGATAAATAGCTGCCTTGAAGAATGTAACCCTTTTTCCTGTAGAAAGTAAATCCCTGTAGCTCTTCAAGAAAATCCCGTGATCCACAAGATTACCAACCAACAAATCTCCCAAGCAAGATAAATTCCACAAAGATATAACAACCCCAGAGAGGTAACAAATCTTAAGAATTCCAAAATTTTACACAGAGAAGAATAATTTTTTCAGTGCCCAGAAAATTTCCCCGAGGCAATACAATAACCCCATGCAATTTCCCGAGATCCTCAATATCCTCCGTGAAAATTTTCAACAACCAAAAATAATTATTGCACTCATACACATGTCGAGAGGTTGTTGAGAAAATATCTTCTCCACCTCTCGGCAGTTTTTTTGCCATTTAAATTTTGCATGTAATTTAATTATTAAATTTAATTTTTTTTTTTAAAATCAAAATTTCAAATCACATGCAATAATTTAAATTTTATTTTCTAATATTCAAATTTACATGCAACTTATTTAATTTTTATTTTCTAATCTATTTAAACACAATATAATTTATGCACTTAATAATTTAATCTGATTAATTAATTTATTTAATTAAATAATTAAATCCTTTTAAAGATTAACTATTTAACTAATTAAACTAACTAATGTATTAAATAATTAAGTAAATAAATTTCAATTATATTTAAATATTAATTTTAATAACAATAAATACAACACAATAAATAACATTAAATATAAAAAAATTTACCTTTTTCAAGAACAATTTAACCAACAAAAACGCATTACAACCTATGACTCAAAACTGAAAACTGAAATTGTACTAAAACTAGGGTTAAAGACTGGACTAGGATTAACCTAACTACTATCTCCCTTTCAACAATTCCGTTGAGTCTTGACACGCTCAGACCTGATTACACAGGTGGAGTCGGTGTCATGTACCTGTAAATCCTGCAACCAAGCAAACAATGTACATGTATATATATATATATAAAGCAGTAAACAGGCACACCGTGCGGAGAAAATCACAGATATCACAGGGCACTCGCAAGCGAGTGATGTGATTCTGTTCTCCACACCAATACACTCATAGAAGACTGACTCAATACATGTTGTTAGTCCATCATAAGCATATGCATAACCATAACAACTGAAATTAAGCATCTACGCTAAATCATGTCATGTCTGAAAACAATAAACATCACACAGAGTATCATCATGTCATACAATAATCCATCATCGCTCAAAATCAGCGATCCAAATATCCAACAAAACAACATAAGTCTAACAACATGAGAAAGTATCAACAGAAAGCATAGCATAAACGGAGGGGTACTACATCCTCCCCCCCTAGGATCAGGCTTGCTCCTGAAAGCCTGCGAACAGATAGGGATAAAGTTCCCTCATGCGTGTCACATCCTCCCAGGTAGCCGAAGCCTCATGGCTAGGATCCCATTGGACCCTCACCTGATCAACGTCTCGACCCCTGAGACCGAGCGTCTGGTACTGAAGAATGGCCACGGGCTCCAAAGCCAGCTGCCCGTCCTCTACCTGTAACGCATTCCAATCAAGTACATGAGATATGTCGGGATGATAAGGTCTAAGTACTGACACATGAAAAACATCATGAATATGAGACAAACTGGGTGGTAAGGCGAGTCGATATGCCACGGGACCAATTCTTTCTAAGATCTCAAATGGTCCTACAAAACGAGGTGCAAGCTTAGAGCCTTTTCCATAACGGATTGGACTCTTTCGCGGTCGCACTCGAAGAAACACTCTATCACCAACAGCGAACTGTCGATCAATCCTATGCGCATCGGCGTATTTCTTTTGTCTATCCTGAGCTGCAATCAAATTCTCTCTAATACGGTCAACCTGTTGCTCCATGTCACGAAGCATCTCAGGTCCAAGTAACACTCTATCCTCTAGTCAATCCCAACTCAAAGGAGTTCGACAAGGACGACCGTATAATGCCTGATAAGGTGGCATACCTATAGAACTCTGATATCCGTTGTTATAAGCGAATTCTACTAAATACAAATAATCCTCCCAACGTGATTGTTGATCCATTACGTACATCCTAAGCATATCCTCTAATATTTGGTTAACTCTTTCAGTTTGACCATCAGTTTGAGGATGATAGGCTGAACTAAAGTTCAACTGTGTACCTAATGTACGTTGCAAGGAAGTCCATAAGGTAGAAGTAAATACAGGATCTCTATCCGATATGATCCTACGAGGAATCCCATGCAATCTAACGATGTCCTCCATAAATATCCTAGCTACCGAGGAAGCATTATATGATGAACGTACAGGTGAAAAATGAGCTACTTTAGTCAAACGGTCAACAGTTACCATAATGGCATCATGTCGACGTGATGACGTAGGTAACCCCACAATAAAATCGATGGATATAATATCCCATTTCCATTCTGGAATGAGATGTGGCTGCAATAATCCAGCAGGATGATGATGCTCAGCTTTAACTCGCTGGCATTCAAGACATCTCGATACATAATCTGCAATATCACGTTTCATACCAGGCCAGAAATACAATTGCCTAAGATCGGCATGCATTTTCTTGACACCTGGATGGGCTGAATACGGAGCTCTATGAGCTTCAGTCATGATTAATGTACGAAGACTCTCTACATGAGGTACATAAATGCGACCATTATGTCGTAATATACCATCCGATTCTAGGACATAACCTTCAAATCGACCTTCTAAAGGCCTACCCGACTCAATTTCTATCTTCACTTCTTGATATAATCTATCATTAGGAAGTGTAGCTACTATTTGACCTCTCAAATCTACTTCAAGAGTAGTAGCAGAGATCTCATGACGACGTCGGCTAAGAGCGTCAGCCACTACATTCTCTTTGCCTTGAACATACTTTACTTCAAAATCGTACTCACACAAGAACTCCATCCACCGTCTTTGCCTTGCATTCAAGTTAGGTTGCGTGAAAATATATTGCAAACTACGGTGATCGGTATGAAGTTCAAAGCGATGACCTAAAAGAAAATGTCTCCAACGAACTAATGCATGCACTACTGCTGCTAGTTCTAGGTCATGAGTAGGATAGTTTAATTCATGGTCCTTGAGTTTACGAGACTCATAAGCAACCACACGCCCATCTTGCATCAGAACTGCTCCCAAACCTTCTAAGGATGCATCCGCACAAACTACGAAATCCTTAGTAGGATCAGGAACAATAAGTATAGGCGCATTAGTTAACTTTTCTTTAAGAATTTGAAAAGCTAACTGACACTGTTCCGTCCAAACAAACTTCTTCCCTTTCCTCTGAAGAGAAGTAATAGGATGACCGATCCTAGAAAATCCCTCTACAAAACGTCTATAATAGCCAGCTAACCCCATAAAACTACGAACTTCACCTACGTTAGTAGGTGCAGGCCAATCAACTATGGCTTGGATCTTTGAAGGATCCACAGCAATACCTTTTCCAGATATCACATGTCCAAGGTATTTAATTTCAGATTGAAAGAAGTCACACTTCTTCAGGTTTGCATACAATTGATTTTCTCTTAAACATTGCAACACCTGTCTCAAGTGTTCTTCATGTTCCTTCATGTTCCTCGAATAGACTAAAATGTCATCGAGAAATACCAGGACAAATCGATCAAGGTATGTAAGAAATACACCATTCATCAAACTCATAAATACTGAAGGTGCATTCGTTAACCCAAAGATTTTCTTTTGTGAATTACATTAATGCGAAATGCTTGAGTTAAGCCCGGTTTATGGATATACGCCCCGGTATCGCCAATTGATGATAACCGGATTTCAAATCAATTTTAGAGAACACATTAGCTCCCTTAATCTGATCAAAGAGATCATTGATTCTAGGCAAAGGATAGCGATTCTTAATGCGTGGCTTATGATTCAATTAGTGATAGTCAAAACCTAAAGAGGTCAGATCCTTCTTCTTCACGAAGATAGCGAGGGTGCTCCCAGGGGGATACACACTTGGAACGAATAGAAACCCTTTTTTAAAGTTCCTCTAAGCGAATACGAAGTTCCTCTAACTCTTGAGTCGTCATTCTATAAGGATCTCTAGAAATAGGCTCAGCTCCAGGAACTAGGTCTACTCTAAAGTCGATATCCCTCTTCGGTGGCATTCCAGGAATGTCATCGGGAAACACATCCGCGAATTCCCTAAGAATAGGATGATCATCAAGAGATACCTCTCGACTCTCACCCTCATCTAAATCGGTAACTGTTGTTGCAAACAGTTGACATCCCTGACGAAGACATCTCTTTAATTGCATAGCAGAAATCATCCGCAAAGAGATAGGTCTTTGAATACCTATGATTTCCACTTTCGCACCTAAATCATCAATGCAACTAACTGTCTTAAGTCGACAGTCAATTACAGCATGATGAGATGCTAGCCAATCCATACCAAGCACTATATCGTACGAACCTAAAGGAGTAACGTACAAATCTACAAAGGTAGCTAACGCACCTATTTTAAGTTCACAGTTATATACTAAGTTATCTACTGCTACTTTCACCCCTGAGGCGAATTCAACTTGCCATTTACCACCTTGTTTAACCGCCACAAGACCACAACGGTCAACAATGGACGGTGAAATAAAGGAGTCAGTGGCTCCAGAATCAAAAAGTATAGATACATTAACACCATTTAACTTACCTGAAGATTCGACCACCGTATTCTGGTGATCAGCCTGGCGGTCATTAACCGCTGCATAAACTGTATGTGCACGTCCTGTATCGCCCACCGTAGGCTCTGAAACTGAAGGTCGAGGTCCATAACCAGTAGAGCCTCTCATCGGACACTGCCTAGCTATGTGCCCATGCTGCCCACAAGCATAACAACCTGTACCTGTGCCTCTACCAAATCCTCTGCCACCCGAAGGTGCATTGGACTGCTGAAAACTACCCCTACTGACGGTAGACTGTGCACTCTGTGCAGGCTGATCCTGCCTATTGCGCTTATTGCGCCACCAGTTACGACCCTTTCCTGACTGAGGACTGTTCTGTTGTTGAGGTTGAGGGTTATTGTTCTTTTGAGGTGTTTTCTGTTGCTGCCCACCCTTTGTGGGTGTCTGTTGGTTCTTGGAAGAACCACCTGTCTGTGCCTGTCCACCCCGTGGACTAAAACCTGTTGCCGGGGAGCACTCGATCGCACTCGATTGTGCCCACCTAAAACCATAATAAAGGTTCTCCTCGCTATGAGCCTTCTCCCGCTGCGACTTCCGCCAGATGCTGGCTCAAAAAGGGCTTCGAGGACACCCTGCTGATACGGGCGTTCAAGCCCCTAATAAAATGTTGCACTAGCATAGGCTCATCATCGCCAATACCAGCATACTGCTTGAGTTCATAGAACCTACGTTCGTATTGCTCTACAGAAAGAGCTAACTGGCGTAGATCATGGAACTCATCAGCCCTACGCTGCCTCCAGTGTTCCGAAAGGAACCGAGCTCTAAATCTCTCGAGGAATATCTCCCAAGACACAGAACCAATATCAATGTGGAGCTTCTGCTCCTCTAGGCGCCACCATGTAGAGGCGAATCCTCTCAAATGCATAATAGCGCACCTGGCACGGGTATTGCTACCGTAAGGGTGCATGGCAAAGCATCTACCCAAATCAAGTAGCCAGGTCTCTGCCTCTAATCCTCCTCCTGAACCATCAAAGGTAGGAGGACGTGCTCTCAATAAATCCCTCATATGACCCGCAATGATAGCATCCTGATGAACTGTGTCCTCTACTCTCCTAGGGGATCTATCCCTCTCTCTCACAACCTCCTGCTCATCTACCTGTCTAGGTCCAAGACGAGCTAGGACCTCCTCTAAAAGTGGACGTATCTGAGAACCCTCTACTGCTGACTGTTCAGGATTCTGACCCTCATTTCTCTGACCCATCTGATCCGCTTGGTCACTATGGTGAGGGCTAGGAGGGGGAGTAACCTGAGGGAATGGCCCACGGCCTCCACCTCTACCTCTACCACGACCTCTTCCTCCTTGCCTAGGCATGTTCCTACACAAGACAATTTACGAGTCTTAGATACTATTCAACCAAGGTTATCAGTTGCGACACTACGTACTAGGTCAACCTAATGGGCTCTAGATTACCCAGAGCGTCCAGTGTTTGTAACCTTGGCTCTGATACCAATCTGTAATGCCCCGTCTAAATAACCTAAGAATGTTGCAAAAGTGATATAAAAGTGTAATAATTTTTTTTTAAAGTGTTAATAATATGTTAATTAGTTGCATACATTCTTAGGTTACAATGACGTTACACTACTTTAAGTTTTCCATAAGCGACTTAAGTACTTCGCATTGCTCCCAATTAAATCATAACATAAGATAACATTGCATAATATTAAATTTCCATTCAAGATAACATAGTAAAATACAAATCATTTTTCCATACATTACATTGATAAGATATTACATTGCTCATTCATCTGATGAGATAGTTCAAATAACCGTTACAATTTTACAAATGATCACCTCTTATACAATTGAGGGATGCTTTCAAATACATGTTTACAAAGTACAATGAAGAAAGTATAGAAGGAGGAATCCATGTGCGAGCTCTCCATCCATGAAGCGCTCTATGCAACGAACATACTGGGGACCCAACAGAGTAAGGTGCACGTTCCACCCAACCATGTGGTACCCGTAGGTCCACCCCCCGTGCTAGGAGATAGTAATAAGGCTACCTAGACCAAATCTACTAACCCTAGACACTAGTACATACAACTATAGGTTACATTGCTTCCAGATTTGACAATTGATTTGGTACACAATCATAAGGTTTAAATGTTATTCTAGGTGGAGTGTCATCACAACGATGCAATGGTTACCCTGGTGTTTCTTCCTAGGTCCCGGCCCCCAATCCTTGGGTTACCCTGGTAACCTCTTACGAAACCCGGCCCCTATTGCAATCAGTTGTGGAATCAAATGTCCCTTAAGAAAACGAGACATTGATTTGCCATTCCAGGCCTTCTCGACTTATACTCATAACTGTAGAAGCTTATAAGTCATAAGCGAGGCATAAGCATCTTATTACATGTTTTAATTCTATCTATTGTGTTATTTAATTTTCACTGACTTACTTAACTAATCGTAAGTTACCCTGACACCACTTTGTGTGTCGGCCCTTACGACTAGCCACTCCCCTAAATATAACAAGGTTTCTAAGTTTTCATGACTAGGGTTTACCATATACAAAATTTTACATCACACAATGATAAATAAATCATAACAATACCATCACCATGTTTAACTCTTGCACAAACCCAAGTTGATAAGGAAAACTTTGAAAATAATCATACCCCCATTTTACCCAATTTTACTCTGGAAGACTTGAACAGTTAAATACTTTCCCGACTTGCCTAATCACAGAAGTAAAACAATTATTTTGAACAATTGGATATAATCTTCTTCCATTTGGATACGCTAAATCCATATATATCAATTTGATAACAATATATATATATATATTCAAAATAAGAAACTCAAGAAAATTAACCATGTCAATTAAATCTATTTTCTTTGATTTTCACAATTTCACTATAAAATTATATCCTATTATTTTCGCAATTTAAAAATAGAAAATAATAGTATATATATATAAATATATTCTATTAATCTTATTTACTCCCATAATCTTTATAAGTATATATTCACATACATAAACATATATACATATATGAATATATATTTATATATATATATATATATATATACATACATATATATATTGTTATAACCAAATTTCATTTTAATAAAATTCCCAATACATAACAAATTAATGAAAATATTATAAATTAAATCATATTTAAATAAAATTTCGAGATTTACATAAAATCGCGAATTTTATTTTAAAGCAAATTTTATACACAGCATACAAAACAAACAAAGCTTTATAATGGTATGGCTACGGATTTACCCGTAGCCTTTCATTAATAAAGCTGGCCGGCTGCTGGTACGCAGCCTTGCCAGGTTGCGTCAGCAGTCATCGACTGCTGTGCGCAGCCTTGCCAGGCTGCGCCCAGCACGGACATCCATGGGGAGGGTTTCGGCCCTCCCCAATAAAATTCAAATTTTTTTTTAAAAACATATGAAATTTTATACTGTTTTTTTTTAAAAAAAATGAAATTTAATAAAACAGTATTTAACACAGAAATTTATTCATACGGAAAAATTTAACGAAAATTTCGCCGGCGGAATTTAATTCCGTACGGCGAATTTTCAATAATAACAATTTTCTTTTATAAAAATTTCTTCAATCATAATCACACTATTTTAAAAGAAAATAACACAAATTATCAAGGTATTTCAATAATACAGAGAATAATTTTCTGGTAAAATAATTTCTACAAATTTTGGGAAAATTATTTCTGTACAGGGTAATTTTCTCCATTCTCTAAAATTTTAATCCAATAGGATTTTTCCAAAATTTAACAGAAATAAGTTTTATTCAAAACCAATTTTAACAGACAATTAAATATTTATAGAAAGATTTTCCAAGATCATATACCCAGAAGATGAAATCTCATCAAAAAGATTTTCTTTACAAATAGATCACAAAGAAAATCAACATCACAAGAAAAATACCTGGATAAATAGCTGCCTTGAAGAATGTAACCCTTTTGCCTGTAGAAAGTAAATCCCTGTAGCTCTTCAAGAAAATCCCGTGATCCACAAGATTACCAACCAACAAATCTCCCAAGCAAGATAAATTCCACAAAGATATAACAACCCCAGAGAGGTAACAAATCTTAAGAATTCCAAAATTTTACACAGAGAAGAATAATTTTGCCAGTGTCCAGAAAATATCCCCGAGGCAACAGAATAACCCCGTACAATTTCCCGAGATCCACAATAACCTCCGTGAATTTTTTTTTAACAACCCCAAAGTAATTATGGCACTCATACACATGTCGAGAGGTTGTTGAGAAAATATCTTCTCCACCTCTCGGCAGTTTTTGCCATTTAAATTTTGCATGTAATTTTAATTAATAAATTTAAATTTTAATTTTAAAAATCAAAATTTCAAATCACATGCAATAATTTAAATTATATTTTTCTAATATTCAAATTTACATGCAACTTAATTAATTTTATTAAATTTAAAATTTAAAACTCATTTCACATGCATATTCTAATTTAATTTATTTAAATATAATATAATCTATGCACTTAATAATTTAATCTGATTAATTAATTTATTTAATTAAATAGTTAAATCCTTTTAAAGATTAACTATTTAACTAATTAAACTAACTAATGTATTAAATAATTAAGTAAATAAATTTCAATTATATTTAAATATTAATTTTAATAACAATAAATACAACACAATAAATAACATTAAATATAAACAAATTTACCTTTTTCAAGAACAATTTAACCAACAGAAACGCATTACAACCTATGACTCAAAACTGAAAACTGAAATTGTACTAAAACTAGGGTTAAAGACTGGACTAGGATTAACCTAACTACTATCTCCCTTTCAACAATTCCGTTGAGTCTTGACACGCTCAGACCTGATTACACAGGTGGAGTCGGTGTCATGTACCTGTAAATCCTGCAACCAAGCAAACAATGTACATGTATATATATATATAAAGCAGTAAACAGGCACACCGTGCGGAGAAAATCACAGATATCACAGGGCACTCGCAAGCGAGTGATGTGATTCTGTTCTCCACACCAATACACTCATAGAAGACTGACTCAATACATGTTGTTAGTCCATCATAAGCATATGCATAACCATAACAACTGAAATTAAGCATCTACGCTAAATCATGTCATGTCTGAAAACAATAAACATCACACAGAGTATCATCATGTCATACAATAATCCATCATCGCTCAAAATCAGCGATCCAAATATCCAACAAAACAACATAAGTCTAACAACATGAGAAAGTATCAACAGAAAGCATAGCATAAACGGAGGGGTACTACAGCCCCACAGGGCGGTGGTACTACGTACCCTATGGCCCCAGTAGCCGTGGGTGGTATGGCCTCGTCAACCCCCACCCCTAATAAAATATTTAATATATATATTTTTAAAAACACTTTTATTTAATTTTTTTTTAACTTCAGTTTCAAAAAAAAATTCTAAACAATCTTTTTTTTTAATAAATGTATATATCATATTTTATTCAAAATATCATTTCAAAATTCGAACTCACAATCTATAACTTTTTATTTTATTTTATAAGCAAACAAAAAATCCACACGAATTTCAAAGTGTTGTTTATACTATTATTTATTTATTTTCCAACAGGGAAAACAAGAAATATATATATATATATTTTAAAGCATAATTTATATTAATCCTACTTCACATGATAATATAGAAGAACATTAACATAACATGCAATAAATTTATTATATCTTATTTGATATATAAATAAATAGAATTATTTAAGTACATAGAATTTATAAACATATTCATTCCAAAGATTCAGTCAAATAATAACATATGTATATTAATTTTGTATAAATGTAAATATAACTATATATTTAATCCAAAGATTTAGAACAACAATATAATAATAGATTTTCAATAAACCAATACAGATCTAACATGCAAATTCAACCTTCAATCAAAAATGATTTTTGTTTCAAAGAAAATAATAATTTTCACTACTAAACTAAATAATTTCAACAAGATTTATTAATGTTTTCAACAGAAGATACAAGGGTTTCATATGAATAAATTTTCAAATCATAGAACTTCTTTCTATAAATTTTTTCTAAACACAAGCAACAGATATTGTTCAAAGCATAACATAAACAATAATAAATAACAGAAGAAAACATGGAGTCCTTCGTCTGGTGAAGAATCCAGCACAGTACTCTTCTTTCGAACGTGGAACCCCTCTGTAGCTTCTTTTCCAATTCCTGTCTTTAGCTCACTTTTGAATCTATCATTTCTTCATCCACAATCATTTTACCCAGAAAACACCAAAAAACCCCCAAAACTATTTTTCTTTTTCTTTTTATTTTTACAGATAAAAAAAAATAGAGATAAACTTCTGTGTGTGAATAATCTCCTCATAAAAATAATAAATCAAAATAAAGATTCCATAAAGCTCTTCCGCTTTTTTTTCTCAAAAATCCTCTTTTCTTATTGGTCCTTTTTCCAGCTTTTAAAAGCACAACTTATCTACAATTTTAATTAAAATAATTTATTTAACCAAGATATTATCATCACATGATTTTCTAATCTAATATTAATAAAAAGATAATATCTAATTATTCTCAACAATATTAATTTAATTTAATTTCTTGCACTTTAATTAATTAAATACCTTTTTAATTTACAATATATTTAAATTTAACATTTTTCTAACTCACAATTAAATAAAAACAAGAAGACAACTTTAATTAATTATCTTATCAAATAATATTAATTAATTAAACACTAACCATAAATAAAATGAATACTTCAAAAGTCAAACTACACAATCAATGAAGACAAAACTTCAGTCATGACACAACAATGACTCACAACAAACGACGGACTTGGGACGGAGACACTTCCAAACCTACTCCCTTTTTCAACATTTTTACCTGTTGGGTTAATTTATTGCTCGCCCTGTCCTGCCGAAGCAGGTGGAATCAAGACTTATTCCTGCAATCCTGCATCCAAATAAACATCCAATAGCACATGTATATATATATATAATCAAACATCCTATCGTGAAAAGGAATTGCAGTGTAGCAGGGCACTCGTGAATGAGTGATGCTACACTGTCCTCTCACCTAATCTATTCTAACAATTACCATATCAATGATGAACTAACATTTCTAACCAAATTGATCATAAGATAACATGATACTTAACTACTGCATCATAACTAATTATTCAACCATTGCATTATAAAATAATACTTAATTCAAATAACATCACCATAGCATCATCACATCAACATATAAAACATTAATGAAAAACTATTTGAATAAACAATAATCCAATCAACACACAGAGTATCATAAATCATACTAATAATGTCACACGCAACAATTAACTAAACTACACATCCACATAACAGTATAGACAATCACTGTCACAAAGCATCAATCAAAACCATAGAAGTATCAAGTCCAAACAATATGAGGGGTATTACAATATACACCTTTTTTTACATATATACATATATACATAAATAAAATAAGATATATATATATATTAAAATCAAATATTTAAAATTTATTATAAAAATTAGCAAATAATAATTTATATATATATAAACTAATATATAATTAATATATATAAATATTTATAACATAAGAATTGCATGAATTGCATCAAAGTTTAAACCTAAAGAAAATGCCACCACCACGGAAATCCCATAGTACTTTGTACTAGGGGTGAGGGGGTACACATCCCCCACTGGCTACACCCAACAACCTCGGCTATTGTGCGCAGTTAGTGGTGGCTGCGTACAACCACCACTGGGGCCGTGGGTAGTATGGCCATGGCCAGCCGCCCACCCCCCACTAATAAATAATTTATATATATATATATTTATTTATTTTATATTTCTTTTATATATAAAATTCATACTTAAAAAAAAAACATGAATTCCAATAGTAAATAAAATTTTCCCAAAATACCTTTAAAGTATTTTTTTTTAATATTAAATTTTAATTCGTATAAAAAAATTTCCAAAAGAACATGCAAAAAACAAAAAATTAATTAAATATATTTGATTTCTATGCTTTATGCTTGTATTGTGGAATAGCATTTTGGGAAAAATTAGACTATGTCATTGGACGTTTTCATTGTGTTTGAATTTATTATTTTTCTATGCTATGCTATATTGGGAGACAGGGTTCTTATAATTTCTGAAATATTATTCTTTTACACTAAGGACTTTTCATGTTTGATCGGACCTCAATGAACACTGCCTATAGAAAGATTTGAAAGTATACATTGTGCTTGAAGTTAGCCTTTGTTGTTCATTCTCTTACCAACAATGAGGGGTCATGGTGTTTTGTTTCCTCTATATCAATCATAAGAATAATTTGAGTTTGAAATTTTGTAGAAGCTTTAGCATATCACCTTTCATGTTTTACATTTACATTTCTTTTTTCTTCCTTATCTCAAAACCCCAAAAGAAGATTCGACTTTCTATAAAGAAACCTGAAGGTATTTAGTGAGATGCAATTTGTCCCCCACTCACTGAATTTCCCATAAGACTGTCACAGAGGCGCAAGCTTTGATGATCAACACATAAGAAAAAAATATGATCTTCATAGTTTTAATACTCAAATATAAACAACATATTTAATATTATTCCTCATATCCAACCATGAAATAAAACTAGAATACCCAATCGGTCATAATGAATATCTTTTCAACATTCATACACATAAAATTTCCATAGAACTTATTTCCTTACAGTAATCTTTGGAATGAAAGTCCCACTTGCATGATTATGACAAAACAAAATAGAAGTTTACAACTCAAATTTTATATATCACGACCCATTCATAATAGGTTTGAAAGGTATAGATTAAACTTCATAGAAAATGTTCTCCATGAAGCAATTTCTTGAAAACAACATTCAAATATACATCATAAAATATTCAAAACTCACATGACCAATTTAGCTCACCTCCCAATCATAGGACTTGTAAAATGTTTGACCCACAAGGTAAGAGGCCTCAAGAAACCTATTTTATCACCATATTACACACTAAAAATCATACAATTATGCATATAACCCAATGGAAACATATAAAACACAAATGGGTTTCCTCAAAACCTATATTAAAGGAGTCAAGAGGAATCTCTACCTCTTGGGAAATAAAAATATCATGACATAAAACTATTCATAATAGACCATTTACAACAAAATCTCACACCATAATAAAACACTTCATCACTCAACCAAATGTTCATAAAAATAATACAAGTTTAAATACATACATATTCCTCATTTCCACTTATACCCATCTCCAAAATAGGTATTCATAGCCTAAATACTTTGTGCTTCATATTTATAATCCAAGAGAGGTTCCACACCTCTCCCTCAACACCATCACATTGATGAATTTTAACTGGTAATGGGAAAGATCCACACACAACACATAACAAACCAATAAAAATAGAAAATTTGACTTAAACACACTCAAAAAGAAGGACTCCAATACAAATATAAATAAACAAAATAAAAAACAGCAATATACATTTCCTAATATTGTATTTTAATTTTACAATGACATTTATACATAATATGGATATGAATAACTACCTCTCTACTTTAGAAAACTTGTGAATATCCTTGACCCTAGCTCATTGAATCCTTCTCCTCTTCAAGCTCCCAATCCCTCTATTTCTCCATTCCTACAAACCCTTGAAAGAAAAAAATACAATGATGGCTCTAAAAGATCCAACCCTTACCAAATATTACAAGAGAGCTTAGGTAAACATTCATTATCTAAATACAATGAACCTTAGGAAAGGTGAATACTTTTCTTCCCAAATCAATTTTTTCTTTCTCCAATCTCATAATTTATCTTCTAGGCCACTTTTTAAGGGTCCAGAAAACTCTAAAACATTAAAAAATCTTTATGAAATGACCAAAACCTATAGATAAACACATAATTAGGTGTTTAAAATTATAGAAAAAATAAAGGGATAAACTTTAAAATTCCTCTAAATTTCCCTTTCAATTTCACATCCAAAATTTGACACATGAGAAATCTAACCAACACCTACTTAATACAAATAACAAATATGTGGATAAAATGATCAACACAAAATCACAATATATAATTACATAATCTAAGATTCATTAGGTAAGCTTAATAATACTGGGGAAAATGCAACAATGTTTTCTTAAGACCTCCACCTATTTCATTGGTCATGGAATCTTAACCTACACACTTATGCACAAGTGATAATATATCAAAAGAAGATAGTCAAAGCAACATTTTTTATTTTTTATTTTTGTGATGTGGTTAGAGGTTTTGGCTTAATGCCTATTTTTGATGCTTTGTTTGGCATCAAGGCCCTAAACCATTTTTTCTAATCCAAAACATTTATGATTACACCATATGTGCAACATATAAATTTCATATTCGTCGGTATTGACATGGTGTAATGGTTTATAGGTGGCATTGTTGTTCTTTCCACCAAGGTTCAAACCCCATTGGGGTGGTATTGTTGATTGGTTGTATTCTGGTTCATAGCTCCGGTCAAAAGCATTTACCCCTTTAAGAAAAAAAAAAAAAAACATATAAATTTCATATTCAATATCAATATCTAGAGATACATAAAATATATTAATGCAATATAAATTAATCATCTAAAACATGTTTTCAATAATTCACATGATGCATAAAATCTTAATCATATCCATAATGTTTCATCCTTTCATGATAATTTCATAATAGAATTCATCTATAATGATATCCATTATAAATAGTAAAATATGAATCAAATAATTATGAATAGTCCATAACCTTGATTAACCAAGTCATCATCAATCCACTATAACTCTAATATATCATAAATGTATCATGGTATATAATCATATATAAAATCAAAAGCATCATAAGTCAATGATTATATCCAAATATAATGTGAATAGGATGGAAATAGACGAGCCTCACATCTTTTAGAAGCAGTATCATTCCAACAAGACTCTTGTATTAGAGAACTAGATCCCTCATGTAACACATTTATTTCTATCAGAAGTTATTCTTGTATAATTTTAAATGTTATTTTTAGTTATCCAATCTTACGTGGAAAGGCCTAGATCCATTTTCATGGACATTTCTAATTCAATAAAATTTTAACACTCAGAACTAACATAACTATTTAGGTTTAAGAAAATAACTTGAATAAAATTCTAAGGATAAACAACATTGTTTAGGTCTAAGAAGTGGTTTTCATAAAACCCCTAGAAAATACCCCAAATATATGAAAAATGGTATTTTTGTAAGGAAAACATTATGAAGTTTTAATATTGGTAAAATATGGTTGTGATTTTTTTTACCTTATTCCTAGATCTAGTAGTTAGATTTAGCACATTATCTTGGTTTTGGAGTACAATTCAAAAATCAAGCTGTCCCAAAAAGTGTAAACCACTATTGTGGTATCACCCTCAGATAAAGAATGAGGAGCAGGAAGCAACCCTTTCTCTTGTGAAGAAAATTTTGATTTCTCAGAAGAAGAAGATGTGAAGACAACAGATGATGGAGGAGGGGATGGAGATAAATGAAAAGGCTCGAATATTAAACCCCTCGCAAAAGATCAAGGTGTTGGTTCCAAAGGGACCTTAACTCTTGTTCCATGTGCCCAAGACCATTTCCCTTGTACCCATTCTTAGAAATAATATTAAATCCAAATCCATAACGTGAATGCAACTCCTCTAAAGTGGGAGGGTCAACATTGTGAACATTACAATTATTGTTCACATTATCTTGTGATTTAGAAGAATAATCATCTTTGATAGTAGATGTGAATGATATTGTTGGGAGGTCTAAGCTGATCAAGTTGACTTTATATTCCCCAAAGAATGATGGTGTAAATTATAAGGAAACCCAATCATCACCAAGACATGCATTCACTTGAAAAGGTGCATACTCAAGATTTCTTGCTTCAAGAGAATCTTCTTCAAGGACATCAACCTAAAGAGTATCCTTTGTAACAAGTACTACTGGAGTAGACATCAACACAATAGAAGACACTAAAGGGATAAGATTTATTAAGAGTAGATGCAACTGAAGACTAACCAGCAATTATGAATGAATTCAATAGATTTATGCAAGTTGGATAGGACTACGCCCATAGTGTGAATCCATGGTCTACTGAGAAGTAGTTTTTATGGTATTTTTTGGACATAACATGCACCAAGGTGGGTATGGTAATGGGTCTCAACATTAAAGGAAATACTATCATGTTAAAGCTTGCTGACCAACATTAATGAAACCATGAATAATAAGAGAAGAAGTTGCAAGTGAAGTTGAATCAATTTTAATTTTAGGCAATAGATCAATGCTATATACATTGAGCATCAAACCAATGTCAACAAGAGTATGTCTAATGCCAATATTACTAGCACTTTCACTAGAAGGGGGTGCAAGGATTATGTTGATAGAAAAGTATATGTAAGTTAAAATATTAAGGAGGTATATTCTATATAAATAAGTATGCACATTTACATGTAACTTCATTATTCGTGGCACTGCATATTTTTAAATACAAAAGAAAAAGACAATGATGCATCCATGGATTAGTATCGATTAAAAAAATCTAGATGTCTTGAGTTGGAAATACTAAGCCTAAATGTTATTTATGATTAAATGTTATTATTCATATTATATTTTTTGCTCACCCTGACTAAGCTACAATTTAAAAAATAGCATTCACAACCCTCTTTCTATGCCAAGTATTTGTTCTACTATTGAGAGTGTGTCGTAGAAAAAAGGACCCTTTGCTTAACATGGGAATATTTCATAATAAAATGGACTTAATGAGGCCTTAATCTAGTATTGTGAGGCATTTTATGCATCCACACTAGGCCTTGGACCCTTTTAAATTAAATAAAATGCATTTATTAACATCTTTTGAAGGTGTTGTGAAGTGTTGTAAAACATTTCTACACTCTTCTAGAATCTTTTTAATATAATCCATTTAAATATTCATTTTTATTCATAATCACATCCTATTTTGAACTGTTGTAAAGTCTTGTAACCAACTTTCACACTTTTCTAGGCACATCTTAACTATTTATCCCTTTCTTATGTTTTATTTGACCCCTTTATGCCCTCATATGTCTTAATTAAGTGTATTTTTGAATGTAAACCCAAAAAACAACATTAAATGCAAGTTAATTCCTGATGCAAACTTTCAAGTCCAAGGTGGGAATCATTCATCATGCGTACTGAATAGGTCCTTCTTGGCTATAATTTCAATTTATTTTTAATTTCTTTTCGGGTTTTTATTTAGAATCGCTTGATGTCGGCTTGTGATAAAGTATGAATGGGTAACTAAGGCACAAGAGTGTATAAATATGTGTTTCTCTCCTCATTTTACATCTATCTCTCTCATTCATCTCTTAACTCATTTTACAACTCATTCATCATTCTTCTTCTCAAAAAAGCTATGGTTTTATCACTACAAGTCATTCAAGCTCAATTTTCAAACTTTCAAGGGTAGATTCTACATGTTATGCTACAAACTTTCAAGATCAATCATCATGGCAAGGTAATATACTCCGTTATTGCATGTTCCATTCCTTTCTTTCATCATTTTGTTTTAATTACCTAAAAGGGGTTTGACCAAGGCAAACCCTCATGCCCTAACATTCAACATTTCTTCTCCTCTTCTTGTGTGTTTGGAGATTTAGGACTCTTGGAAGTTGGAAATCATTGAAGATAAATTTTTAAGGTTATTCAAGTCTTCTCATCTTTGTTCAAGTCAAAATATCAAAAAAAATCCACTTACACGTTTGGAAATCAAAGTTTCAAAAGGTAACACCTGTAGTCTAAAGCCAAAGCACAGACCAAAACCTTCAGAATCCACTATTGAAAATATAGTAATTCAAAAGTGGACTCATTCACCATGGGTTGTGAATGAGTCCCACTCCAAGGTCAATTTTGAGTTTTCTACATTTTTGAGTTGCCTTTTGTCAGAAATGGGTTATGGTACATTTTGGCATAATTGGGACTGATTCACCCAAAATGGTGAATGAGTCCCTCTAGTCCTAAATTTTAGGATTAAAAACATTACAAAAGTCATTTCTAGTCCTCTTCCATATCTCAGATACATATTTTTATTCTGATTCATTTATGTTCCATTCTTCCATTCTTTTGTAGGTGATTTTGTAATACACAATGGGTTTTCAAACATCACTTGCTTCTTAGGTTTTGCATGCATAATCAATCAATTATTTAGCTTAATTTCATTCATATCATTCCATTTAGTCCAAATTCCATCATACATATCTTTCTTTGAGTGAACTAGTTAGATTCTTTGGCCCTTCTTTCTCCTTTTAGGTGAAAAACCCTAGAAGTGCTAGAAAGTCCTAGTGAGCCAAAAATCTATGGTTCATTTTGGTGAACGTACTTTTCAAACACCTTGTTTTCTGATTTAGAGTCCTTCATTTCCTATATTTTCTTGTACTAGATTTGCATTGCATATTGCATTAGTTAATTTGCATCTAGGGTTTCAAATTTTTGCATTAGAAAAAAGTGCATTTAGTTTGCATTTTTGCATAAATTTTCCTTAAAAATATCTAAAATTTTGTATCTCCATATTTTTTCTACATCATACAACATTAAACACATCAAAAACCATTCAAAATTTCTAATTTTTTTGCAAAAAACTAGTACTAGGACTTATTCGCCATGTTGGGCGAATCAGTTCCTATCTAGATTTTTTACTATCTATTTTTGTATCAAAAACCTCATTTTTGTGCTTCCTAAGCCTCCTAGTATCATATAGTATAAGTCTGGGTAGTTTCTAGAACATTTATTTTATGCATCTAGCTCAAAAACATCATTTTAGATTACTCATTCTTCAAATCACTTCATTTGCACACATCCTTACATCTGAAAATTCTTCCATTTATGAAATTTTGCATAACTTTGATAAAAGTACTTTTCACTTTTGCATACGCAATATTTCTATTCATGAAGCTTTGCATTAGTTTGGTAAAAGATCTTTTCATTCTTGCATGTACATTGTTTGCATTCTTCAAAACTTGTGTATATTGGATAAGAATGTTTTGTACCTTTACCTATCCATTGTTCATCTTGTTGAACCATTGCATGAAATTGTTACATATGCTTTACATTCTTATTCAAACAATGCTAGTACCTTACATAGTTACACATGTGTTAAGAAACATTTCCTATCCTCTCCCTATGAGAGTGTTTTTGTGAAAGGGACTACAACTTGGGCCATTCCTAATGATCATACTTGTTCTTCTCATAATATCTCTCCTCTTGGTGATGAAGATATTTTAGTAGAAGAATCAATTAATGATAGTTTTGAGAATCCTAGTTGTTTCTCTCCTTTTACCTCTCTTAGTGGAAAAAAAATCACAACCAACATAACACAACCTTAGATGATCATGACAACAACATTTGTTCTTCCTCTAGTATATCTCCTAGTTGTGAAGTAGATACTTTGATGTTATAAAACACAAGCGATGAAGGTCATGAATATCTTAGTTGTCCCCCTTCACCTAGGGCAAACCATCTTGTAAAACAATCTTCAACCATTGATCATTCCCCTACTTGCAATGAAGTCCTTTTAGAAGAACCAACCTATGAATGTCACAAACATTTGGCTTGTTGTTTTCCTAAAAACTCTCCTCCTAGGGAGACTCTCATGGTGCACAAACATATGAACATTGGCCCATATCCTTAAACCACTAAACATTCCCTAGATGAGGGTACTCAAGTGGCATTATAATCCTCTTCACCAACATATCATGCTAACCAAGACAAAAATTTTGAGGTTATGATGACACAAGTGGGATATCATTTAATTAGTGATATTCCTAAGTCACCTTCCATTAGTGAAAAAGACAAACAATTTAGAGCTATCTTGAAATCCATGATGCCATCTGCTCATAACAATGTTTTTCAGCCACTAAGTTGCAACTTAGTTTCTCAAATATCTAGGAGAGCACACAACACTCCTCCACCATTACCTTTTCCTCACAAAGTTCCTAGTGTTGCAGATCTTAATAAGACTCTTGCTAATATATTTGTATGGGAACTCATTCAACTCTTACCCATAGTGAAACTTCTCTTTCATGAAATGTTGGAAATATAGAAGGAAGAGATTCAACACAACAATAATCCCTTGATGATAAAGGTGATCATTAATGAAACTCTAGTTAGGTGCACTCTCATAGATAATGGATCATAAATTAATGTTTGTAGCATGGACCTCCTACACAAACTTGGCATGGAAAAAAATCTCATTCAACTTAATGGATATGTGTAGGATCATCATAGAAAAAATAAAGTTAGGAAACTTGACATAAAAATTTGAATAAGTTATCTATATTATTTTAAAAATATGTAAGGATAGAATTTGTATCAAATTGAATGTAGTTTCTAAACTACTAGGTTTATTTTTTTTTAAATCTATTTGGTGAAAATTTGAAATTTCAATGCAATAGTACTTAAATTTTAGGGAAAAAAATAAGTAGGTGTTTGTTTTACCACCTAACCACAATAAAATGATAATATTTTTTTATAATATTTTAGATATAAGTAGAGGTCTCATGTCTCGATGTGATGCATATTTTTTTGTAATTTTTTTCCAAGTAAATAATTAATTATGATTTTTTTGTTACAACTTTTAAAAAATATAAAAACTTGTATGTCTAACCACCTTAACTTGGTGAAAACTTCATGAAATTCAAACCTTTTTTTTTAATCCTATAGTATGCAAATCATAGAATGTGACACATGTTTCAGATTCAAAAAATGTGATACCATTTGAAAGCTATAGATTTTTTCAATCAACCTATCAATAAGGACTTTAGTCATAATTCAAATAGAAAATGAATAATAATTACTTATTCAATTCGAAGTAAAGCATAAGTTATATTGGTGGAAAGCTGGGAATCTCCTTTAAAAACCCTTTTTGTTTCATCAATTTTGGGTAAAAAAAATGGTCTTCAGCCACATACCCTACACATACCCTTCATATCGCCACTTTTGGGCCCATCATGATCCTCCACATACCCTAATGATGTTCATATTTGTGGCTTTGACAATGTTCATAGGTAACCAGTTGGGATGATCACATTACCTATTGAGGTTGGACCTATAGTGTTGCCTACCGCTATTCATATCATGCAAGAACCTCTTCCATACAATCTTATCTTAGGGAGACTGTGGATTCATGCTATTAAAGGAGTCCCATCTACCCTTCACCATGTCATGAAGTTTGAATACAACAACAAGATATGACTGATGCAGATGAGTGAATCTTTTTGTCAACTGATCACAAAACTTCCAATTCCCCTAATCCTTTCATTCCTATATCAAAATTTGCACCTATACAAGTTGATGCTAATTCTACACCTACAAAAAAACTCTTCCATGATAATTGGGGGCCACTAGATTCTAGACCTCCTTTCCATAAAATTTTTAAATCTCACCCTCATGGTCCAAAAAGTCATATACAAATGATTCAGACACAAGTTCTAGTAGTGATTGGAAGTTCACACCTACCTTTAGGGAGAGTGTGCAATATCCCAATCTCAATCCAAACAACCTTTTGTTCTATTTACTCAACTTATTTCTACTAAATCACCCCATGGTGGTGATGGGGCCAATATAACTCCCATCCCTCATAAAGCAAAGACACATCACATTAGAAAGGATTTGTGTTCTTGTAAAGAAACCAATCCTTCTCACAAACACACAACCTCTTCATCTAACTTGGATGCAATGAACATATGAACAAAACTAACATATCATACTCTTTTAGGAAAGATCTAGAGGTATCTCCCTTATCGCCACTTTTATCAAAGACTTTGCACACCAATAACATTCAACCTCTCAAGGAGTGTGGTGCTCTTCCTTGTATGGGAGCACCTAATTCCTATACTTGATACTTCCTTTCATCTATTCTAGGCTCACATTTGTCTTGCATTGAGTGGGGACAAGGGGTTTGACAACCTTATCCCCATATGTCACTTGTTGCTATCTCTTTTAGCTAATTGTTATCCTTTCAAGAACATATAAGAAAAAGCTTGGGATGTGGACGACATGTCTTAAGATTGACTTGCATGTGACATACTATCTTTCTTCATGATGCAGCTTCTCGAAAACATATATGACTTGGCATAGGGCTTTACGAGTAAGATCTCATATTCTCCTTCTTCTACTTTAAAGCAATTGTTCATAGACAAGTGTGTAGCTCAACCACTTTAAAGTGGGGGGCATACAATACCATAATTCATTTGTATTCTTGATTCCTAGTGTAGCTTTGTTTTTTATGTGATGTGTTCATCACGTTGTGGATGACATTGGGTGTGATTTCCTTCATAAATGCGATCTATCTTAGCATATTACATTCCTCTTGGCGGCTTGATGCAACACACTTCATCCCCTAAGTTGTGAATATACTATCCTTTGATTGATCCTCTCTTGGAGACATTAGACACAATGTTCCCTAAGTGATTGACCTTGCATGAACTGAACAAGATTCCTTTGAACATCCTTTATATTTTTACATTTTTTCATTTTTCCCACCTTGCATAATGCAACTTGCATGACTGTGGCACCTTCCTTTTTGTTCATGGCATTTCCTTGTGGTGCATTGTTAAATTTATCAATAGGTATAACTTTAATATGGATGAGTGGGAATCCTACCTAGTAGCACGACTTTTCCCCATAGCCACCTTGGTGTTTGTGAGTGCATACCAACTAGTGTATGTTTCTCACCTTTTGTGCTTTCTCACCCCACAAACAATCAGAAGTTTTGTGGCCCTAGAGTGAGTACATTTGGGCCTTCTCACCTAGTAGACTGCCCTAAGTTCTATCGCCCCAGAGTGAGTACACATTTCCTCTCAACAAGCCTAGATCTAATCCACAACTAGTTGGACAAATGGTTGAAATTTGATCCATCTTTTCATTTTCATCTTTCTCTATCTTTCCTTTGCATGATTATGTATCTTGGGGGCTTGGCCTACATGTGGATCTCTCTCAAATTTCTACTTTAGTGTGAGTTTGAAGCAAGTTCATCCTCTCACTAAAGTGGGGGCTAAATGTGTTGTAGAAAATAGGACCCTTTGCTTGACATGGGAATATTTCATAATAAAATGGACTTAATGAGGCCTTAATCTAGTGTTGTGAGGCATTTTGTGCATCCACACTAGGTCTTGGACCCTTGTAAATTAAATAAAATGCATTTATTAACGTCTTGTGAAGGTTTTGCAAAGTTTTGTAAAATATTACTACACTCTTCTAGACTCTTTTTATTATAATCCATTTAAATATTCCTTTTTATTCATAATCAAGTCCTATTTTGAACTATTGTGAATTCTTGTAACCAACTTTCATGATTTTCTAGGCACATCTTCATTATTTATCCATTTCTTATGTTTTATTTGACCCCTTTATGCCCTCATATGTCTTAATTAAGTGTATTTTTGAATGTACACTTGAAAACAACATTAAATGCAAGTTAATTCTTGAAACCAATTTTCAAGTCCAAGTTGGGACCCATTCACCATGGGTGGTGAATAGGTCCTTCTTGGCTCTAATTTCAAATTATTTTTAATTTCTTTTTGGGTTTTTATTTAAAATCACTTGATGTTGTCCTGTGATGAGGTATGAATAGGTAACTAAGGCACAAGAGTGTATAAATATGTGTTTTTCTCCTCATTTTACATCTTTCTCTCTCATTCATCTCTCAACTCATTTTACAACTCATTGATCATTCTTCTTCTCAAACAAGCTAGGATTTTATCATTACAAGTCATTCAAGCTCAATTTTTAGACTTTCAAGGGAAAATTATACATGTTATGTAAAAGAGATCAATCTACTCTTATTGCATGTTTCATTCTTTTTTTCATCATTTTGGTTTAATTACCTAAAAGGGGTTTGACCAACGCAAACCCCCATGCCCTAACATGTAATATTTCTTCTCCTCTTCTTGCGTGTTTGTAGATTTAGGACACTTGGAAGCTTGGAAATCATTTAAGATAAAGTTGTAAGGTTATTCAAGTCTTCTCCTCTTTGTTCAAGTTAAAATATCAACAAAAATCCACTTATAGGTTCGAAAATTATACTTTTGAAAGCGAACACCTATAGAAAGCCAAAGTGTAGACTAGACACTTCAGAATCCACTTTTGAAAATCCAAAAATTCAAAAGTGGACTCATTCGCCATGGGTGGAAAATGAGTCCCACTCTAGGGTCAATTTTTACTTTTTTTCATTTTTGAGTACCCTATTGTTAGAAATGGGTTTTAGTATAGTTTGGAAAAATTGGGACTGATAGTCCTAGAAAGGAAAGTGTGTTCCTCTAGGCCTAAATTTCAGCATCAATAGCATTCTAGAAATCATTTCTAGTCCTCATCCATATCTCAGGTGCACACTTTTAATCTGATTCTTTTTTGTTACATTCTTTTGCTCTTTTGTAGGTGATTTTGTAATACACAATGGGTTTTCAAACATCACTTGATTCTTAGGTTTTGCATGCATAATCAATCAACTATTTAGCTTATTTGCATTCATATCATTCCATTTAGTCTAAATTCCATCATACATATCTTTCCTTGAGTGAACTAGTTAGATTCTTTGGCCCTTCTTTCTCCTTTTAGGTGAAAAACCCTCGAAGTGCTAGAAAGTCCTAGTGAGCCAAAAATCTACAGTTAAGAGACAAATTTTATATTGTCCACATAAGGGTTGTGAATGGATAGCATAGTCTATAAATTTGATTTTGACAGATTACAAAGACCAGAGAGCAACCTCACTTTAGCTCTTGATTTTTTATATGTTCCTACCTATGGTGGCTATGGTTGTTTCTCTAAACCAAATGAAATGTATAAAGAGGATAGTAGATGACCCCAAGTGATCCTAAGTTGAGTTGTACCTACAATAGAATAGAGGAAATTAATAAAAATTTAGTGTAATACCAATATAAACAAGCCAGCAAACTACCTACTTAATAGATTTGAGATAAGACTAAACCTTAGAGTCTAGTAGGTATGGATAATGGGGTAGTCTAGTTGTCCAAAATATTTATCATATTACACACAAACAATAAATATATACATACACTCTTCATTATGAATGCAAACATACTTAAAGACCAAAAATTATTGAAAACCTTTACTGAAAGAAATTTACAACTATCATGAAATGTTTCTCAACTAAACATATATATTAAGAAGATATAAACAATCACCACAAAAAAAATTTAAAATATTATGTAAGAGAAATGATATCACGTAGGAAAATTTTGTTATTTTGTAATTAAACAAAACTCGATTGTGAAATAGTACTATTCATGTAGAAAATCAAAGAAGAGGGGAAATTGCTCATGTGAGCCCTTAAATAATTGTACTATGATCATTGACATGAACATACTCCAATGTTTTATTTGTGCTTATAGAACTCTCACCATGAAAATATAGACAAAAGTCTTTTAGAATGAAATAAAACACAAAATAAAAATCATTTGGCTAGATATAGATTCAAGTGACTTACCCCAAGGTTCTCCACAAATTGAAATTGGCCAATTTTTTTCCATGAAAGCATAATAAAATATGTCGAATAAACATAAAACCCATCAATGGACATACAGGAAATTGAATTTTATGAAAATAACTGATTTTAATGACCAAATTCAAATTGAAAAATTCCTTCACTTTAATAGGATTTCTTGTAAGTCTGGATGCATGAAGACAATATTTACAAAAGTGGAATTGAATTGTAAGTTGGTCAGAAAAGCAACAAATGAGAAAATTGAGGATAAGACACTTTATGGGAAAAAGAGGATTACATTCTTACAATTTTTGCATCTAGATGTTGATCAATTATTACCTATATTATCTAAAATCAAAGACAAAGACCTTTCACATATTTTTATTCCCAAATTAATTTACTTCATATTGACCTTACAGGGCACTTCATCATTGCCAAAATCTCTTACAGCATACAACTATTTAAATATCCATCCATCCTTTAATGTAACCTTCGCTAATTTTTAATTTTAAATCACATGTTTAAAAGTTTAAAGATCAAACATTCACTACATAGAGATTTTGTTGGAAAAGTTTTGACAGAATAATTTACAGTCTACAATTTTTCATTAAATATTGTCAGTATATGAATTGTTCACTACACTATTTTGAGAATACTTTTGATTAGTTTATGAATAGAGCCAAAAGAAGCATTGTCACCTAATCTATATTCCATGTCATCAACATTTTGATTAGTCTACATTTTAAAGATTTTATTTCTTGATATCCAAAGAAGACTTACAAACAATAAAGATAAGACCAAATCCCTTCACAAAACCAACTTCAGCTTCTAACTATTTTGAAATTATGTGCAAGATCTAAAGAAAATTGAAACCCTTTAAGTAAAAATATGCATAACCAAAGGATAATGTGAATTAAATGTTTCTAAATTGTTGAAACATAAAAAACTAGCAACTCAATGATAGGAAAGAACATCACACAAAATGTAACCTCCATAAGAAAATAAAAAATTAGATCTTCACTTGCATGCCACTTTTGTAGTCAATTCCTTTCTAGAATCATAATTTCTCTACGAAAAATACAAATGAAAAGATTCACTTGTGTGCCACTTCCATTATGATTGTCTTCTCTGATATCCAAACTGCTACTTGCATTCTCACTTGCTTCAATACTACTAGTATTGTTATCATATCCAGCATCATCCTTTACTCTATGCAATGTTTTGGTTATGGCTTCTACTACTATTGAAACTTGACTGATAGGAATAACTCATTAGCTCGAAGATCTAACATGTTACAAACAATAGAAAATTGAATGATAAGAAATTGTATTATGACTTTCTTGAAAAAAATTTAAGCCCCTATGATGTATTATAAAAATGAGAAAATTTGTACATAATAACATAAATTTGAAAGATATACATTGAAACCATCAACCACCCCACCATGAAAGTTACCTTGAATAATAATCAAAACCAAACAAATATTTTTTTTAAAGTAAAACAACTTACTGACTAGAATATTTGTCAAGATGCTAAGACATTGCCATTACCATAGTCTACTTTAATATCAACTATCCCTTTCCTCTTGAGATGACCCATAAAACTATTTTCCATTTTCAGGCTCCATACTCCCCTGCTTATTTGAAATATTCAAAAACAAATGTCCATGCCCTGTTCGAAAGCTCCCATATTGACACAGTCATCATGCATTTTTCCGAAGGTTGTGGAATTTGTCTTTACCCCTGCCAATTGCATTTGGTCGGAAGTGTCTAGAGTGTTTTCAACAAATCTATTTTTTTTATATCCTACCATCATTGCAATACACAACATCCCTTTTACTCTAGGCATTCTATCAAACAATTCACCAGCCTTATGCATACTTCTATACAACTAAACCTTCTGACTAAATTTAAGAGAAGAGGTATGTATGTAGTGGATTCTAAGCCTAGCCCTAAGAGGGTCATCATAACCAATCCCATGAAGTGAATATTACAAAATTAGAAACCCATTTCCTCCCTTTATCTTTGCAACTTCGAGGATATACAATGGATTAATCACCACATATATGATTTAAGTGTTGAATCATCATCATTCATTTCTACAAGAAGGACTCAACTTGAGAGTGACTTGGCTATACCCCCACACACCTAGCTTTTTTTTCAAATGTGCTGCATGAAGCATATAAAAATTGAAGATAACATTGATCAAGTGAAATGTCATTGTAATAGCACTTTATAGTCCTATAGTCCTTCAAAGCTACATGGGATTAATATCAAGAAATCATCAACTTGCAAGGAATTTTTTTAATATCTACTATTCAATGAACTAGATGCCATTATTTCACATTGACTGGCATGCTGAAAATGGATAGTTATTATAGAAATAGATAGAGTCATTCTAGTGGTACTATATGTCCATTCAAGTGGAACAAATTCTTTGTTCTATGGCCAAACATCTATTCAATGCTTTCAAAATTTTATGTTCAGTTTCATAGATAGGTTTTAGTTGCTTGTAAGAATGAAATTAAAGGAATCCTTACTAAATTTATCCTCTCCAATGATATATGGTATGCTATACATCCATTCAAAGATAGTGGATGTAATATCCTCACTATAGATCCAGTGTTGTGATGAATATATGATAAATTACTTAAATCATATTGCAATTTAGGGAGGAAACCTAAGTTGGGGATATATTTGACCATGAGAAGCTAGTGCTATAAGAGCTTTTCTTTGGGAGAACCATTCTCCAATTATACTATGGATTTTTCTTCATGAAGCACACACTAGAAAGATGGATGAACATACTGATCATATCATTAGTAAAACTACTAAGGTGTTAAAGATTGGTGGAATCATGCAAGATGAAATGCGTCAAATCTTACTGCTCTATACTATAAAGATATCAACTGACATGATTATCATTCAATAGTTGCAATGTTTTGAAAATAGAAATTTAATGAAAGTAAATTTCCTTGCAAAAGAGGACCCAAAATGTTGCAGGAGACAAGTTAATTTTTTTTCTCTGTTAATAGGTATTTTTACTAAAATTGATAGTTGTATCTTTACATTTTTTTCCAAGATCTATTTCTTCAATATCTACTAACTTACAAAGTCAAAATTTTATATGGTTTTTTGAAGTAGCTACACCAAGAACTGCATTTTAATTTCTACACCAATTCAATTAGTTTTGTTTTCAAACACATTGTTTCGACATTGGTGGCATTTTAATTGTGGTAAAGTCACTTGGCTTATAAAGAGCCTACAAGGGGTCAAATCTTATTGAATGTATAGTCCTAATACCATAAAGAATGTGTCATCATCCCTAGCAATTTGGAAGAGTAGATTGTGCATCCTAGCAATTGGTTGTTTGCAAAATTCCAAAAAAAAACTTAAATAAATAAATCTTGCATTTTTCATTTCATTAAGAGAGAGATGTAATTATCAGAAATGGCTTAATGGATCAATCTTTGTCATATTATCATTACACATGTGGTGGATCCTCAATTTCCATGGATTTTAGTTATGGTTTAGGGTTGTTACCCTTGAAAGGGACTAAAATTATCAAACAAAAGATGTAGGAAAAGATGAAACAACATTTAGATAAGTACAAGGCTAAACCAAAAGGTGAGGGGGGAAAAAAGAGAGCACATGTTGCCAAAGAAGGTGTTATAATTTCTAATGCACAAAAATCATATAGAGTTGTTGCTCTATTTCCCCAAAATGCATATAGGGGAATACAAAATGCAGAATAAACAAAAACAATTGGAGACAAAACTAGGCATGCAATATTTTCCTTTTGTATTCAATAAACTAGAAATGAAAAATACAAGAAAGATTAAACATAAACTACTGAAAGAAAACTCTAAAGCTATGAACTTCAATCTACTAGGAGCAAGCAGTTGCTCAACCAAAAATAGATAACTTCAGGAGCTACTAGGAGCTCACTAGCATAAGCTACATAGAGCTCTTTAGGAGCAATCTCTTCTTACACACAAAAAAAATAGCTACTACTATTTAAGAGCTTTTAAAAGCTCACACAGAAAACATTCTCTAAATCACATAGAGAACAAAGAACATTCCCTTTAGACTACTACTTCTCAAGAATTCAATTCTAACTGAGTCTTCTCAATTGACAGAATAAAATTGCCTTTATTCCTTTTTTCTTTTAAACATTCCCTCTCAAATTTGAAATTACCCACGAGCATTAATTGGGAATTCAAAATGAGCTACCACATTTACTTCAATGGCTGTCAGGAGCTACAGGGATGAAGATCCCAAAAATTGTTATTGAAATTGAGGTCTCCTGATGAGTAGGTGAAATGGGGGGCTAACATGAGAGCAGGAGGCTCATAAGCATTTAATTTTCCAACACTCCCCCTTGATCCTGAGTTGAAGAAATTGGATCAATCCTAATCCAAATCAACAACACCCAATCTACTCCTTAGGCACTTGAAACTCTCCTTGCTCAAAGGCTTGGTGAATATGTCTACTAGTTGCTGCTCAAACCTACAAAATGCCATTTTAATTTCACCATTCTCAACCAATGCTCTAATAAAATGATACATTATTTCAATGTGCTTGCTTCTTCCATGAAACACATGATTTTTTGTCAAAGCTATCAATGAAACATTGTCACAAAAGATTACTGTTCCATCCTTTTGTTTTCCTCTCAAATCTGCCAAGATTCTTCTAAGCCAAATAGCTTGATATGTTGCTGCATTTGTTGCTATATACTCATCCTCTACTGTAGATAGGGAAATGATGGGTTGTTTCTTGGAATCCCATGAAATGACTCCCGAACCCAAGTGAAACACATAGCCCAATGTGCTCTTCCTACCTTCCAAACTTCCTACCCAATCACTATCCATGTATCCAACCGACCCAAAATTATTTGTTGTTGTGTACAAAATGCCATATACTTTGGTGTCATTCACATACTTTAGGATTATTTTACCCACTTTCCAATGGGTGTCCCATGGAGTCTCCATAAACCTGGAAATAAGACTCACACTATGCATTATATCAGGCCTAGTTGTTGTCAAATACATTAAGCTTACAACCAAACTCTTAAACATGGTCAGATCCATATTGCTGCAACAATATTCCTTGCTCAAATTTAAAGCTATGGTTGTTGGTATGGGGGAAGGCTTGCTTTCAAGCATCCTAAATCTCTTCAAGATCTCATTTACATATTTTTCTTGAGAGATGAATATACCATCATGCATTTTTTTTACTTCTATGCCTAGAAAAACTCTCAGGAGACATAAGTTTGTCATTTCAAACTCTCTTTTCATGGCCTCTTTAAAATAAGCAATGAGGAAAATCTCATCCCTAGTGAAAAATAAATCATCTACATACAAGACAGCAATTAAAACCTTACCATTTGTTGCCTTGATGTAAAGAGTGGGCTCACCATCACCTTTACTAAAGCCATTTCTCATCAAATATGAGTCAATCCTATTGTACCATGCCTGTGGAGCTTGCTTCGACCCATAAAGAGCTTTCTTAAGCCTATACACCTTGTGTTTTTGACCTAGAACTTCATTTATGAATGGCTGCTCCACATAAACCGCTTCTTTCAGCACTCCATTAAGGAAGGCAGACTTCACATCCATTTGAAATACCTTCCACATGTGTTGGATTGTGATTTCTATGACATCCCACACAGTTTCCATTCTTGCACCAAGGGAAAATGTCTCATTATAATCTCTCCCAAATTGTTGTTTGTACCCCTTGACCACCAATCATGCTTTGTGCCACTCTATCCTTCCTTCGGCATTACATTTGGTCTTGTAGACCCATTTCACCCCAATAACTTTCTTTTTGGGAGGAAAATCAGTTAACTCCCATGTGTTGTTCCCCTCTATTGCATCTATCTCCTCATCCATGGCCTCACACTATTTTTTCTCTTTCATTGCTTCCTCAAAATAAACTGGATCACCATGAGAAAATAATGAAAAATTCACACTCTCATCAAATATTTCATCATACCTTTCATTCTGGTAGATCTCCCTTAGAATTTTGGTCTTGTTTGGCATTAGGGAGGCAAGATTGGGGTCTAAATTTTCACTATTGTTGTTGTTGTGTTGAGCAGGAAAGTTCAAGAGCTATTGAGAGCTCTTAGGACTTGTACTGGCAATTTTAGGAGCTCTTCTAGAGATTTTAGGAGTTTTTACGAGCTCTTCTAGAGATTTTAGGAGCCAATCTTCTTGTTGTCACTAGCTACTTGCCTTGTTGTCTGCTCACTTTAGGAGCTTTTAGCAACTATTGGGAGCTTTCAGAAGCTCAACCGGTAGCTTCAGGAGCCAATCATCTAGCTGACTATGATAGTCTACCTAATTGTCTTGTTGATTGTCTTTCAGCTTCAAGAGCCATCAGGAGCCATTGGGAGCTTTCAGGAGCTTGACCGACACTTTCAGGAGCATATGTAGACTCGTCTTGTTGAACTTCATGTTCTATTCCTGCTTCTTCAGGAGTTGTTAGGAGTGGTTCTGAGTTGTCAAAATCTACCACTCCATCCCATGAAACATCTTCAAGGAACTCCATGTCCTTACAAATCACTATCTTCTTGGTGACCAGATTATATAGTTGATAGGCTTTGGACCACTCACTATAGCCCATGAAAATGCACTTTTCACCCTTGTCATCCAATTTCTACCTCTCTTCCTTAGGTATGTGGACATATGCCACACAACCAAACACTCTCAAGTGCTCAACTATCCACTTGCAACTTGTCCATGCCTCTTGAGGTATCTTGTCACATACCACCTTTGTTGGAATTCTATTAATAAAAAAAATTACTGTTGTTATAGCCTCTCCCCAATATTCAGTTGGGAATCCCTTTTCTTTCATCATGCTCCTTGCCATCTCCATGATGATCCTATTCTTCCTCTAAGCCACTCCATTTTTCTGCAGAGTATAACTAGTTGTTAGCTCCTTCTTGATTCCATTTTTCTTGCAAAAATTCACAAACAAGTTAAAGCTATACTCTCCTCCATGATCTAACCTTAGGACCTTGATAAAATGTCCACTCTCTTTTTCAGCTTCGGCCTTAAACAACAAAAACTTATCAAAACCTTCAAATTTATGTTGGAAAAATTAGACCCATGTCTTGCAGTTGTAATCATCGATGAAGGTCATAAAAATTTTTCTTTTACCAATAGAAATGATTTGCATAGGCCTACCAAATCCATGTGCACTAGCTCCAATGGTGCTCTTACCCTTGTATAGTTTCTCGACTGAAAGGGTTGCCTATGTTGCTTGCCCAAAATGCAAGCCTCACATCTAACATTAGGCTCTACTATCCTTGGAAACCCATCAATCATATTGTTCTTGGACAAAAGACTCAAACCAACATAGCCTAAATTTCCATACCTGAGATGCCATAGCTTAGAGGGATCTTGAATGGTGCTTTTGAATGCTACATGATGTACTATTATTCATTCTCCATTCATGAGAGGTGTAGCAATGGACTGTGATGATAAATACATCTCGATCTTCAACAAAAACATCCAGTTCTTTATCATTTGAACTACTACAAACACCTTCGTCCTTTCATTCTTGTCATAAATGATACATTGACCCTTCTCCACTAGCACTTTGTATCCATTTTGGATTAGCTAACTAACACTCATGAGGTTGTGCTTTAACCCAAGAGTAAGAAATACATTTTTTATTTCCTTCTTCTCACCTTTCTTATTGTGGATCATAATGGATCTTCTTCCAACAACAAGAACTTCTCCATTGTTCCCCATTCTAATTTTAGGCTTTACATTTTTTTCAATGAAAGAAAACAAACTTTCATTACCACTCATGTGGTTTCTACAACCACTGTCAAAATACTAGACTTTAGGTCTCCCTTCTTCACCAATGTTGCACATGATGAAGGTTGTGGACTAGTTTCCTTTAGCCACATTCAAATTAGCCACATTTGCACTTTGTTTTGACTAATCTTTTTACTTTTTCCAACATTCACTTATATAATTCCTGAACTTATGACAGTAATAGCATTCAACATTGCTCTTGTCATTCTTCAAGTGCGAACTATTGTTCTTCTTGCCTCTTTGAGAGTTTGTCTGAGAGCTACTTGCTCCCTCTTGGCTGTTTTCTTGACTTGAGCATTCTTCAACATTATCACGTCCAAATCTCCCTCTTCCACATATGGAGCCATTTCTACCTCTCCCCCTGCCTCTTTCATTTTATTGAGCTTTAAAAGGTTTCTCTTGGGAGGAACTTGCAGACCTATTTAGGAATTTCTCTATTGAAAATAATGTGTCTCAATCCCATAGGCTGAAACCTCTGAAAGAGCCAAGTCAGTATGACATCCATTGTGTCTGGCTAACTAGCAGATGAAACCTTGTTGAAATGTTCTGGTCACTATGACTTTGTTGATGTCTTTCCGACTAGAGCTATTGTTGTGACTTGTGGCATTCATTATAACCCTCTGCCGAGTGGAGATCTCTGGCCGAAAGGCCATTCTTATCGGATATTGGGGAGACACTAGGTGACTAACGCTTTCGGGGAGAGACTTGGATGTTCGGTATGTCTCATACTGACAAGAGAATTCTTGTTGATAAGTATTCACTTGGAGTCTTCGGGGTAACACAGAGGCTTCCCTATGAACTCTTGGCAACATATGTTTGTCTCACTGATGCTCATTGGGGTGACATGGTGACTTGGTAAGATCTCTTGAAGATTGCGGTAAGTCCTACCGACATTGGTGTTTGTTAACGGGTGTCTTCGGTGAGACTCCTAGCGACTGAAGTCTTCGGAAAAAGGTGTGAACATTCGGAGTAACATCTCAGTGATATCAGTAAGTCTTGCTGACTATTGGACATTTCAGAATAACATGAAGGTTGAGTATGATCTCTTGGAGAAGGACGATAGTCTTGCCAATGGGAATACTCTTGTCTATGTGACTTTGGAACTTCAGTATGATGTCTCATCGAAAATAATGGTCTTGCCGAATAGCGATACAAGTGATGATCATCAGTATGAGGTCTTGGCGACAAGGCGAAGTCTGAGTGACAGCTTGTGAACTCAGTATAACATCTTGCCAATGGTGAAGACTCTTGGCGATAATGACAATCTGGCTTTATGGCATCGGGGAGACACGGTTAGTGTCTCACCGACATGCGAATACATTTTGAATGCATTTGACCGATTGGGAGACCATCCTACGTGGTGTTTTTTCAAGCAATTAGAGAAGTCGAATGGGAACTGCTAGTAGTTGGACTGTTGCAGCCATTATTGAGAGGAAGATCGATAGACCATGGGCATCATGGATATACTCAAAGATTGAAGATTGTGATCAGTCCGATGGTTGAATGAACAGTTGGATGAATAGTTTGAAGGATGATAAGTGTGAAGTCTATTTTGAGAGTATTATAACTTGAATATTTTGTAGAAGGTTGATCATGGTGAATGTTGTTGTAAATTGACATCAAAAAGATAAGTCTGGTCTATGTATGTAATCTCCATTATTGTAATACAAAGTGACTTCTCTTGGTGTGGTGGGTTTTTCTCCCGTAAGAGTTTTCCCACGTAAATTTGGTGTTCATCTGTGTATGATTATTTCTCTATTTTTGTTATTGTTTTCAAGTGTATCTTAATTGGATTGTAATTGATAATTTAAAAGTATCTATGCATTCTTCCCTGAGGTTTTGATGTTAGGAGAGTTGTTTCTGCACCTTAGATTTCATTACAAGTGGTATCAGAGCCTGGCCAATTTTGTTATCCTTGTGGGTACATTGGGTTTTTTGAGTCAATTTCTATTCAGTGGGAGTCTTGTAGAAGTTTGGTAATTCGAATTACATGTTAAGATGGCAAGCACATCAGGAGAGATTGAAATTGAGAAATTCAATGGCAGCAATTTTGAGTTGTGGAAACTTAAAATGGAAGATTTGTTAGTGGATCATGATCTTTGAATTGTTGTGTCTGGAACGAAGCCTACAGGCATGAAGCAAGAAGATTGGGACCTTGTAGATAGAAAGTCTAAGGGTCTGATAAGGCTCTGTTTGGTAGACTCTGTTCTTCTGAATGTTCATGAAGAGAAGACTGCATCTTCCTTGTGGAAGAGACTAGCATCTATTTATTAGGGGAAGTCCTTAGTGAATAAACTGTTCCTGAGGAAGAAGCTATACACTCTGAGAATGTAGGAAGGAGGTTCTAGAGCTGACCATTTGAACACATTCAACATGCTAATTGCACAGCTAACATCTGTTGGTGTGAAGATTGATGAAGAGGATCACTGCATGTTTTTATTGTGTTCTTTGCCAGACTCTTGGGATCACCTGGTGATGGCTATTGGGAGTACAACATCCAATTTCAAGATGGAAGATGTTGTTGCTTCTTTGTTATTAGAAGAGATGAGAAGGAAATCTTTTGAGATGGAAAAGGAGGTCCTTGTTGTTAGAGGAAGATTGATAGAAAAAGGAAAGAAGAAGGACAAAAAGTCTAAATCGAAATCAGAGGGGAGATCAAAGTCTCCTCGCAAGAAGTCCAAGGTGAAGTGCTAGAATTGTGGGAAACCTAGTTACATCTGAAAGGATTGTAAAGAGGAGAAAAAGAAGAAGAATAAGTATTCTTCTGATAATGATTCTTCTCAGAGTGATGCAGACGCCTTCAGTGTAGCCTTGGCTACGCAGGCACTATATAATGTCTGGCTGATTGATTATGGAACATCTTTCCACATGACATCTCATAGAGACTAGTTCACAAAGTATGAAGAATATGATGGTGGAAAGATGTATTTGGCAATTGATTCTTCATTGGAAATAGTTGGTCGTGGAAGAGTCAAAATTTAATTCCCCGATGGAAGAGTGAAGGGAATCAATGATGTAATGCATATACTAGGTCTGGTTCAAAACTTACTTTATGTTAGTATGCTAAATGATATTGGAGTGCAAGTCACGTTTTCTGGAAATGGCTAGAAGATGACTAGAGGCTCTATGGTTCTAGCAAGGGGTGCTCATATTGGTACCTTGTATAAGCTTAATGCACATGTTGTTCAATGCAATAGTGTCTCTGCAAAGTCACAGAAAGCTATTCATGGAGGAAGAGAGGAAGAAATTCCTGATAGTGTAAACTCTATGGAAGTTAAACTTCCACCAGGAAAGACTATGCTCTTGCATCATAGGTTAGGCCACATTGGTGAGAATGGTTTAAAAACCTTGAAGAATAAAACCCTGGTTGAGGGGCTTGAAGATTGTAACCTCAAATTTGAATTCTGTGAACATTGTATATATGGAAAACAACACCATCTTTTATTTTATTCCAGTCCTCACAAATCTTTTGGTTTGCTTGATTATATACATTTTGATATTTTTGGTCCAGTGAATGTTCCTTCTTTGTCTAAGTCAAGGTACTATGTATTGTTCATTGATGATTATTAGAGAAGAAAATTTGTTTATTTTTTGAAAATTAAATCAAAAGTGTTCAGTCCGTTTAAGGAATTTAAGAACCTTGTAGAAAATCAAACTGAAAAAAATAAAATGTTTAAGAACTGATAATGGTGATAAATTTTGTTCTGATGATTTGGAGAGGTATTGTAAATATCATGGAATTAAAAGACATAAAACTACACCTTATAATCTGCAGCAAAATGGAGTTGTAGAAAGGTTCAATAGGACAATGATGGAAAGAGCACGAAGTATGCTGAGTAGTGTTGGCTTGGAGGAGAAGTTCTGGGCTGAGGTAGTTGCTACAACATGTTACTTGATAAATTGTTCTCCAAATTCTGCTCTTGTTGAGAAAACACCTTTGGAAGCATGGTCTTGTAAGAAGCCCTCCTTAAGACATATTCGTGCATTTGGCTGTGAGGCATATGCACATGTGCCATATGAGAAAAGATCTAAGTTGGAGAACAAGGCTATCAAATGTATTTTTATTGGCTATAGTGCTAGCATAAAAGGATACAAGCTTTGGAATCCTAATATGGAGAAGATCTATACAGTAGAAGTGTAATGTTTTGTGAGTTGAAGTTTTTTACCTTGGATTTGTAGTCAGAGAAAAAGTCAAAAAACAATAAGGATGTAGTTGTAATTCCTTCGACACAAGAGAAAGAGGAATTGAAAATTCAAAATGTACCTGAAACTAAGGAGAGCTCAAGTAGTTCTAAAAGTTCTAAAGAACAACAACCTCAGCCTCAGCAAGTGAGGAGGTCAACTCATGAAAGAAAAGCAACCTGATAGGTATGGGTTTTCTTTGATAGATTCTACTTGTGCCTATGCTTTAATCTCTGACACTGATGAGCCTAGGACTGTGAAAGAGGCATTTAAAATGTCTGATTCAAACTCCTGGTTGGAAGCCATGAATAAAGAAATGGCATCATTAGAAAAGAATGATACTTGGAGTTTGGTTCCCTTGCCTAAAGGCAAAAAAGTTGTTGGTTGTAAATGATTATTTAAAAAGAAAATAGGTCTGGATGACAGTGTGTAAAAGTATAAAGCAATTTTGGTTGCAAAGGGTTATTCCCAGGTAGAGGGAATTGATTATGGGGAAATTTTTTCTCCTGTGGCTAAGCTGACCTCCATTAGATTTCTTTTGTCACTTGCAGCAGCGTATGACTGAGAGGTGGAATAGATGGATGTGAAGACAACATTTCTTCATGGTGATCTTGAAGAAGAGATTTATATCCTAGCCTGAGCACTTTGTGGAAAAAGGTAAATAAAAATTGGTTTGCAAATTGGATAAATCTATGTATGGGTTAAAGCAATCTCCTAGAATGTGGTACCAAAAGTTTGACACTTTGTTTTGTCATTGGGATTTCTAAGATCAAAATCTGATCATTGTGTGTATTACAAAGCTGAAAGTGATCAATTTCTTATTATTTCTCTCTATGTTGATGATATGTTGTTCATAGGCAATAGTAAGTTAATGATTTATGATCTTAAGTATTAGTTGTTTGCAAAGTTCGAAATGAAAGATCTTGGTGCAACAAGGTATATTCTAGGAATGGAAATAACTAGGGACAAGAAGAATAGAAAACTTTGGCTTAGTCAAAGTAAGTATATTAGGACTTTTCTAGAGATATTTTGTATGAATGATTGCAAGCAGCTAGTTGTTCCAGTTTTGTAGGGAACAAAGCTATCTATTGAAGACTGTCCAAAATCTCCTACTAAGATGGAGGACATGACCAGTGTACCTTATACTAGTGTGGTTGGCAGTCTTATGTATGCTATGGTCTGTACAAGGCTAGACATTGCCCAAGCAGTGGGAATACTTAGTCGATTTATGGCTAATCCTTGAAGGACACATTGGGATGTTGTGAAGAGAGTATTCAAATATTTGAAGGGCACTTCAGAATATGCTTTGTGTTACCATGGGAACTTGGTTGAATCACAGAGGACTCTCAGTATTCGAGGCTATGTGGATTTTGATTGGGCAAGGGACATAGATAGCATAACATCCACCAGTGGATATATTTTCATGTTGAATGGTGGTGCAGTGAGTTGGATGAGTAAGCGGCAGGCTCCAGTCACTTTGTCCACTACAAAGGTAGAATACATGGCAGCTACACATGCTTGTAAAGAAGCAGTCTGGTTAAAACATTTGTGTTCTAACATTGGTTTTGATGTAGGGAAAATAACTATTTACTGTGACAGTTAGAGTGCTATTTTTTTGGCAAAGAATCCTACTTTCCATGCTAGGATGAAACATATAGATGTACAGTATCACTTTGTATGAGATATGGTGGACGATGGAAAGGTTTCATTAGAAAAAGTGGATTATCTAGAGAATGTTGCAGATGCATTGATGAAGCCAGTGAGCACAGAAAAGTTCAGGTGGTGTGCCAATTCGATGGGCCTCAGTGCCCATGAATGTTAGTCATTTTGTTGTGCTCTGGAGGTTCCTGTGTGATCTTCGTCAAGTGGGAGATTGTTGGAAATAATGTGTCTCAATCTCATAGGCTGAAACCTCTGAAAGAGCCAAGTCGATGTGACATTCATTGTGTCTGGCAGACTAGTAGATGAAACCTTGTTGAAATGTTCTAGTTGTTGTGACCTTGTTGATGTCTTGTCAATTGGAGCTATCGCTGTGACTTGTGGCATTCGCTGTAACCCTCTGCAGAGTGGAGATCTCTAGCTGACAAGCCATTCTTATTCAATATTGGGGAGACTTTGGGTGACAAGTGGTTTTGGGGAGAGACTTGGATGTTTGGTATGTCTCATACCAACAAGAGAAGTCTTGCCAATAAGTATTCACTTGGAGTCTTCAGGGTAACACAGAGGCTTCACTATGAACTCTTGGCAACATATGTTTGTCTCACCGATGCTCATCGGGGTGATATGGTTACTCAGTAAGATCTCTTGCCGATAGGGGTAAGTCCTACTAACATTGTTGTTTGTTAATAGGTGTCTTCGGTGAGACTCCTAGTGACTGAAGTCTTCAGCAAAAGGTGTGAACATTAGTAGTAATGTCTCAGCAATAGCGGTAAGTCTAGCCAATTGTTGGACATTTGGGAATAACATGAAGGTTCGGTATGATCTCTTGGCAAAGGATGATAGTCTTGCCGATGGGAATAATCTTGTCTATGTGACTTTGGAACTTTGGTATGATGTCTCATTGAAAACGATGGTCTTTCCGAATAGCAATACAAGTGATGATCATCGATATGAGGTCTTGGCGACAAGGTGAAGTCTGAGTGACAACTTGTGAACTTGGTATAACATCTTGCTGATAGTGAAGACTCTTGGTGATAATGATGATCTGTCTTTGTGGCATCGAGGAGACACTACACGATTAGTGTCTCACCGACATGTGAATAACTATAATACAAAGTGACTTCTCTTGGTGTGGTGGGTTTTTCTCCTGTAAGGGTTTTCCCACATAAATATGGTGTTCATCTGTGTATGATTATTTCTCTGTTTTTGTTATTATTTTCAAGTGTATCTTAATTGGACTGTAATTGATAATTTAAAAGTATCTATGCATTCTTCCCTGAGGTTTTGACGTTAGGAGAGTTGTTTCCGCACCTTAGCTTTCCTTACATGCTCATGGGTATGCGGAGAACCCATCAGCTCATCAATAGACAACATTGTGAGATCCTTTACCTCTTCAATGGCAATCACCACTACATCAAACTTCATGGGTAAGCTGCTAAGGTTTTTCTCCACAATCCTCTGATCATCAATTATCTCAGCATTCTCTCTCAATTAGTTTATCAAACCAAAGAGTCTTGTGTGGAAAACTGAGATGGACGTTGTCCTTCATTTTAAGAGTCTCAAACTCTCTTCGAAGCATCAGAAGCTTCACCAATCTGACCTTGTTATTCCCTTTATAATATTTTTGGAGGATCTCCCAAGCTTCTTTTGCATAGTTAGTTGTTTCTATTCTAGGAAAAATGGCCTCTGTCAAGGCTGCTTCTATCAAACTCAATTCCTTAGCATCTTTCCTCCTTAACTCCTTCAACTAGTTCTTCTGGTTGTTTGTGAGCACAACATATGTTGCTGGGTTAGTTACATCATTGAATCCATTGACCAAAAAATTCCACAAATCATTGGCAACCATAATGGTGTTGATGCTCTTTGCCCAAACATCATAGTTATATCCATTAAAGGACTGTGGCTGCTGCCAGCTCTTTCCTTCATCTCCATCCATATCTCCTACATAGAAAAAACTCAATACCTAGAAAAAATAAATGCCTTAACTCATTAAGAAATGGGGCCTATAGCTCTAATACCATATCAAAATTTCTAATGCACAAAAATCACATAGAGCTGCTGCTCTATTTCCCTTAAATGCATATAGGGGAATACAAAATTTGGCATGCAATATTTTCCTTTTGTATTCAATAAACTGGAAATGAACAATACAGGAAAGATTAAACATAAACTACTAAAAGAAAACTCTAAAGCTAAGAACTTCAATCTACTGGGAGAAATCATCTACTCAACCAAAAAAAAATAACTCAAGGAGCTACTAGGAGCTCATTAGTATGAGCTACGCATAGCTCTTCAAGAGAAATCTCTACTCACACACAAAACAAACAACTATTGTTGTTCAAGAGCTCTCAAAAGCTCACACAAAAAACATTCTTTGAATCACATAGAGAACAAAGAACATTCCCTTCATACTATTGTTGTTTAGAAATTCAATTCTAACTAAGTCTTCTTAACTAACAGAATAAAATTTCCTTTATTCCTTTTGTCTTTCAAACATTCCCTCTCAAATTTGAAATTACCTACCAACATTAATTGGGAATTCAAAATGAGCTACCACATTTACTTCAGTGGCTGTCAGGAGCTGCAAGGATGAAGATCCAAAAAACTGCCATTGAAATTGGGGGCTCTTGACGGGTAGGTGAAATAGGGGGCTGATGTGAGAGCAGAACGCTCAAGAGCATTCATTTTTCCAACAAGAGCAGTGTGAAGAACACACTTTTCTTGAACATTGGAGTAGAAGCCCACAAAAATTTTCTTAAGGTTGTCGTAGAGAATGGAACCATATGAGAGGGAGGAGGAGTCTTGCACCTCCACTTTCCGCACACCAGTACAATGTCAGGCACCCATGGCCCCAATAGAGGTACCTTCCTTTGCCCTCTATAGTCCCATTTTACCTGCCACTCTACTCCTCCCATGCTCTCTGTTACTGACACGCTCGCTATTACAGCTTCCCCCCTCCACTAATGATGATGATACAATGAACAAGAAGAATTTTGTATCTACGTGAATACAATACTTAAATCATTATATGAAAAGCTTACCATGTGCTCTTATTTACCCGTATTGAGGTTTTACAGGAACCAACTTGATGAAAATGTTGTTTCATTTATTAACAAAGCAGTAAATGGGTGCATTGTTCTTTGTAATGACCTGCAATGAGGGCTTCCCTCACAGTGCCAAACATGATACTACTGTGAAAACATAGAAGGGCACATGTTGATTTGATTTAATTTTGAGATTGGATTTGATTCAAGTCCTAATTTACTCTGATTTGATTGTTGAATGAAAACCATCCTAGTTCAATGACGGAAACCCAACGCATTGATGGCGTGAGACATGTTTCATCCTAAATCTCACACTATATATAGCCTATCGGCTAATTAATGTTAACTATAATCATCAAAGGATTTGCTTGCTTATGCACTTTTAGGGGCGAGAGTTCTTGCTGATAGAATGTAGTATTTGGAAATCCACAAAAATATGAGCTATCAATGCATTAACATTTACCGGCCTAACAAAAGATGGTTATAGGATCTTTTGTAAGGCTTCCTAAAGCATACCCTAGTAAACTGAAATAGTCTAAAGTAAATACTAGAGTGAGATCTTGGTCAGAGTAACACAAAGTTTCTCGAGAAGTTCATACTCACTTGGTCACTTAGCGACAGGTCTAGGTGATTGAGGAAGGCTTGGTTGAAAAGGTGGTAAATAAGTAGGTTGATCAAAAAATAGTTTATTCTTTCTACTATTGTAAATGTGAGCTATTGTAATATTAGAAGAAGATTCAAACTGCATAGACCTTGTATAAGGATATGGAGAATCACTATTAAATGGAACACTAGTAGTAGAAAAAATCCTTTTAGGAGAAGGACTAGCCAAAGTAAGATAAATGACTTGTCTCTTAGGCCTTTGGAGGGTGGAAAAGACATAGATGACATTTACAGATTCCTTACAACTTATAGAGGAATCATTCAAAGAAATATGTTCAACATCTATCCTTTGAGGATCCAATATGAGAGGAGCTTCAATATTCACTAATGAAACATCTCTAGAAGAAAGTGCATTGGAATGAAGATAAGATTCATCATTCACAAATGCAATGTCTCTAGAAGAGAGTGCATCAGAATGAAGACAAGATTCATCATTCAAGAATGCAAAGTCTCTAAAAGAGAGTGCATTGGAATGAAGACAAGATTCATCATTCACAAATGCAATGTCTCTAGAAGAGAGTGCTTTGAAATTAAGAGAAATTAGAGTAATGTTAAGAAAATCATCAATGATTTTATCCTCTTACACCAAAATATCCTTACAAGTAGAAATAATTTCAAGAGAGGGGTCAACAAAGAATAATAAGAGAGAAAAGAACACACACTCACATGCATGGAAGAGAACTTCATGAATTTTATCCACAAAATAGGAAAGGGATAGTAGGAATAAAAATAGAAAGTTCATTTTCAAATAAAGATATAGACAAGCCAACCAAAGGCCGGTGTATACCCCTATTGATGACATGGAATGGGGTTTGGGGCAATGCCCTATTTTTTTTTTTTATTGAAGGATAAATATTCTATTTGTCATTTTTTTTTTATGGAAGGGGTTTTAGGTTGGATTCACCAAAATGTAGAGAAGGGGGATTCGCTACTCATGAGCCTTTATTCTCAAGAGAGTCCTAGTGAACAAACTACCCTAAACTACCTCATACTACCTCAAGGAATAGAGTGAGAGTTTCAAAATCAAAATGAGCAGGTCATAGATGTCTTCTGAACACACAAGCAATTTTTTGGCCAAGGACAATAGTGCACGAATGGAAATTAGCATGGTGCACTGGCATCTCTGATGCGCACTAGCATCTCGTATGGACTAAAAATCAAGAATGTCACAAAAAACACAAAGTGACTACTTCTACCCTAACTGATAATAACTTCAAATGCAAGATAGTAACAAAGAATAATAGAATTGAAATAAAGTGAATTAAACTAAGTAAAACATAGATGATAAAGTGAGAGAATGAGAGGAAGAGAATACTTATGAAAACCCAAGAAATGAAGCCTTCGACAAAAATATATCTTGAACACCTGCACACATAAGATCAAGGAAAATTGTTGGGGTTGTTTAGGGGATTGCCTCAGTCAAATCCCCGTTTTAGTGTTCCCACCTCCATGGACAACCAAATGGATAGATAAAATGATAGATAGTAAATTAGATAGATAGACAAGATAGATAAATGCATAGACAAGGGATGTGAGAAATCCCAAGATGCTAAAAGACACAAGATAAAAGATAGATATCACCTGCAAGGCTTGAGGAAGCCAGAGAGAGCTTTAGAGAGTTGTAAACAACATTGTGAGAACATGAGTGTTGTAACAAGAAAGAGAGTTGTGCAATCTTGAGAGAGTGAAAGAGAGAAAAGAGAATGTATCCAAGAGAGAAATACCAAGAGGACCAAATGAATTGAAAATATAGAATTTAAAGAGAGAATGGGAGGGAAAAGAAGGTTCTCAAGCTGTTACAAGGAATCTAAGGTTGTTACCATCGACAAAAGTAGCTAACAAGTGGCAAGGCACTAGAAAATGGACGTTTGAACATCAAAATGTCATGAGATGCTAGTGTAAAAGCATAAATGTACACACAATGCACTAGTGTCCAAACACATCACGCTACAAAATGACAAGAATGAGAAAAGCACAAGGTTTGACTCAAAACTGATGCTTGAAGGTAGCTACTGAAAAGGGGTCTTGAGCATCCTGAGAGGGGAAAAGGATGATGCAAGGGCTAAAATGAACCTACACAAATGCTAAGCAAGCGGACACTAAAGTGCATACAAAAAATGTATGTGAAATTGAAAGGGGTGAGATTTTATGACATTACAACTCCTAAAGCCTAAGATATCAAAGTTAATGAAGATTTTGTACAACATAAATTAAGTAAGCATCCATGTGATCCAAACCTCTACCTGAAATTAGTGAACATTTGCTACAACATAAATTAATTATCAATGTATATGTTGACAGCCTAGTTATCACAGACAACTCAAAAACAATGGTTGAGAAAACCACATATGATCTCAAGAAGGCACTAGATATGACAAATCTCAATCTATTACACTCTTGTATCAACTTAAGAAGTATGGTAATTGCAATATCTTTATATCAAAAAAAATTCCAGGATATTTCTTGAGAACTTCAAAATGATGGATTCCAAACCCATGTCTACACTCATGGAATTAGGATTACAATTATTTATTTATGGTCCATCTCCTTAGGTAAATGCAACTCTTTATCAACAAATGGTTAGAGGTTTAATTTACTTGACCTACACTAAACCAAATATCAACTTTGTTGTTAAAAATCTTTCACAATTCATGCAAAAACCAAAGATGTTTCATTGGAAAGAAACAAGATAGGAATCGAGGTATATCCATGGTATAATGAATCATGGTTTGAAATATAAAAATAATGATCAATTATTTTTAATAAAGCACATAGATGAAAATTATGCAAGATTTGTTGATGATAAGAAATCCACATCTAGATTTGCTTTCTTCTTAGGTTCAAATCCTATTTTTTGGGGATGTAAGAAGCAAGGAGAGACTTACAAAGAGGGAAAGAGAGAATGTTGAGATAGAGAGAGAGTGAGAGAGAAAGAGGGTGAGGGAGGAGTGAGAGAGAGAGAGGTAGAGGGAGGGAGAGGAGATATAGATAGTAGATAGGGGAAAAGGTAGGGAGGGATACATCTAGTGAGAGAGAGAGAGAGGGCTAGGGGAGATAAAGACAATTGGAGAGGGAAGGAGAGGTAGAGAAAGAGAATTTGAGAAGGAATGAGGGGTGGAGGGAGAGAAGTGAGATAGAGAGGTGTAGAGAGTGTTAGGGGTGATGGATGGAGAAGATGGGTAGAGAGTTAGGGAGATAAAGAGTAGAGAGGGAAGGAGGGAGAGGTATGGATGGAGAGAGTGGGAGGTGAGATAAGTAATAGAGAGAGAGTGGTAGGTTGTGATGGATGGAGAGATAGGTAGAGGAGAGGGACATATAGATAAGTAGAGAGGGGGAGGAGGGGGAGAGAGGGAGGGAGATGTAGTGAGGGAGAGAGGTGAGATAGGAGAAATAGAAAGTGGTGGAAGGAGAGGTAGGTAGAGAGAGGGAAGAGGAGATAAAGATAGAATTAGAGAGGGAAGGATAGGTAGAGAGAGGAGAGATAGATAAGTAGAGAGGAAATGGGGAGAGTGAGAGAAAAGGTAGAATAGAAGAGGTTTAGAGAGTGATAAGGTGTGGGATGTGTAGGAAGTAGGTAGAGAGGGATTAGGAGATAAGAGAAATATGAAAGGGAGAGGGATGTGAGAGAGAGTTGAGATGAGAGAGAAATAGAGAGTGGTAGGAGTGATGGAGGGGAGAGGTAGGTAGAGAGAGAGAGAAGAAGGAGGGAAGGAGGGAGATAGAGATAAGTAAAAGAGGGAAGGAGGGAGGGAGGAGGGAAGTGAGATAGAGAATTAGAGGGAAAAGGAGAGAGAGAGAGATCAAGGGAGAGAGAGTCAGATAAAGGAATGGAGATAGTGAGAGAGGGGTATAGAGTGTAAGAGATAAAAAATGAGTGAGACAAAGAGAAATAATACAACTTGTTGATTATTGAAATTTGACCTCTTGATTACTGAAATTTGACTAAGTCTAAAATTTGTGAGATCTTCCAAAAACTAGAATTTGCATTATAACTCATAGAGATCCGAAACCACTTTCAAACATCCTGAAACTATATACATGAAATATGATTTAAAGTATAAGAAATTAAACATACATATGTAAATGTCAACTTAAATGTTTACTTCATGTATATAGTTTCCATCAAATATAATGAGAAGAACAAAAAAAAAGAGAGAAGAAAATTAAATTCAATGTATATCAGAACATGAGCACGTTATACTGTGCTCGTGTTTTATCAATGCATTCACAAAATGCAAAAACCATGCCAAACTAAGATATAATGTGTGCACATTATAACACGTGCCCATTACATCTTGCTTTGGGAATCCCCAAGCCTTAGACTTGGTATTTTCCTTGGAATACTAACCCAAAGGCTTGGAGGGCCTTTCTAACAACTAGAGACATGTTTTTGCAAATTCTACAATTATTCACATAATCGGGTTCATGCTCACTATTAGGATTGCATGTGTTTCAATGTCAAACACATCAAACACTTGAGTAATGTTAGGTTCTCTCTTAGCTATCCAACGATGTACTTTTTTTACTTTTTGATAATGTTAAACCTTTCATCTATAATTTTTTTGTTTGTCTCTTTTTTGGTAAAAAGCAATGTTTTGTGTTTTTTTCGTTATAAATTAACCGTTCATCAAAATTTCAAATAAATTAAATATTTAGAAAGTAGACTCCATTCTAAAAATTTTGAAAAAAAAAAATCAATTAGTTTCCAAAAATTTTAGGGTTAGCATGGCGAAAGTTCTATTTTTTCACGAAGTGTCCACTTATAAAATTAGTAAAAAATCAAATATTCATTAAAAAAATTGTTAATCAACTACACACTGTCAACTAATTTCTCACTAGAGAGATTTTAAAAATACTAAAAAAAATTCACCGTGCTAGGGACATACAAAAGTTGCTATGTTATGTTTTTCTAACAAAAACAACACCAATTTCTGTACATCCCTCTTTTGAATCCCTTAATCTCAACCATTTTCAAAATAAATTAATAGTTTAGAAAGTAGACTTGAAGAAATTTGATCCTTGTTTTTGTTGCATCTCAAAATTTTGAGTGTAACTATCCTCAATTTCATGTCCAAGGTCAATATTCCCTGATTTCAAAAAACAAATGGCCACTTAAGCCCCCTTTTTGGCCCCCCATCTTTTTGCACTTACCCATCAAGGAATTATTAGATTAATTTTATATCAATTATTCCCAAATTAAGTGTAAAAAATGGTTACTTTTTTCCACACTATAGTTTACATAGTGGACATTGTGTTCCACTTGTAAACATTTTTTAGACAAAAAACTTAGATTTGATCCACATCGTGTTCAAAAAACAGTCGAGGTTTGATCCACCCCTCTTTTTTTTTCTTTTTCTTACTTCTTTATGTCTTTAGCAATGTATGCTTGTGTCTTTTTGTTTCTTCATACATAATTCTCATGCATGTTCTTTTGTTCCAATTGTAAGGACCCACCATGTACACATCTAATACGACCCTAATGTACTATGTGTATTATATTGATTACTTGTGAATCACATCGAAGACAATGAATGACGTGCATTATTATTAATGTATTATATTAGAAAACCTATTTGGACTTCGTAATACATCAAAATGAGAACATGTTTATATAACAAAATAGAATTTTTGGATTTTGAATTGTTTCAAGAAGGGAAATAATTAACCCTTGTATCATATATTGTGTTTTATAAGTAAAGATTGTTATCTAAGTTAAATGATTATACTTTGAATCTCTGGCTTCTTAAATTTTCATCTTATAGAATTATGAGGATTTATTTAGCGATATGTAAATTGAAAAGTGAACATCTAGTCTAAGTAGGGTTAATGTGTTATGGTGGGGA
>VDFB02168118.1:157576776-157720004 GCA_007258455.2 Sequoia sempervirens
CATGAAGGTTTGGTATGATCTCTTGGCGAAGGACGATAGTCTTGCTGATGGGAATACTCTTGTCTATGTGACTTTGGAACTTCGGTATGATGTCTCATTGAAAATGATGGTCTTGCCGAATATCGATACAAGTGATGATCATCAGTATGAGGTCTTGGCGACAAGGCGAAGTCTGAGCGACAACTTGTGAACTCGGTATAACATCTTGCTGATAGTGAAGACTCTTGGCAATAATGAAAATTTGGCTTTGTGGCATTGGGGAGACACGGTTAGTGTCTCACCAACATGCGAATATTTTTTGAACGCCTTTGATTGATTGGGAGACCATCCTATGTGGTGTGTCTTCGACCAATCAGAGAAGCCGAATGGGAACCGCTAGCAGTTGGACTGTTGCGGCCGTTATTGAGAGGAAGATTGAAAGACCATGGGCGTCATGGATATACTCATAGATTGAATATTGTGATCGGTTCGATGGTTGAATGAATAGTTGGATGAATAGTTCGAAGGGTGATCAGTGTGAATTCTATTATGAGAGTATTGTAACTTGAATATTTTGTACAAGGTTGATCACTGTGAATGCTGCTGTAAATTGACATCAGAAAGATAAGTCACAGTCTCTACGTATGCCAATCTCCATTCTTGTAATACAAAGTGACTTCTCTTGGTGTTGTGGAGTTTTCTCGAAGTAAGGATTTTCCATATAAATCACGAGGTGTTCATCGTAATATGATTTATTTCTCTATTTTTTGTTATTATTTTTAGAGTGTATCTTAATTGGACTATAATTGATAATTTAAAAGTATCTATGCATTCTTCCCTGAGGTTTTGACGTTAGGAGAGTTGTTTCCGCACCTTAGCTTTCCTTACATGCTCATGGGTATGCGGAGAACCCATCAGCTCATCAATAGACAACATTGTGAGATCCTTTACCTCTTCAATGGCAATCACCACTACATCAAACTTCATGGGTAAGCTGCTAAGGTTTTTCTCCACAATCCTCTGATCATCAATTATCTCAGCATTCTCTCTCAATTAGTTTATCAAACCAAAGAGTCTTGTGTGGAAAACTGAGATGGACGTTGTCCTTCATTTTAAGAGTCTCAAACTCTCTTCGAAGCATCAGAAGCTTCACCAATCTGACCTTGTTATTCCCTTTATAATATTTTTGGAGGATCTCCCAAGCTTCTTTTGCATAGTTAGTTGTTTCTATTCTAGGAAAAATGGCCTCTGTCAAGGCTGCTTCTATCAAACTCAATTCCTTAGCATCTTTCCTCCTTAACTCCTTCAACTAGTTCTTCTGGTTGTTTGTGAGCACAACATATGTTGCTGGGTTAGTTACATCATTGAATCCATTGACCAAAAAATTCCACAAATCATTGGCAACCATAATGGTGTTGATGCTCTTTGCCCAAACATCATAGTTATATCCATTAAAGGACTGTGGCTGCTGCCAGCTCTTTCCTTCATCTCCATCCATATCTCCTACATAGAAAAAACTCAATACCTAGAAAAAATAAATGCCTTAACTCATTAAGAAATGGGGCCTATAGCTCTAATACCATATCAAAATTTCTAATGCACAAAAATCACATAGAGCTGCTGCTCTATTTCCCTTAAATGCATATAGGGGAATACAAAATTTGGCATGCAATATTTTCCTTTTGTATTCAATAAACTGGAAATGAACAATACAGGAAAGATTAAACATAAACTACTAAAAGAAAACTCTAAAGCTAAGAACTTCAATCTACTGGGAGAAATCATCTACTCAACCAAAAAAAAATAACTCAAGGAGCTACTAGGAGCTCATTAGTATGAGCTACGCATAGCTCTTCAAGAGAAATCTCTACTCACACACAAAACAAACAACTATTGTTGTTCAAGAGCTCTCAAAAGCTCACACAAAAAACATTCTTTGAATCACATAGAGAACAAAGAACATTCCCTTCATACTATTGTTGTTTAGAAATTCAATTCTAACTAAGTCTTCTTAACTAACAGAATAAAATTTCCTTTATTCCTTTTGTCTTTCAAACATTCCCTCTCAAATTTGAAATTACCTACCAACATTAATTGGGAATTCAAAATGAGCTACCACATTTACTTCAGTGGCTGTCAGGAGCTGCAAGGATGAAGATCCAAAAAACTGCCATTGAAATTGGGGGCTCTTGACGGGTAGGTGAAATAGGGGGCTGATGTGAGAGCAGAACGCTCAAGAGCATTCATTTTTCCAACAAGAGCAGTGTGAAGAACACACTTTTCTTGAACATTGGAGTAGAAGCCCACAAAAATTTTCTTAAGGTTGTCGTAGAGAATGGAACCATATGAGAGGGAGGAGGAGTCTTGCACCTCCACTTTCCGCACACCAGTACAATGTCAGGCACCCATGGCCCCAATAGAGGTACCTTCCTTTGCCCTCTATAGTCCCATTTTACCTGCCACTCTACTCCTCCCATGCTCTCTGTTACTGACACGCTCGCTATTACAGCTTCCCCCCTCCACTAATGATGATGATACAATGAACAAGAAGAATTTTGTATCTACGTGAATACAATACTTAAATCATTATATGAAAAGCTTACCATGTGCTCTTATTTACCCGTATTGAGGTTTTACAGGAACCAACTTGATGAAAATGTTGTTTCATTTATTAACAAAGCAGTAAATGGGTGCATTGTTCTTTGTAATGACCTGCAATGAGGGCTTCCCTCACAGTGCCAAACATGATACTACTGTGAAAACATAGAAGGGCACATGTTGATTTGATTTAATTTTGAGATTGGATTTGATTCAAGTCCTAATTTACTCTGATTTGATTGTTGAATGAAAACCATCCTAGTTCAATGACGGAAACCCAACGCATTGATGGCGTGAGACATGTTTCATCCTAAATCTCACACTATATATAGCCTATCGGCTAATTAATGTTAACTATAATCATCAAAGGATTTGCTTGCTTATGCACTTTTAGGGGCGAGAGTTCTTGCTGATAGAATGTAGTATTTGGAAATCCACAAAAATATGAGCTATCAATGCATTAACATTTACCGGCCTAACAAAAGATGGTTATAGGATCTTTTGTAAGGCTTCCTAAAGCATACCCTAGTAAACTGAAATAGTCTAAAGTAAATACTAGAGTGAGATCTTGGTCAGAGTAACACAAAGTTTCTCGAGAAGTTCATACTCACTTGGTCACTTAGCGACAGGTCTAGGTGATTGAGGAAGGCTTGGTTGAAAAGGTGGTAAATAAGTAGGTTGATCAAAAAATAGTTTATTCTTTCTACTATTGTAAATGTGAGCTATTGTAATATTAGAAGAAGATTCAAACTGCATAGACCTTGTATAAGGATATGGAGAATCACTATTAAATGGAACACTAGTAGTAGAAAAAATCCTTTTAGGAGAAGGACTAGCCAAAGTAAGATAAATGACTTGTCTCTTAGGCCTTTGGAGGGTGGAAAAGACATAGATGACATTTACAGATTCCTTACAACTTATAGAGGAATCATTCAAAGAAATATGTTCAACATCTATCCTTTGAGGATCCAATATGAGAGGAGCTTCAATATTCACTAATGAAACATCTCTAGAAGAAAGTGCATTGGAATGAAGATAAGATTCATCATTCACAAATGCAATGTCTCTAGAAGAGAGTGCATCAGAATGAAGACAAGATTCATCATTCAAGAATGCAAAGTCTCTAAAAGAGAGTGCATTGGAATGAAGACAAGATTCATCATTCACAAATGCAATGTCTCTAGAAGAGAGTGCTTTGAAATTAAGAGAAATTAGAGTAATGTTAAGAAAATCATCAATGATTTTATCCTCTTACACCAAAATATCCTTACAAGTAGAAATAATTTCAAGAGAGGGGTCAACAAAGAATAATAAGAGAGAAAAGAACACACACTCACATGCATGGAAGAGAACTTCATGAATTTTATCCACAAAATAGGAAAGGGATAGTAGGAATAAAAATAGAAAGTTCATTTTCAAATAAAGATATAGACAAGCCAACCAAAGGCCGGTGTATACCCCTATTGATGACATGGAATGGGGTTTGGGGCAATGCCCTATTTTTTTTTTTTATTGAAGGATAAATATTCTATTTGTCATTTTTTTTTTATGGAAGGGGTTTTAGGTTGGATTCACCAAAATGTAGAGAAGGGGGATTCGCTACTCATGAGCCTTTATTCTCAAGAGAGTCCTAGTGAACAAACTACCCTAAACTACCTCATACTACCTCAAGGAATAGAGTGAGAGTTTCAAAATCAAAATGAGCAGGTCATAGATGTCTTCTGAACACACAAGCAATTTTTTGGCCAAGGACAATAGTGCACGAATGGAAATTAGCATGGTGCACTGGCATCTCTGATGCGCACTAGCATCTCGTATGGACTAAAAATCAAGAATGTCACAAAAAACACAAAGTGACTACTTCTACCCTAACTGATAATAACTTCAAATGCAAGATAGTAACAAAGAATAATAGAATTGAAATAAAGTGAATTAAACTAAGTAAAACATAGATGATAAAGTGAGAGAATGAGAGGAAGAGAATACTTATGAAAACCCAAGAAATGAAGCCTTCGACAAAAATATATCTTGAACACCTGCACACATAAGATCAAGGAAAATTGTTGGGGTTGTTTAGGGGATTGCCTCAGTCAAATCCCCGTTTTAGTGTTCCCACCTCCATGGACAACCAAATGGATAGATAAAATGATAGATAGTAAATTAGATAGATAGACAAGATAGATAAATGCATAGACAAGGGATGTGAGAAATCCCAAGATGCTAAAAGACACAAGATAAAAGATAGATATCACCTGCAAGGCTTGAGGAAGCCAGAGAGAGCTTTAGAGAGTTGTAAACAACATTGTGAGAACATGAGTGTTGTAACAAGAAAGAGAGTTGTGCAATCTTGAGAGAGTGAAAGAGAGAAAAGAGAATGTATCCAAGAGAGAAATACCAAGAGGACCAAATGAATTGAAAATATAGAATTTAAAGAGAGAATGGGAGGGAAAAGAAGGTTCTCAAGCTGTTACAAGGAATCTAAGGTTGTTACCATCGACAAAAGTAGCTAACAAGTGGCAAGGCACTAGAAAATGGACGTTTGAACATCAAAATGTCATGAGATGCTAGTGTAAAAGCATAAATGTACACACAATGCACTAGTGTCCAAACACATCACGCTACAAAATGACAAGAATGAGAAAAGCACAAGGTTTGACTCAAAACTGATGCTTGAAGGTAGCTACTGAAAAGGGGTCTTGAGCATCCTGAGAGGGGAAAAGGATGATGCAAGGGCTAAAATGAACCTACACAAATGCTAAGCAAGCGGACACTAAAGTGCATACAAAAAATGTATGTGAAATTGAAAGGGGTGAGATTTTATGACATTACAACTCCTAAAGCCTAAGATATCAAAGTTAATGAAGATTTTGTACAACATAAATTAAGTAAGCATCCATGTGATCCAAACCTCTACCTGAAATTAGTGAACATTTGCTACAACATAAATTAATTATCAATGTATATGTTGACAGCCTAGTTATCACAGACAACTCAAAAACAATGGTTGAGAAAACCACATATGATCTCAAGAAGGCACTAGATATGACAAATCTCAATCTATTACACTCTTGTATCAACTTAAGAAGTATGGTAATTGCAATATCTTTATATCAAAAAAAATTCCAGGATATTTCTTGAGAACTTCAAAATGATGGATTCCAAACCCATGTCTACACTCATGGAATTAGGATTACAATTATTTATTTATGGTCCATCTCCTTAGGTAAATGCAACTCTTTATCAACAAATGGTTAGAGGTTTAATTTACTTGACCTACACTAAACCAAATATCAACTTTGTTGTTAAAAATCTTTCACAATTCATGCAAAAACCAAAGATGTTTCATTGGAAAGAAACAAGATAGGAATCGAGGTATATCCATGGTATAATGAATCATGGTTTGAAATATAAAAATAATGATCAATTATTTTTAATAAAGCACATAGATGAAAATTATGCAAGATTTGTTGATGATAAGAAATCCACATCTAGATTTGCTTTCTTCTTAGGTTCAAATCCTATTTTTTGGGGATGTAAGAAGCAAGGAGAGACTTACAAAGAGGGAAAGAGAGAATGTTGAGATAGAGAGAGAGTGAGAGAGAAAGAGGGTGAGGGAGGAGTGAGAGAGAGAGAGGTAGAGGGAGGGAGAGGAGATATAGATAGTAGATAGGGGAAAAGGTAGGGAGGGATACATCTAGTGAGAGAGAGAGAGAGGGCTAGGGGAGATAAAGACAATTGGAGAGGGAAGGAGAGGTAGAGAAAGAGAATTTGAGAAGGAATGAGGGGTGGAGGGAGAGAAGTGAGATAGAGAGGTGTAGAGAGAGTGTTAGGGAGTGATGGATGGAGAGGTAGGTAGAGAAGGATTAGGGAGATAAAGAGAGAGAGGGAAGGAGAGGGAGAGGTATGGATGGAGAGAGTGGAGGTGAGATAGAGAGCAATAGAGAGAGAGTGGCAGTGATGGATGGAGAGATAGGCAGAGAGGAGAGGGACACATAGATAAGCAGAGAGGAGGGAGATGAGTGAGGGAGAGAGGTGAGATAGGGAGAAATAGAAAGTGGTGGAAGGAGAGGTAGGTAGAGAGAGGGAAAGAGGAGATAAAGATAAGCAGAGAGGGAAGGATAGGAGAGAGAGAGGAGAGATAGATAAGAGAGGAAATGAGGGAGGAGTGAGAGAAAGGTGAGATAGAGAGGTCAGAGGAGAGGATAAGGTGATGGAAGAGAGAGAGAGAGGATTAGAGATGAGAGAAATATGAAGGAGAGAGGATGAGAGAGAGAGTTGAGGTAGAGAGAAATAGAGAGTGGTAGGAGTGATGGAGGAGAGGTAGGCAGAGAGAGAGAGAAGGAGGGAAGGAGGAGATAGAGATAAGTAAAGAGGGAAGGAGGGAGGGAGGGAAGGAGATAGAGAGAATTAGAGGGAAAAAGGAGGAGAGAGAGAGAGAGAGAGAGAGAGAGAGAGAGAGAGAGAGAGAGAGAGAGAGAGAGAGAGAGAGAGATCAAGGGAGAGAGAGTCAGATAAAGGAATGGAGATAGTGAGAGAGGGGTATAGAGTGTAAGAGATAAAAAATGAGTGAGACAAAGAGAAATAATACAACTTGTTGATTATTGAAATTTGACCTCTTGATTACTGAAATTTGACTAAGTCTAAAATTTGTGAGATCTTCCAAAAACTAGAATTTGCATTATAACTCATAGAGATCCGAAACCACTTTCAAACATCCTGAAACTATATACATGAAATATGATTTAAAGTATAAGAAATTAAACATACATATGTAAATGTCAACTTAAATGTTTACTTCATGTATATAGTTTCCATCAAATATAATGAGAAGAACAAAAAAAAAGAGAGAAGAAAATTAAATTCAATGTATATCAGAACATGAGCACGTTATACTGTGCTCGTGTTTTATCAATGCATTCACAAAATGCAAAAACCATGCCAAACTAAGATATAATGTGTGCACATTATAACACGTGCCCATTACATCTTGCTTTGGGAATCCCCAAGCCTTAGACTTGGTATTTTCCTTGGAATACTAACCCAAAGGCTTGGAGGGCCTTTCTAACAACTAGAGACATGTTTTTGCAAATTCTACAATTATTCACATAATCGGGTTCATGCTCACTATTAGGATTGCATGTGTTTCAATGTCAAACACATCAAACACTTGAGTAATGTTAGGTTCTCTCTTAGCTATCCAACGATGTACTTTTTTTACTTTTTGATAATGTTAAACCTTTCATCTATAATTTTTTTGTTTGTCTCTTTTTTGGTAAAAAGCAATGTTTTGTGTTTTTTTCGTTATAAATTAACCGTTCATCAAAATTTCAAATAAATTAAATATTTAGAAAGTAGACTCCATTCTAAAAATTTTGAAAAAAAAAAATCAATTAGTTTCCAAAAATTTTAGGGTTAGCATGGCGAAAGTTCTATTTTTTCACGAAGTGTCCACTTATAAAATTAGTAAAAAATCAAATATTCATTAAAAAAATTGTTAATCAACTACACACTGTCAACTAATTTCTCACTAGAGAGATTTTAAAAATACTAAAAAAAATTCACCGTGCTAGGGACATACAAAAGTTGCTATGTTATGTTTTTCTAACAAAAACAACACCAATTTCTGTACATCCCTCTTTTGAATCCCTTAATCTCAACCATTTTCAAAATAAATTAATAGTTTAGAAAGTAGACTTGAAGAAATTTGATCCTTGTTTTTGTTGCATCTCAAAATTTTGAGTGTAACTATCCTCAATTTCATGTCCAAGGTCAATATTCCCTGATTTCAAAAAACAAATGGCCACTTAAGCCCCCTTTTTGGCCCCCCATCTTTTTGCACTTACCCATCAAGGAATTATTAGATTAATTTTATATCAATTATTCCCAAATTAAGTGTAAAAAATGGTTACTTTTTTCCACACTATAGTTTACATAGTGGACATTGTGTTCCACTTGTAAACATTTTTTAGACAAAAAACTTAGATTTGATCCACATCGTGTTCAAAAAACAGTCGAGGTTTGATCCACCCCTCTTTTTTTTTCTTTTTCTTACTTCTTTATGTCTTTAGCAATGTATGCTTGTGTCTTTTTGTTTCTTCATACATAATTCTCATGCATGTTCTTTTGTTCCAATTGTAAGGACCCACCATGTACACATCTAATACGACCCTAATGTACTATGTGTATTATATTGATTACTTGTGAATCACATCGAAGACAATGAATGACGTGCATTATTATTAATGTATTATATTAGAAAACCTATTTGGACTTCGTAATACATCAAAATGAGAACATGTTTATATAACAAAATAGAATTTTTGGATTTTGAATTGTTTCAAGAAGGGAAATAATTAACCCTTGTATCATATATTGTGTTTTATAAGTAAAGATTGTTATCTAAGTTAAATGATTATACTTTGAATCTCTGGCTTCTTAAATTTTCATCTTATAGAATTATGAGGATTTATTTAGCGATATGTAAATTGAAAAGTGAACATCTAGTCTAAGTAGGGTTAATGTGTTATGGTGGGGATGATTATGATTTACAAATCACATTACAATGAAATAGTTGATTTAATACAAAGTTAGGATGGATATTGGAGTTGGCTCTTACTTGACAAATACTAATGATTTATATCTCTCCTAAGGTGGATGTTGGTAGTGAGTGTGACCAGAAGAGTTATAGCTCGAGTGTGATGGAACACGAAGGCTAGTTGACTACAACCTAGTATGCATGGATGAAACATCAATCAAGTATGTAAGACCACACGCATGTGGTAGAGGTGAGTAAAAAAAATTCTATATTTAATTTAGTTGTAATCAACAAATTATGAATAAATTAGATAAAAGTAAATTAAGTGGATAAATGAATGATCATTTCTAATTGTAGTATTTAACTAATTTAAGATGGATTTTCAGTTGGATATAAATGGTGTGAGCTAATGTGTAGGTATAAGAATTATGTCACAGATAAAGGGATGACCATATAGACCTAAGTAAATCAAATGTTGTGAACCCTTGTAACCAAAAAGGCAAGAGATGTTAGTATTTAATGTTGGAGTATTGTGTTCTAGGGCTTAAGGTTGGGGTTATTGTTAAGATATATTGTGAAGGTAGTTAAGAGTGTGAGTAAAAATTTAGGGGTTTGTAAACCCTTAATTGAAGTTGAATTTCAAATGCATTCTTTATGGTAGTTTTAAAATGGGTTAAAAAGTCTATTTTTAAATGGTCACATACTTTTTAAAGTCCTAAGATAGGTACATATGGGTTGGGGCATCATTATGACCATATATTGGACCATATCCAAGATATGACCCTTATTTATTCCCCATTTTGAAAAGTAACGAATTTGGAAGAAAAGGGAAATGTCTTGGTTTTCAAACCCAATTTTGAGATGTGACATGAGAGAAAAAGTCACCAAGTACTCTATCCCCCTTTTAATGAAGATGGAGACTTTTGAGATGGAGTGGAATACACTCTTTATTTTCCCATTCCCCCAAATTTTCTCACACATGTGTGAGCACTTGTGGGAGATTGTGCTTGAAGATTGAATGGGAGAGTGAAAAATGTCACTCCCTCATTCAAAGAGATTTGAGTTGAATTTCTTTATATCTTCTTTGTGCAAAGAGAAAGGGTGTTACCCACTTCTCCTCTTGGAGAACTCTTGTGTTGATCAAGTGAGGAATGAAGCATGAAAAGTTGGGAGAGAAGTAAGGAGCTCACATGTGAAGGGGGTGTCCAAGGAGAAAAAATATGGAGATAATTTATTTTCCTTATTGCTATCTAATCACTTTGTTAAGAGATTTATTTTATCATTGTGTTTTTTTTTGGTTGAAAATGAGAAAGCCCAAGTTTTGTGAGTGTGTGAAAGGAGAGTTTGTTTGGTGAAATAGATACATAGAAAATGGTGGATAAGTCATTCCATGCAATTATTATACCAAAATCATTGGTAATCTTTTATTCTTGTGCGGGGATATGGCTAGAGCCTATGAGGCTACATGATGCCATTATGGCAAGGTGGAGAGCAAGCCTTGTTCATTTGTTTGTGTTATTCATTGTATTCTTAAATATTGTTTGTAATGTTGAAAGCTAATATTTTATTGTAAATAAAAATAAGGATGAAAGAGAAAGTTTGTGTTTATTGTCATGTAAAATTGTTTATTGTAATAATGTTGAAAGTTGGTCTTATTTGTAGCATGTTATCATTTCATTTCTAAATTTTTCTACTTGAGGTCTTGAAGATAAAATAAAAAGAAAGTTTTGTGTTCATTTGTAAAGAGAATAATGGGTTTTTGTGATTTTTATTTAAGGGAAATAGTTGACATTTGTGGTTATAGTGGAAAGTATGGTGGAATATTATAGTTTAATTTGAAAAGTCTTGTATTTTTCTATTGATGAAAAAGAGTAATGTGCCCATATTAATAAATAGGCTCTTACAATGATGTTGCAGTTTGTATATGAAGCTTAATTTGATTCTGTAAGACCCCACTTTGCATGTGAATAATACAATCTTAATTTTGTTATAAACTTATAGATGCTTAGATATATTTTAGGCAATGCATAGTGTGATTTCATGAAAATGTGCTTGTCTTTCATTTTGAAATGTTTTTATTTCCATGGAAGTATTAGGCACTTGTAAACTATGAATGTGAATTGGAATTTTAATGAAATGGTTGCACAATTAAATCTTATTTTAGTACCAAATTAATGTGATATATGATTGTTCCCTTAGGATTTCATTGGGAATGTACAGGAAAGAAAGGAGGTGCTAATACGAGAACACAGAACCAATGAGAACAAATTGAAAGACACCATTTTGTGCTTATGAACTTGTTTTCCTTATTTTGGTGCCGAGGGAAAATAGTTACTATGTTTATTCTTTTGGGTTGAAAGGTTATTTAATTGTGTCATGTGAGATGTAAGTTGGGGTTAAGGTTTATGAACCCTTATCCAAGTGTGAAACTCGGATAGAACCTTAAGTGGGACTTTAAAGAGGGTTGTTGGTCAATTTCTTTAGTTGGGATACAAAGATAAACCCCCTAGGGTCTATACCATAGTTGTAGGGGACAGGTGGGCATGCATTATGGTCCCAAGGACATGATTTGACCCTTCAAAAGTCCACTTGAAAGGGAGTGACGAATTTGAGTCTTTGGGAGTTGGGAGAAGTGACTTATCACTTCCCCACCACACTCCCCAAAGTTCATTAATGAACTTGGAAAGAGCATCAAATCTCTCACATGTGTGGAGCCACCTTGTAAGGGTCATTGGGTAGAGTGTCATAGTACCTTCCCCATCTCCCCAAAAGTCTCACACATGTGTGAGAACTTGTGGGGATGTGTGTTGAAAGATCAAATGAGAGAGTGACAAGTGTCTCTCTCTCATTCAGGTGAATTCAAGTTGAATGCCTATATACTTGGATGGAAAAGAGGAAATGGACGTTACCCACTTCTCCTTCTGGAGAACCTTAGTGGAGATGGCAGAAAGAATGAGAGGAGGAGAGGAGTCCACCTCTTTGAGAAGAAAGTGTTCAAGATGGCTTGGCTTAAAGAAAAGATGGTTGAAAGAGTTCAACCCCTTCACCAAATAGAAAGAAGATAAGTTCTTATTTCCATTTACTCTTGTGTATTTGTTGTAAGAATGTGGCATGTAGTATAGATCATGGTTGAACATAGAGATTAGAGAACCTAGATGCATGAGATTCAAAGCTATGTCATTATTGTTCCTTTGTAAGAATTTGAAAAGACTCCATTGATCATCTTGGAGCTAAAAGTCTACCTTGCTCGGGGGTATGGCTAGAGCCCATGAGGCTCCATGATGCCATTATGGTAGGGTGGAGAGCAAGCCCTACTGATTTGTGTGTATTTCATTGTATTAGTAGATATTGTTGTAATATTGAAAGTTAGTATTTTGCTGGAAAATGAGAAGATGTAAAGAGCAAGACCTTATTCAAGAGTTTGTAATTCAATTATTTCCTCAAATATTGTGGTAACATTTTAAGTCAAAAAAAAAAAAGGTTTCATATTATTATTATTATTTTTTATGAAGAAATGAAAAGAGCAAGCCCTTGTCCATTGGTTTGTGTTCATCCATTATTGTGTGAGGTAGTAATGAGGAAGGTAAAATACTTCATGAGTTTGAGTATTGAACAAAGTGTTATTTTCATTTGGGCATTTGAATGAAATACCATGTAGGCTTAATGGTAGTTCCTTAAATACAGATGAGCATTTCAAGCTCTTTTGGTGAAATCTTTTTAAATATAAGTGTGGATCTTCTCCCTTGTAGACAAGGGAATTAGAAAGGTTAATACACCTCACAAAGAGGGATATTCAATTATGTTGCAATTTAAGATATTTATGTATATGCACACACTATAAGTTATTCTCATCTGTATATTTCCCTAATATGAGAAGGCATTGGTTAGGAGGTAAAACAACTATGCAGGCCATAATCACACAAAAAAATAAATAAATAAATAAATAGGCAGACTTACTTGTAGCGAATATGTGATTTAAATGTATAAGCAATGATTAGTTATAGCAATAACAAATGTTACAGATGGGTTGATTCTTATCTCCCTTTGAGTTTCTGTTGATTTAATATCTATGTAACTTGAAAAGGTATCTACGAATGAAAGTATCAATACTTAAACAAAATATAACAGTAATAATAAAATGACACAGATATAGAAGTAAATTACATGGAACCCAGAATGAATAATCTACCACAATAGAGTTAATAGATATGGTATAAGGAAAACAAATACAAATTAATGAGTTAAGGAACTGGTAGAAATCGAGATGGAGGGAGCACGCTTTTCCTGCCTCAAATTCACAACTGCCTAACAATAAAAGTTCATAATAAAACCATTCAGATTTCAGAACTTACAGTACAAATTCTACATTACAGATTTACAGACAAATACGAATAGTTTGTTTCAACTCTCTCTTCCTTGCTATTTTTCCACACGCCTCTGTTGTGTGTCTCTGTAATTTTTCACTTGGTCGTCTGTATTCCTATGCTTCATTCTATAACTGCAGCCTTTTAATCCCTTATACAAACTATGTATTGTTTTTTTTTTTATATATTCCTTACTAGATGGCATTGTTCCTCTATGACCAATTCCTCCGCTGTCTTTTCTACTCACCTGTCTCCTCTTAGTCACCCCTCTACTCTTTCTTTCTCAATCCAGGCCCTCTCCCCTATTCTTCCTAGCGTCGAAGTTTCCCTCTTTTTCCTTACCCGCCTGCTCCTACATTGTTGACTTGGCGACCCTTTTCTTTTATTTTCAAAACTGCATTCATAATGGTGCTGATATTTAGTGATAGGTCATGGCAGCGTTGATATCAAGTACAATCATTTGGTTAGGCTATCGAAGAGGTCGCTGCAATTGTGATAGTGCACGCAATAACTAATAGGAGAGGATGAGACACACCCTTTCACCATGATAGCTTTTGTCGACTACTTGCATAATAAATATTGTATAGGTATGGTAAGTTAATCCCTCCGAGATAGGTCAATCACTTATTAACTCCCTCGAGCTGCACCGAGATGAAATTTCCTTTAAAAAAAAACATACAGCCTACAATGTATTTTCCTGATGTTACCTGATCTATTCAACTGTCTGTCTCGCTCATTGCTCAATGCGCAGATATTCCTTAAGAAGGCGTGGGTAATCTTTTCAAAACTGTAGATTTGGTGCGCTCTGTACAAGAAAAAAACAGTGGCTCATGCAAACTATGGGAACCCGAGTTGAATTTACGCTTCATCTGGTGTCAGGTCACAGCTATTTTATAATACAAAGTTAAAAAAGAAAACAAAATGTCTGACCTTTGACTAGGACATCACTGGCAAGATCTAGACATGACGATATCCCAATTGGTTAAGGAAAGCTCTTGATAACACTGCCTATATGTCTAGGTGCTCAGAGCAGTGTGGAGGTAAATAGGAGAGAAAGCTTCGTTTCGACGTAAATTTTCTTACGCTAATGTTGGCACCAAAATGTAGGTATATACCATAGCAATAATTAACATTGGTGGTAACAATATTGAGATCTTAACCCTTGGATAGCCATGTTGGGATTGTGTGATCGTGCAGTCTTACAAATAATTGATGAGATGTAACGTAAATGGAGAAATGGTCTGGACGTTTAGATTCGTATGTGTGGAAAAATAACATTACAATATGGCTAACTCTCTCCTTGAATTCGACTAAAGAAGGAAAAATGAATTAGCGCATGAAAAGATAAATATAGTCCGGTGAGGCTCGAACCAACAACCATAGTATTAATAACAACTTGATATAACTTCTGCAATAGTAAATCAACTAAATGGATGCTTAAGTTGTCATACGTTGGCTTTTAAAAACATATAAATATAAAAACAAGAAACATTAAAGTAGGTCTTACAAGAGAGAAAATAAGAGTTAAAGAGGAGGGCCACGTAGCTTATAGATTTAGAGAAAAAAAAGAAGAAGAAGTAAAAAGTAGTGAATTTAAAATAGGAATTGGGAGATTAGATGGCTTTAATCATTTTGGTTATTATGGTTTTCTTATTAGCTTTTAGAATAGAGGTTTAAGTTATTGATTTGTATATAAGTAATAATTAGGCATGTGATGATTCTCCAAAAGTAAGAACTATTATTATAAGTATAAATATAAATATACAATTTCATATATTTACATATTTAATATGTAAATAAATTTTATTTCTTTTTGGGTGTTGGGATTAAGTATGAACTTCAAGAGTATCATTGACAATCTCTATATATAGTTAGGAGAATTAAATGTTATAATGGAAGAATATGGCTATCAATAATGGTAATAGTGATTGTATATTCAACATAACGAGTAAGATTAACACTCATATTAATGGCATTAAAATTAGGTTCAACATAACATCATTATTAATAAAAGTGGTACTAGTACATGTGCAATAGAATTGGAAAACATAATTTCAATATCACTATAAAAAAAAGGGGGCTATTAACTTTGAATGCTACCTTTAACTAGTTATAGCAATGGGCATGATTAATCTATTGATCCTAATAAGATTAATGTGGCCAGTATTATAGTCATAGAGGGAGTAATAATTTGAATATTAAACTAGTGGAAAATCATATCATTTATGGAATTAATAATCTTGTGGGTGACACCAATGAAGGTGTTAACGTTATAAGTTCAATAAATTTAGTATTAAGGCTATATGGACGATAGTATTAAAGTAACGCTGTAATAACAATTCAAGTAACATTAGTGACAGTAGTGGTCAATAGGAGTATTAATCCTAAACATTTAATAAGGGTGATGGTAATTTTAGTCTTGCCACATTCCCATGGGAATAAATTTAATTGATAGTGTTTTCAAGGCAACAAAGTTACACCTTCATGAGTTATTGCTAATATGTGGAGTGATATTATCATATAGGTGGAATGGTCAAGCTCCATATGCATTGATGAATGTTAAGTTGTCCTAATTGTCCTATTAATGTAGTCATTTGAAGCTAAGATATAATGTGTTCTCTTTTAACATAGTTTAAAAGTATAGTGTTTACAAAATAATAATAATAATAATAATAATAATAATAATAATAATAATAATAATAATAATAGTCGTGTTATTGCCCTAGTGTAAAAATGGGCATTACAGATTCTTTTATGGTAAAAAGAAAAGAAAATACATAAGGTAGTCTAAATGTTAAATTGAAGAAAATGGTGTGTTATATTCATACTTAAAAATAGACTTAATGGATCTATAAAATAGGCTTGTCAATCATATTTTGAACTTCATGTGAAAGCATATATTTTTATTGAGAAGTATGATAAGTAATTTAAAATCCCACCAATGGGAAAGAAAATATAATTTTTAGAGCAATACTTTGGTATAAACTAAAACAAATGGATAAATAAAATTACATTTGTATATTGCTATGAAATCCTTATAAAGTTGTATTTTAATTTATTTATTACTTTCAAAACCCTCTATAGTTTTAAATCAAATAAAAAAAGATAAATATATAATCCATAATACAAAATGAGTTTATTTTTTTTAGATGAATATATTAAAAAAAATGATGAAATATATATATTATATTTCAAACAACTATATATATTTAAAGATTTAAAATTGAAGTTGAAATTAAATTAAAAATAATAATACTAATTAAATGGTGCAGGACTCTATGAGGGCAGAGACCCAGCAGAGGGTCTACGACCCTTGTGGCTATAGCCGCAATCTCCCCAGTAGGGGTGTGTGGGGGTTTAACTTCTAAAAAAATCTGACTCACGCCTGCAGGAAACAAGTTAGGTGGGTAGAAAACTTTGAATCTATAAAATTTAGAAAAAAAAAAATAGAAGAATAATTATGCAACAGTATGGGAAGATTTCAAACAAATAGGGTAATGAACCTGTAATTTATATTATGCATTAAAAAGAAATGAAACCACAATTTTATTAAGACGGTCATTAGGGATAAAATGAAAGTGACAAATGTATGCGTGAAATGCAAATTTCTGTTTATAAAAATGGCATAGAGATATTTTAGATTACACAGATTTTGTTTGGCCTCCGCTTGAAGATCTGTTGGCAGAATATAAATAAGCAAACGATTATTAATAAATGCCAAACCTTGGCCTTGACTAGCCTCTCTCTCTTTTTACTTTAGATCTATTCCACACTACTATGGAATGCTATAACAAATACCTAAATCTGCAAAATAAATTGAACAAAATATAGAATGAGAACAAAAATATAAACATAAAGGAAATCTCCACCTGCATGCAGCTCTCCTAGCTTGCCCTAATCTTGATGCCACCCCTGCAATATTTCCAACTGCACCGCCATACCTGTGGTGAAATGAATAAGAGGAGAGCATTCAATAAGAAAAGAGATTATGATTAGGGTTGTTGTAGGGAAAATGGCCTCCTTATCAATTGCCATTGAGTTTCTTTTATCTATGTGTTTGATTTATTTTTTAATTTTATCTCTTGAGCTAGAAATAAAAGAGTTTAAAATTAATTATTTATATTAGCCTCAAGTTTTAAATTAATAATTTATATCAGCCCTAGGTTTAAAATTAAGTGCTAGTAGTATCATTTATTTCACACCAATAGCGTTCATAGTATCATTTGTGTCCATCACTGCAGTTAAAGGCATAATAACATTAGTAAATGTTCTAACATAAATTTATTATTAAGATCTTACCTTAATGTTAATATTATCAATATCAATAATGTTTGGTTAATAACAAGATTGGAAATAATACAGTAGAGATTGGATTGTCAATTATATAATTTTGTTGATTAAAAGAACATAACATTACCTTATATTAATAATGAATGAAGTTTTTTATTAAAATGAAAACCTCACTAGTTGACTAAGGATAATAATTTTATTATTGGTAATTAAAGATTAAAAATAATAATACTTTGATCAACCACAATAGTATTTTGATTTAAGCAACAATGTTCTCAATGCAACAAAATAAAAAAATAATGAAATTAGGTTTGTATTTGGGATAACCAAAATAAATTAAATAAATAAATGAAGGTCATTATTATTTCTTTAATAAATGAATAATATTTTTTTAAAAGTGTTTGGCTGGAAAGCAAAATAAAAATGGAAGGTTTATATAAATTTCTAATTTGGCTATTATATTGCTATATGAGGATACACAGTATCTTAATAAATCTATATTTCTGTAATAAATGAATAAATAAATAAATAAATTCCTTTTGATAAAAATGTTTGGTTGGAGGGGTTAGGGACCTATCTCGGTTGGCTAAATCTTTCTTGTTGTAGGAGGTTGGTAATGAGGTCTTGTCTCCCCCACCCCCGTGGTACTAGAGGGCATGTCACACCAGTTTCACCGGTCACGTTAAATTTTTTACCAAAAACACCACAGTTTATAGGGGGTCGTGCTACCCGATTCCTACAATCTAAAAAAAAAGGTGTTTTGTTGGGAAAACAAAATAAAAATGGAAGGTTTATATAAATTTCTAATTTGGCTATTATATTGCTATATGAGGATACACATTTCTTTAATAGATGAATAAATAAATAAAGAAATTCCTTTTGATAAAAGTGTTTGGATGGAATAGCAAAATAAAATGGAAGGTTTATATAAATTTCTAATTTGACTATTTTATTGTTATATGAGGATAAAACAAACCTCCAAATATTATGTTGACTATAAGGTTGTGTAAATGCTAACTTCACTCATATGGAGGTTAAGATTATGATTATAAATAAAATGATATTAGAATCTAACAAATTTAAATATTTGAAGTAATATTTAAAGATACATATCTATATTTTATTCCATCCATTCTTATATACCGTGATCATAGGTTTAATAATATACCTATATAGATAAGAGTGAAATAAAAATTTAGAACTAGTCCATTAAACAAATTTGTAGGAAATAAATAAATAAATATTTTGCATGGAGCTTCAAATTAGGTGCATTATCTTATTATTATAAAAAAAAATGTGTTTTTCCTTTTAGTGAAAATTATAGGCATGGCACCTATGTTGGTTTGCCATAGGATCTTGATCATGGGGGCTTAATCATCCCTCTTGATCATTGTCATCCTATCTTACTAGCATTGGTACACTTGGACCCCTCTTGATGTGTATTTGTCTACTTTAGTGTGATTTTGAAGCAAGTTCCTCCCATCACTAAAGTTGGGGCTAAATGTAATGTAGAAAAATGTATCCCTTTACATTTTCACACTTGTTTGGGCCCTCCCTACTAAAAGTGGGCTTCTTTATGCCTTATTTGGTCCTATTTTGCATCCACAATCCTTATTTAATGCATTTTTCTTAGGATGATCTCAAACTTTATCAAATGACCAATTATAATTCATTTTTTTTGGTTATATGTTCCGGATCTAGTGATCTACCTGACTAATATGCCACCTTGGATGTATGGGTCCCACCTAGGACTTTGGGCTTGATTTTGAACATTGCATTAAACATAACACTTTTTGGAGCTTGTGTCCAATGTTTAAGACACTGGGACTCATACACCCCAATTGGCATATGAGTCCCACTTTAACTAGGACCTATTTCAAATCAAATTCTTGGTGGGATTTTATTATCCTAGATCTGATGTAGGCTTATGGTGTTGCAATTTCAAGAAATTTGGCATAAACAAGTATAAATACAAGGTTATTTCACATAATTTCTCCTAACGAGATCTATTCAAGAATTCTATCAACTCATGTATTCAAGAGCATTCAAGAGCAAATCATCAAGCATTTGGATCAACATTCAAGATTAAAGCATCATGTCAAAGTCTTCATTCATCATGTGTGTTTTTGAGCTAACATTTGTGATGTAGGTTTTCATGATTCAAGCAATCATTCATAGACATTATCTCATGTCAAGATCAAGATTCAAGATCTACATCCATTGGAGCATCTCACACAAGTTTGCAGCCTTTATTTCAAGGGTTTGGTGAGTTGCAACATTGCATATTGTTCATTCATCATTCTTCATTTTATTTCATTTCATTTCAAGGTTTCATTACCAAGATGGGGTTTGACCAAGGTAAACCCCTATTCCCTAACAAAACAACATTTTCCCCTCTTCATGGGTGATTGTAGATCTAGGTGATTTGGAGCTTGAAGATCCTTTGAAGACAAAGTTGCATGATTGAAGAAAGTTGTCAAAGTTGTCAAGAAGTTGTCATCTTCACGGAAACTCACCTACATATCGGAATTCAAACACTTTAGACTTTGAGATCAGACAAGACAAAGGCTATAGAAGATCACTTGAGGATACAAAGTTTCGGTCAAACCCTAATACTAGGACTAAATTTCCACCTTGTACGTATGAGTCCCAATATACCTCTTTTCAACAGTTTTCTATAGATCCTAATTTTCCAGTAGAAGATTCCAAATTTTAGTAGCAAGACTAAATCACCCAGTCTGGTGTATGAGTCCCAATGCACTTTAAAAAGTATAATTTCAGAGTTGCAGACCTTGCTTGGAATCCACTAGCTTATCAGGTTCCTTTCTATTTGAGTTATGTTTTTTCATCTGATTTAATGCTCTAAGTTTCTAGGGTTTAGTGCATCAAGGTTTGCATTTCTCCTTTGAAGCTTCTTTTAAATGTTGAGCCTCCCTATTTTAATCACACCTAAGGAAACCCACACACACCTTGCCTTTTGTGTGTTCTTTCCCTCAATTATGTCACTTGGTTGAGGGATCTTGGTTTCCTAATGAACTGAGAGTGAAATAGGTTCCTTGGTTCCATCTCCTAAAAGGTGGAACCCTATTTCCTTCGATTCAAGTTGCAATATTGGGATCTCTTTATAGATCTATAATATATTAATCTAATATATTTGGGCCTCCTTATAGATCTTCCATATATATATGGTCATAACTTTCAATGCATGTGTAAAAATTAGAATTTAGAATAACAAAGGAAAGAAATAATGAATTTAAAATATTATACTAAAAACAATGCAAACCTTTGATTAAGTGTATTCTCTTTATAGAAGATTTACATGTGATTATGAATGTGGTTGTTCAAATGATTGTGTAATATCTTTGCAACATAATATGTTGATACAATTTGATAGTTAAAAGAATAAGAGATATTCAAAAATTATTCAAAGATGATTGAATTTGTGAGAGGAGAGGTAGATTTATTATTTTTTGGATGAAGAAATGAATAGTTGTAATTAATTCACTTCTTTTAAAAACTTGAATTTACTTTTTATTTACATATGTAAAATTGATTTGATTTCATCTTAAAATTACTTATGAACCTTTTATTTTATTTCGCTCCCTTTTTTACATTTATTTTATCCCATGCTTGAAATAGAAAACCTTTTTTAGGTTATTGTAAACAAACTCTAAGAAAAAACTTCCAAGCTTTACTATCAAGAATGCAATAGGAGGCCACCATTTCCCACTAAAAAGGATGAAATGTCATTTCTATTTTAATGGTCATTTCTAATGTTGCATAGTTTTTTACAAAGTATTGTTTTTATGAGATTATAGAGAGAAGTCACTTCATGCTAAATATTAGATAATTAGAAAAATGTGAATGAGACTATGTAGGAGTTAAATATTAGATTTGTTTGAAATATTTTAGTAAATATTTGTGTTGGGAAATTGGACTAAATAAACATGTCTTCTTAGATTTATGATTATATATTGATTTTTATAAAATACCTCTTCTTTCTATGTGCAATATAAGAGATTATCTAATTAATATTAATTTTGAGTTAATTATATTTTAATTTGCATATATAACTAATCAATATTGTAAAAATTGATTTAGAATTTTATGTTAATTATAAATTAATTTTGATATAATTAATATAATGATATAATTTCTATAATATTAATAACTAGCACTCACATGCATATGCATGCAACAATCAACCGATAGGGGTCTTTTGCAATGAGCTATGCAGACGGTTAGGAGGGTGGAACCTTTTTTTTTGGATGGAATGTGAAATCTTAATGATCAATAATAGTTATAAATGTTTGGTTGGTTGGAGAAACATAAAGTGTGTTGACAAGTGAATAGAAATTGATATGAAACAAGTAATTACGAGTAAATTTTTTTATTACTATGTAATATTTAATAATTTTAGTTACAATAGCTATTAACTATTAATTTTATGTTTTAAATTTCTTTATAATGGAAATTAAAAAATTAAATAAAATTTAAAATAATTGTTTTTTCTAGCAATAATATTTTAGTTTTATATTTATTAGCAACAACTGTACATGTATATTGTCGCTTTTTGTATAGGTTATTCAATCAATTAATTATTTAATTTTGAAATACATGGAAGATTTTTCTAAGGGTCATCACCCATGCATGCAATTACTAATATTGGATAAAAAAAAGTACACATTTTTTTCAACAAAGAAAGACATTCAAGATTGAGTACTTTTTTATAATTAGTACTTTTCCATAGTTTTGGGAATTAAAGTTTTAGTATGCATGTGTTTTTTGGTGACACAAGTATAGAAAGTTTAAAAGTATTGAATTACAAGGCAATTTAGAATAAAAATTAGTTTTTTAATGAATGATTTCATAGTGCAATTGAAGAGTCAAATTAGATGAATAACCAATGAAAATCTCTAGTGTGTTGCTACTAGTTGGTACTACATAAGAAACATGTTGTTACAAACTATGTTTTCTACACATGTATCTATGCAAGAAAAGATATATGGGATGAAAAGCCAAAACAGTAAACCCATGCTCATTATCCACCCTACCATATTGGCATCATGGAGTCCTAGGGATCCTAGCCAAACCCCCAAGAAAAAGAAACATGGAACATCCACTAGAAATTTTGTGGAGTTCCATTATACATTGTAAAATATCAAAGTTGGGAAAAACAAGCATCATGATTTTGGAATTGTCATGTATGCTTTAGCCTAGCACCTAAAAATAGAAGAGAGAGGTATGTCAGTGCATGGAGAAACAAGATGAGAAAGGAAGCATCCAAAATTAGTAAATATATAGCTAAAATCAACAAACATAATCAGAAAGTAGAAATAATGAATAATATTTACAAACCGGTCACCGAATCTATTTATTGACAACATAAATTTTTTGCATGTACATGTACTGCTGGTGATGTTTGACAACTGCAAGAAGCATTGGGTTGAGTTGTTGGACCATCAAACAATTTGAAATGGGAAATTTAGAATACAGTAAGTTTGTTGGATGTGTATTGTATCTGTGAAAGATTATTAAAAAAATTCATATAGATTTAACAAAGATATATATTAGTATAAATTTTATCTTGTAAGTTGTTATATTTGCATTGCATGAGTAGGATGTATATGCAGATATGTGCATCTAAATCATGTCCACATATACTAACCAAGAACTAAAATAGGAAACCATTTTTTTTGTGGCAAAAGAATCATAGACTTGTCTTGAAAAAAGAGAGTATAGTTCCACATTGCATTTGTGAATATCACCTCTTATACAGTTTGTCTACATATATTCAATATCTACTAAGAAAGAACATACCTTGAACGTTGTATCAATATGTTTTATGATATTCTTTTTTTCCTGACTTGCTTGAAGGTCATTGCGATGAACTGCTTAGGTGTGTTTATGCAAGGTACCTGGTTTGATAGGAGAGTGTTTAGAAACCGTTTTATGCTAGATTGAAAATTGTTGTTCTCTGGAATGTGTAAGTAATTTAATGTAATTATGTATATATATATAATGGTTATTTGGACAATGCAACTTAATCAGAATATACTTTCCCACACTGCTACATTCAATATTCCATTTACTTTGTCTGCCACCGTAGTACAACCATAGAATGCATTAAGCCTTGGGTACCAAAGTAAAATCAAAAGGATGGAAGCTTAATGAATGTGCAAATGTATGTATGCAAACACAAGAATAAATTATGTAGCCATTGGAAATCTACAACATCCTCTTTGTAAGTATTTCCACTTAAATCAATTAGATGGATACCAAGGGACTAATTGTACAGAATGTGTATAACACCAAAGATGCACAAAGTACAAAATGTTGCAGTGTGGGAAAGTATACACCAGAATATGCAAGAAAATATGTTGATTTAGTTGCATTATTAGAATAGCCATTATGTCATTATGAATATGTGCTCCAAAATATGTAAGATAATATATTGATTTAGTTGGATTATCATAATAGCCATTTTGGCATTATGAATATCTTACACGTACTACATGATTAAATGCTCTATTCTTAACAAATAGAAGTTTCAAACAAATAGTGTATCATAGTTGCATTGTTAGAATAGCCATTTTGCAATTATGAATATCTAACACATACTGTACAATTAAATGCTCTGTTCTTAACAAATAGAAATTTCAAACAAACAACGTATCAGCTAAAGATATAAAGTTGAACATATGAAATAACTATTACAATAACACTTAAAAGCCACCAAACACATTTTGTAGAGATTGTTTCATGATATAATTTTTTCCATAGCATGGAGGAAATACAACTTGAAGTGGCTCTTTTGACAATGCAATTTAATCAATATACTTCCTTGCACATTTTGGAGCACATCAGTGTTAAATCCCTCCAGCCTACTACCGAAAGGAACAATAAGAAGAGATTGAAAGGAATGAACAGTAAATTAATCATTTATCCAAAATATGCATGTAAAACATACACATGTACATATACATGTAAACATATAGACATATATATTCATGTATACATATATACATATATATACATGTAGATATACATGTATACATATGCATACATATATACATGTAAACATAATATATATATGCACACACAAATATACACATCTATATATATGTGAAATTAGTTTGGTGGTTGTTACATAGTAAATGTCTTTTTAATAACGCTTTTATAATTTCACTATTTGTCTATAATATATATATACACACACACACACATTCAATTTGCATGAGAAAACATTTACCATTCAAGTTCCTTGTATCGAGGACACCAACTCCACCATGACCAACCCATGTAATTACCAATGCCCACATTGGCACAAGAAAACCTGGTCAAGTAATTATCGTTGGCTACCTTGTGTTAATATGTTTGATGATATTCTTTTTCCCTCATCTATTTGAGTATCAATAAGTGTCATGATATTTTTTTCCACTCATCTATTTGAAGTTTCCTATAAAAAATTATTCTATTGTTCTTGTAACAAGGATTGTTTTTAATTTTTAAAATTTTAGAATCTTTGTCGTGGTTTTTTACCATGGGTGGAATATGTTATATGTCTTCTATTAATATGTTTCATGATGTTCTTTTTGACTTGGATCTCTCAACAATAAAACTAGAGAACATGAGGAACAAAAACCAGAGAACAAAAGACATGAGCAATAAAATAGTCTGCTATGAAATGAACAACAGAATGGCTCTTTCAACAATGGAACTTAATCAAATATACTTTCTGGTATGTTTCACAGCACATCAGTGTTAAAACCCTATGCATTGCTATGAAAATCAACAATAAGTAGAGAATGGAAGACATGAACCATTAATTAATCATTTATGCAAAAGTAGAATGAAGATTTGTGGATGCTCTCTAGTTCAAAAACATAAGGAGAAAGGAATATCATGGAATATATCAATACAAGATTCAAGCTATGTTCTTTGGTAACAAATATTGAAGAAAAGTAGAGAAATTGTATAAGACGTGTTTGTGCTTATTATTCCTTGTTATATGGTTGTATCTTTGGAATTATACCCATTTTGGAGGGTTGAAATAGATTATCCCTATGTATGGATGGATGGAGAAATTACGATTAAATGTTTTTTCTTTTGTCAAAAAAATATAGCTAGGGATGTTATTTTTTCCACTATTCATTTATTGTTTGTAGGTATCTCTATGCACTTTTGGAGTAATAACATTTTGCAGATAAAAGTAGTTTTCTGGCTGTGAAGTATTATTCCGATAGCTCTTTTACAATTTCTCTATTCGCCTGGGTTCACTACAAAAGAGCATCATTCAAATTTTGAGTTCATAGCTCAACTCTTATAGAAATTGCTTAACTTGTATTAATATGTTTAATGTGGGTTTTAAGACATATGAGAAAGAGAATATCATGAAACATATTAATACAAAATACAGGGAGCTTCAAAGAGATAAGGGAAGGAGAGTATCATGAAACATGTTAATACAAAACAAGCAATCAATGCAACAGCTGACATTCAACTATCAACTATTTTTTTGAAATTTCCATTGGGGTTTCCATAAAAGGAAAGTATAGAAGCATGGGAAAATCTAATATGAAAAACAAACTATATTTATTGTAGTCAAGTGCATGTAAGAATCTGTGCATGAATGTTTATATACAACAATATCTAGCCATGGAGGGAGGGAAAAATTAAATGTATAATTCAGGAAAATATAAATATGTAAAAGAAACCTTGTTTACACTTACAACTATGGTCATGCTTCTGGGAGCAATTATTGAACACATGGACCACATTTTTGCTTGTTGATCTATCTTTTCATTGAGGCCAACATAATACTACTACAAACCAACATTTTATATTGTTATACCAAAATACATGTCTAAAATTAGATAAGTATGGAATGGGGAAAACACATTGCGGAATGGCTTTCTACAAGAACAGGAGCAAAGGTGTCGTAGGCTACGGAGTAGGGCAGCTACGGAGCTATTGAAACTGGCACATAAGCGATGTGGATCACTGTTTCTTTGAGTATTCTATTATGAAACAAACACCACATTGTGTCATTTCACAAGGGAAGAAAAACAATTGACATCCTTATATTAGAACAATGAATAGTACATGCACTCATTTGCATGCACTTGTTCAATGATGCCAGGATGTATCAACTATCACATGAGCAAGCACCTACCATTTTGGGTCCATTGAGTGAGGCACAATCATGAAGCCACATACCAAATATACTCCATGATCATTGTGAACATGCTCAGGAAATCCATGACAAATAGCATGAAATTTTATCATGTATCACAAAAAAGAAAAGCAATGTAGACAAGAGTATATATTTGTGAATGTAATATATAGGAACAATGAAATAGTGAAATGATGAAAAAGAATTTTGCAGACAAACATTTGTAGTTATTTGAATAAAATAAAGCCAATAGAAAAGGTAACAAGAAGACATTAAAATCTGAGGGAGAAAATCACGAAGGACAAATGTGAGAAATCAGCGTATATATGTTATGGGGTTAGGAAGCTTTTTTTTTTAGAATGCATCTATAGTATCTGCATATATAGTTTAATATACTAGAATGTTATAAACATGTTATTGAATTATAGAACTTTTGGCTTCTAGTTATTGTTGGTTCCAATCTTTGTGCATCTTTTACAGTTGAAGTTGCTTGTATTTGCATATGTATTAATCTATAACAACTGTAACTATATGTTTACACCATTGTATGCTAAAATCGGTTGGAAAATAATTGTAGGTATGCTAATAAAAAATTGACATCATGGAATTTTAAAGCACTTAAACAAAGATGGGAAAATGGAATATACAAAAGAGTGTATTGTTTTGAATGCCAAATACTAAAAGCATCACACAATGAAATCTTAGAACAAGAAGTTGGCAGATTAATAGAATAAAATCATCAAAACATGTGATTAGCATGTACAAGTTGTACCATCTAGTTATTGTTGCATAGTATATTTGTGCATTTTTTGAATTATACCCATTTTGTACAAATTATTTCTTGGTATTTAAAAAAAAAATTGAACTTAGAAAATGCTTGAGAAGATGATGACACACAAAGAGAGGAAAATGAAAGAACAATTATCTTGGAGCCTTTTTTATAAGTTAGGCTATTGGGTGGGAGTAGAAGCATTTGGCGAGGGCTATAGATGTTTGAGATGTGTCTCTTCGCTGTGAAGGAAAGCAGTGTATTTGTTGGTACAAAGCCTAGAGTATCTCTCAAATGAGAAAGTTGGATCAATACAGAGTCTTTCAATTGATTTAACATGAGAAATAGCTATAAAATTCAACCCTTGCGTCTCTTTGCTACCTATGTTTATTGTTGCTCTATCCAATGTTAAGCCTTGGGCTTTATGTATTGTGATTCCCCATGCCATAGTGAGTGGAATTTTTGTTTGACTCCCCCAACTTATAGGTGGGATGGGGATGTCTCTTAGATGTTTTGGATCCCATGGTGGACCAATGTAATTTTGGAAGCAGAAAACAACATAGTCAGGTGGGTTTGGAAATTTAGAATGTGGATTGTACACAATAGTTGTAACAACACCAAGGGATCCATTCACTAGGCAAGTTGGAATCCACAATTTTTTTGTTAGCATTTCCTATTCACCAACGCAAAGTAGAAATTATGGAAGAAGTTGGTCATCATCTCCAAGATCATATGCCTGCTGCTATGCCACTTGAGCAATGCTAATGGCTATGGGTAAATTTAATTGCTTGACCATTTTTTTTGTTGTGGAATGTGTCCAAGTCATTTGTGGCAAACAAATGTGTAGCAACATCAAATTGTTCTCATTCTGCAGCTGAGAGAATTTTATTTGTTTGTTTCATAAGTTCTTCCCAATCATCGTGGAGAGCCTCACCATTTCTTATATGGAGTTCTAAGGATTTCCCAAAAATTTTGTTGAAAAGGGTTGTCTCCTTTTCGGTGGAAAATAGTGTCCAATGTTGTTGAGATCGTGAAAGTGTGTCACAAGGCTATTGCCAATGAGCATGAAGAATAAATAGTTGTATCCATGATAGGTGGAAACTGGGAAAGATCACCAACAAGGATCATAGAAACACCACCAATGGCTTCCTTTGTTTATCAGGGAATGCTTGGCGTAATCGACTATCTATTTTTAGTAGCAACTTTGGGCCTAGAAAACTCATTTCATTGATCAAAATGTATTCATATACTTAAATTATTAGATTGGAATATTGTCAATTGTTGCCCTTGCAAAGGATTCATATCCTTTATCAGAATTCAAAGTGTAGTATGGATTTTAGAGGCACATATGTTGTACGCAACAACACTTGTAGGAGCCAATGTGAGCAAGTAGCTATTAGATTCAACAAAAGAGGTGTTTATTTGTTGTCGAATATAATTTATCAAAAAGGATTTTCCAATGCTTGTTGCCCCTTGAATGATCATCTAGAGAGGGGCTTTGGGTGAAGGCTGCATGCAATGGGACTAGATTATTTGAAGGGCCAATTGTTGTTTTGGTGAAAGTTGATGGGCCAACATATCTACAGGTAGAAATTGTACCATAACTGGCTCATGTTGTGCCTTTGCTGATGGGATGAACTATAAAACATTATTATGGATTTGGTCAGGTACATGGTTTGTATTCCATGGATGGTTCATATCAAAATCCCTCCTACCCAATTGTTGAAGCTGATTTATACTAAAGTTAGTAGTTGCACTAAGCCGAGATAAAAATTCCCATTCATATTTATCCATAGAAGGTTGATGGTTCAAATCATCAGTATCACTATCATGTTGTTCTTCAATTGTGGGTGTAACTGGAACTCTATTAACATGCCAAGGCTAATAACCAACCATTTTTAAAAATTTCCAATTTTCTATTGTCTCTTGTTTGAGAAGAACTATATCTATTTGTATGTTCTAGAAAGGTTTGTATAACATAAGTTTAGTCCCAAAAAATGTCTCAAATATCTTAGTATCTTCAACAGGAGCAGTCTTGAATAATGGGTAGACAAGGACAACTGTAGGCTAGTTCCTTGGCTTCCATTTAGTCTTTTCCACTTTTGTGAGTGTGTATATAGGTGGACAGAGTCAATTAGGGATACAACACCTAGCTCTAGAGGTATTTGCATATAGTAGTTAATATAGTTCATTGGAAGCTCTTCATCAATATCATCTTTGTTTATATGAAACCATGTCTTTTTGCCAACATTCAAGTGAACATATTGTCAGCTTGAAGTAAGAAGAGGCAATTTCTACAACATATGGCATGTCTCCTATGCAGAGATGTCGCATTCCACAAGAATATTCATCATGAATTTTTTATATGCAACCAGTGCTCTATCCTCAACTATATTTGTATTTGCAAGTCTTTTCAACATATCAAGATAATTTTCTAATTTTTTTCTCAAATTTAGCTGCATATTTAGAAATATAATTCAAAACAATTTTCTTAGAAGCAACTGGCTGGCAGTCAACATTGGCACGCCAAATTGCAAGCATGGTTGGGCTATGAATATTTAGGCAATCATCATTTCTTGTTGGTTTGTAGAATTTGTTAGACTCAGCATCAAATGTCAATGTAGATGTAAGTTGCTGCTACCAACGTGTTTTATACCAACATTGCAATTTCTCTCCTTTTCTCCTTAAACAAGTATATTCAGAGCATTTTGTGTGCCTTTGAACTCTATTTAGAAACTCTTCATAATCTATGATTGGATCATTGGTAAGAATCTACCTCATGGTAAGCAAGTACGGGTTTTCTTCATAACAATGATACATTATAAGCAATCTTTGTGCAAGGAAACATTGATTCCAAGTTGAAATGTACCTATCAAAAAATTCCCTTTCCATGATAACAGCATGGTCATTGGACCAATCAAGAGCGTCCACATTAGGAGCTTCTGGAAGCCATAAAAAACCATGCACATGTGTAAAGCCACGATGCTGCCATTCATATCTATACCAATAATCTTTTGCATGAAAAAGCTTTTCAATCACCTCCTCAAAAAAAATTGAGAATATATGATGCAAATATAAAGATAATATATGTGGATTTTGAACAACACTATCTCTTATCATTTTTGTTGAAGGCTCCATTGCTAAATGAGTTGTAGAAGAGAAAACATTTTGTAGGTCAGCCCATTTTGTGTCTACACAACTCAAAGTGAAAAAAAGGGTGGGTATGCCAAGCTATTCAATCATGATGGTTAGCTAGGTGCGACAAGAATTCCAAAAAGAGTGGTTCTCACACAATGATGAACCAAAATGCATCAACTACTAGGCTATTTGGTGGTCGGGAGCAGTTTGGAGCTGTTGCCACAAAATAGACAATGACTTAGGGATTTTGTCCTCCAGGTTTTCCTGAACAAAAATAGAGATAGTTTTTTGGTTGCAATGTCTCATAATCAAGTTGTAGAGAAAATATCTAAACCTACCATGTTTTTCAAATATGTGGTCAGTGTGGTAATATCTCATTAGGTGGAGGGAATATTCATATCTCATTAGGTGGAGGGAATATTCATGCAAGTGAATTTTAACATTTCTCAGTTGAAGGGGAAGTGTTGCTCCAGTGGGGAACATTGTTGGAAAGGCCATTGAAAATAAACCTTTAGTGTTGTATTCATTAATAGGAGAAGAGCTAATTTTAGGCCAAGATAAGATATTTTGCTCTCTTTTTTCAATTTGTAAGACATGTTTTATTGCTTGCAGCTCTCATCTAGCATTTGGTAAGGAAGGAATAAATGATGAAAATTTTGAAGTCATTTTCTTCTTGACCAACATTTGTTGAGCTATTTGATGGAATTAGCTCTTCATCTGAAACTTGGTCTATTGTATGCAAGAAATTGGACACATCAACAACAACATCAGGTAACATATTAAGAGCCTCAACATCAATATCAACATCATTGTACTACTTGTCATATTTAATTTTGTATTTCAATGCATCCATGACATGATGTTTATTAACATAGCAATCGTAATTTTTGCCTTCAATGGTGGTCCTACGAATGATCACTACCTCAAGGTCTTGTAGCTGGCGCGGAAAAAGTTTTTCTATGTTTGAGATATCTTGAGGGAAGCTTATCATGTGACCACTATATTTAAATTGGTCTCCTCTAGCATGGGAGACCTATAGAACCAGAGTGACCCTAGCAATAAGCATTTCTTCAACCTGTGTTAACTTTTTGAGTAACAATGGTTGTGGGCCTATGTCCATGCCATTTGAAAAGCTAAAGTGATGGACACCTTTTTGAGAATAACACCTTACACATGTGGCTCCTGACCCTAACATTCGAGTGTGCATCCCTATGTAGCCTAAATCCCTACATAGTTGGCAAATAGAAAGGCTAGAAAGTGCATCTATACAATGTTAAAATAGATTTACCACAACATGGTATCTTTCATTGAATATTTCTTTGAGATGTTGTTCTTGTGTTGGCGAAACAAGGGAGTTGCTCTGAGATTGTATATAAGGGGTGGCATCTGCCATTGGAATTGGATAATACAAAGGAGGACTATTAGCAATTTGATATGCAAGTGTGGTTGCTACAGTTATCCTTTGCTACAAGTATTTTTTTCTTTGCTTCATGGATATTTCCTCTTTATGCTACCTATAGTACAAATAGTTTCATTGTTATTTTTTACCTTTTTAAAATTCAACAATTGATTGCACTATGCAACTTGAATGTGCTCATACAACCTACGAGTATACATACAAGCTAAAGCACATTAGGATTTATGAATATACATGTATAACCATAGATATATTTAAAGTAGCAATTACACATAAACATATAACAAAATATATGTGTATATAAAACTATATATGTGAATAATCAAAAAAGGAATAGCATAGTTTGAACATTAGAATATATTAAATTGTAGTTGAATCTTGTTTGTTTCCTCAAAAAATATGTTTAGGGTTAGTATTTTTATTAGCCTCCATTTATTGTTTTAGTTATCCATATGCATCTTTGTTGTTGGACACATTAACATATGACCAATTGTAGATTATGAACATGTTGGATATAAAATTAGTTTTCTAGCTGATAAGTGTTATCGTAAGTCTTATTCTTTCTAATATCTCTTACTATTCAAAATGTCTCTTTCAACAATACAATTTAAGTAATATACTTTCTCACACATTTTGCAGCACATCAATGTTAAAATCCTCCAACCTGCTAATGAAAGGAACAATACGCAAAGATTGAAAGGTATGAACAATAAATTAATCATTGATGCAAAATACCCATGTAAAACATGTATACATATACATGTATAAAAACATGTATATATACATGTACACATATGCAAACATATATACATGTATACATATACATACATTATGCATATACAATGACATACATATACATACAGATACATATAGGACTTGGTAGCCTCAGCACAGGGGGGGTTGGATGGCAAGTGTTTGTTCACCTGAGGCTTAATGCATTCTATCGTTGCTACAAAATGGGAGCAAGCAAAGTAAATGTGGGAAAACGAAGTAAATACTATATTGAATGTTGAAATGTGAGAAACTATACTTTCATTAAGTTGTGTTGTCAAAAGAGTCATTGTGCCATTAATCTCATAGCAAATGGGAAAAATTTGTTGTCTACAAATCTGATCTACCATATTGTAGTATTTGTTTTTGCATATACATAGACATACACATATGGATATACATATCTATATAAATACACATGCATATACATACACATAAACATATACATATGCGTACATGTATACATATACATACATATACATATACATATACATATACATATACATATATATACATAGACATATATACACATATACATATACATATACAATATTGATTATTGCAGTGTCAGAAACTATGCTTTGATTAAGTTGCATTGTCGAAAGATTCATTGTGCCATTGATTTCATAGAAAATGGGAAAAATTTGTTATCTTCATATCTAATCTATCATATTGTAGTATTTTTTTTGCATATGTATAGACATACACATATGCATATACATACACATGCATATACATATACAGATACATATAGATATACATACATGCATACATATACATGCATATACATATACAAACATATTCATACATATACATAGACATATATACACATATACATATATATACATATGCATACACATACACATATACATATATATACATATATATACATACATATACATACATATACATACAGATGTACATATTCATGAAAGGGATCGTTTTATATGCTAGAAAATAGGAATGCATATCTACTTCCACATCTATATGCTTTGTCAAGATGACCCATGTATCTATACACCTTAAAGCCAAGAAAATTGGAAACAATAACTCCAAATTTGCAACAGGTATAACAAAAAGGAAAATTATACTTACGAAATTTGGATATGAAGGCTAAGGGAGCATACCCTTAGAGCCAGACTCTGCAGTGGCACCAATGGGTGCTACCAACAAATCAATATTGGGCGACTCTATAAACCCATCCACAAAGCTTGTTTCCATAGACATAGTTCTGAGAACTTATTTGTAGGGACAAAATGTTGCAATCATATTTCACTAATTGAAATCTCTATTTCACAATAAAAAAAAAGATTAATGTATTACAACATCCAAATGGTAATTGGTAGAAAACTCAGAAATATTAATTTATAACCATACCACTTTTAACATTGTCAAAACAACATGATATACAACAACAAGAATAGAAATCCACTTTTAATGTTGTGCAAACACTATGGGATACATCAACAAGAATAAAAATGTTAAATGTAATTGCATATACTCGTATATGTATATCTCTATTTTTGTGGCTGCTTATATGTGTATCCATGCAATCCTTTATTATTTCTATATATGCGTATTTATGCAATTTCTTAGTTTCTATGTAATGGAAACAATGATATCATTCAATAATTTGTCCAAAATGCATATAACATCACAGCTTTGATTGGATATTCAACGTACATTGTTTGGTATTCAATATTATGGAAAAAACATTTATGCAAAATAACCATGTAAAATGACTTACAGATTCCACAGCATAGCAGTTTGGAAAGCCTCAATTCTATTACAAAACAAACCCAATGAAGACAATTCTCACAATAGTGCAATATGCAAGCAACACCACAACAACTATTTCAACAATGTAGCTTAATCAATATATTTTCTTTCCTTACGAACAAAAAAAGAACAACAATTACCAATTTGTTATAGGGAGCTTCAAATGGATGAGGGAAAAAGAATATCATCCAACATATTGGTACAACACAAGCAATATATGCAATAGTTGTAAGAGCTATAAGAATGATACTCAAGAATTAGACATATGTTGTGCTTAAGTTTTTTCCTAATAGCTCTTTTATGATTTGCATGTTTGTCTATAATATCTAATACCAAATAACAGAGCTTGAATGTAGAATATATGCATGTATATATGTAAGACCCTGCCTTGAATGTGACTAATACAACCTTAAATTGTTATACATTTCTCCTAAATAGATGGGTAGATCTATTGTGAGTGATAAATAAGGCATTGTCTAACATCAACCTTGTAGTTTATTTTTACTTTATGTTATATCATTGTTATTTTACTTAATGAAGATGTAGGTGCATGTGAATTATTGAATAAGATTCGAACTTATAAGATGAATTTGAAATAAGATATTGTTGTGTCGTATTACATTGGAAGAGTAATTAGCTATGTAAATGATTCATGAATAAAGTTGCGAAGATTTGATTTAAAATTAATGTGGTTTATTATTATGTCTAATTGTGCTTTATTACGTTGTGCAGGAAATTAAGTGAGTCGATGTGGGATTAACATTAAAGGTCGAGAACCAAATATGCAAATAGGAGGATAGATAAATGTTGGAATCAAATCAAATACATCTTTGGGAAGTCCTAAGTGTAGCCCTATTTGACTTAAAAGGGTTTGAGGTTTTATTATTGGTCGGGTGATTCAGCATAATCTAATTATAGGACATGTGATGTGAGTTTGGTTGGGGTTGGAACCCTTGGTTAAGATCAAAATCCGTATGGATTTTTGTGTGGGTTTTAAAAAGGGATTACTGAATCAATTTCCTTGGTTTTTGAACAAGAATAGACCCCTAGGACCTATACCTATGGGTTTGGAACCTTTTTGACACATGTGAACTTGAACTTGGAGTGTGAAAAGACCCCTCAAAAGTCCACATTCATGAATGTGACAAATTCAAAAAGTGTTGGGGCTTGGGAAGAGTGACTTGTCACTCTCAACCTTCTACTCCCCAAAAGTTCTTGGAATTGACACAAGACTCACACATGTGTGAGAACTTGTGGGAAAGAGTGTAGGTTTGGAGGATCCCTATATATGTCAAGAAGATGGAAGATTTTGGCTTCACCCACTTCTCCTCTTGGAGAACTTTAGTGGAGATGATAGAAAGAATGGGAAGAGGAGAGGAGTCCACCTCTTTGGAAAGATAATGTTCAAAGATGGATCGTCTTGCACAAAAGATGGTTGAAAGAGTTCAATCCCTCCACCTAAAAGAAAGAAGATAAGTTCTTCCTTTTTTTATTTACATTTGTTTATTGATTGTAAAAAGGTGACATAGTGCATGGATCATGGTTGGAAAATAGAAAGTAGAGAACCTAGATGCATGGATCAATCCCTCCACCTAAAAGAAAGAAGATAAGTTCTTCCTTTTTTTATTTACATTTGTTTATTGATTGTAAAAAGGTGACATAGTGCATGGATCATGGTTGGAAAATAGAAAGTAGAGAACCTAGATGCATGAAATTTGTTATATGTTACTTTTATCCCTTGTTAAAAAATGAGAAAATACTCCATTTATCTTCATGGAGCTAAAAGAATTCATTGCTCAGGGGTATGGCTAGAGCCCACAAGGCTCCATGACGTCATTACGGTAGGGTGGAGAGCAAGCCCAAATCAATTGTGTGTCCTTCATTGTATTTCTTAAAATTTGTTAGTAATATGGAAAGCTAATGTATAATATAACATAAAAGAATAAATGAAAAACAATACACAAAAGAAAGAAGAGAAAGCCTTATCCCTTTGTGTGGTTTCTCTCTTAGCATCTCCAAATACTATTTGCAATATCAAAAGATAGTATCCTATTGATAAATGAGGGAATGGAAACAACGAGACCTTATTTTGGGCATGCAATACTTTGCTTCTCGATATTATTGGTGGCACTAGTTTGTGGAACAAAGGGAAATGTTGTATTTTTTTTACAATCTATTGAAGAATAAAAGAAATAAACTTGTATTAACTGAATAGGCTCTCATTTTTGTTATTTCTAATCTCATGGGAAGTGTTGCAATTTACTCATTTTAGTTAGATTGTCGCTTTATATAACAAAAATCTCAATGGGTGTAATGCTAAACTGTTTCAGACCTAATATGTTCTTTTTGCAACATAAACAATTTAGGTCAACTGACTTCTGTATAAGCTTCACTAATAATGCATGCTATTATGAACAAAGGACCTTTATTGTGTAAAGGATTAGACTATTGAGAAAACAATGACATTTCAATTTCCTTTTGGGAATAGCAAATAAAATATAATGACACTTGTAACTATGGCTAGAATGTGAAAAATAGAACAAGTGTTGTGACGAGATAAGATAAGATTATATGCATGAAATAGTATAAACATGAATCAATAGATAAAAACTATTAATAAAACTTCTAGTGAAACTTAAATCTACATTAGGAACAACTTACAGTGAACGAAACCAAATTCCTAAGGAATAATACGTGAAAAAAGAAAAAAAAGAAAAAATAGCAATGGTGGGAATAGGGTAGAGGGGCGGCTCTCTATGAGGATCACAACCTAATCATAGAGGGGCTACGAGCCTTTAGCCTGAGGGGTCCGCCCCTCTGGAGGGTACGTCTCCATTGATCACTACCGTGTCTCATAGGGTTAGAAATCCTTAGAGGGATTAAACAAATAACCTCCAAATCTACTCATCACAACATAAATTCATATTTGTGTATCAACAAAAAACTTGTCTCCTCTCAATCACGATGCCCATATTGGTAGTCAAACCATATCAGAGTCTCATATCACAAAATCTGGTCACATTGCTACACCATTAGGGAGATTTGGGGTACTCTTTATCCTACAATTTAAAGTATAAACTAACTATTATAGTGGGATACTTCAGAACTGTCTTCTTTTGATGAATGAACACACTAGGAGTATTCTATATAGACCTTCATTTTCTTAACTCGACCTGATTCTATGGAGTTTATGGCGAAACACCTCCCCAAAGTTTGATCAATTTGCTTAATTCCTTTAGCGTTGGTGCAGTTGGTTGTGGTTTAACCCCATTGGTGGTCGGCAAGCCCTCAAACATGTTGTACCTCTTGACTGATAATTGGTTTTGGGATGCCACTGGCACTTTTGGGGAATTGGTTGACTAAGTATGGATAAATTCTAGAGGTAGGACGCTAGCCATTAATTATCAGGGCCTATCCATATGCAATTGTAATGAAGTCATATAATAAAGTATGAAATGATCAAAAGTGAGCTACAAATAAGTAGTGTAATCGGATGCCTTCTAACAATTCCATTGAATCATTAAACTGGAATTAACAAAGGTTCCAATGATAAAGTTTTGGCCTACTTTACTTTGCCCATGGTGATAATTAATGATGCCTCCACCGAGAATCAGACTAGACAGGGAGTGCTGGCATCTATCATAATTTCATATAGTAGGTTGGAGTGGAATATAATTGAAAATACATAAAAAGAGAGACCTATGCCATTTACATATCAAATCAATCAAAAAAAATATTTTGTAGATAGGATAGGAAATTTAGAGCTGAATGGAGTGGTCTCACCCACCACCTGCTCCTACTTTTCTTTGGTCATGTTAGTCTGCCAGCGGTCTATCGGGTAGGTGTATAAATCGAGGAGATGTGATTTGATCATGATATGTAGGGGAAGTAAATGCTATCCAACGCCTCACCGCCTTATTCAGTGGGAGGTTGCAATCAATGATGTGAAGGGCAATGGAAAAGAAATGAATGCCTCAGTAATGTTCGCTAATGCGATCTCCATTTGGGATGTGCATTGGTTTCTAGAAGAAAAAAAGAAAAAAAAACATCCTTATTCAAAGGAACCATGAGACATATTTCTTCTTTCTAAGAAGTTAAAGAGACACGTTTTAATGTTATTGATAGTATTTACTAAATCGTGAACGAAAAAATAGAGGACTAATACACCCCACCATCAATATGCCTACAGTTCTATCAAATCACATAATTCAGATTTCTTTTCTATTAGGCATCAAATGAGACTCACATGTAGGAAAATTATAGCATTATAACAAGTGCTTGAAATAAGTAAAATTAATGGCGATATCAATGAAATTCGTAAGATATTCAAATTCTTATAAGTTGATGCATTCTTTTTGAAAACATTTAGTAAGGCTCTAATATCCTTTCTTTAACGAATATTGTAGTTTAAAGTGAAATGCTATAATACAGTAGTTTACGCCTCTTCTAGATCACGAGTTGGTGGCATTTGGGTAATGGTTACCATATTGCTATCGCTGGTCAAGTCTATTTTCAACATTAAAATTAATCTACCTTTATTACAATTGTAAATCATGAGATCTCAGGTCATAAATTATATTGTTGTCTTGGGTGTTGCAAATATCATTATCTCAATGGTTAATATTAACAATAGTGGAAGCAATGCTAATATCCCTGGGAGATGCATAATTATACAATAAATTAATAACAACAATGCCTGTATTTATATATTTTTTAAATTATTATCCTTTCTCCTTGCAGTTAAATCCCACTTTTCTGTTAGGACAGATCGCTCAAAAGATTGTAGTGGATGGACAGTTAGTGCACCTGCCACTAAATTCTCTTAATCTTCAATTCATATGTTCTTGTGTTTAAAATTCATAATAAACTTAATAGGGCCCTTCCTTAGTAGTTAAGCAATTCATTTAAATCCTTTAAAGAAAAAAAAAAGAGAGTTCTCAAGTTTCTCTTAAAAAAAAGGAGAAAGAAAGAAGGAATTGTGTTATTTCTCTTAAGATCCTTTCTTTAAGAACTTAGGCTTTATTTTAGAATTTAGTATGATATTCACATGTTAGTTAAATTAAATAAATAAATAAAAGAATGAAAATTTTCTTATTATTATAGTGAGTAGTATATATGATAAGATTTTAATTGGGGTACTTACTTTTTATTTTTATAATATCTTATTTATTTCGATTTATTTATTTCTATTTGTCTTTTTTTTTTCTTTTATAAGAATATATTGGAATAAATATATTACACCATATGCTAGAATTTTTTCTCAACAATAAAATCTATTTAGTTCAAATGAATTAAACTTCATGGAAAATCTTGAAAGCTAGATTTGTATTGATGTTATTATGGATAGTTAAATTATTATATCATGAATACTTGGAAAAAATTATTATTAGAGACATTCAAACTCAACATGAGTCAAATGATAATAAACAAATGCTACTACGTGTGAACTTTAGCTCTAAAACTTGAAGATATTAATATAAATAGGAAGTAATAATTAGATAACTCAAATATTTGTGTGAATATAATTTATTAGTAAGTAATATTAATATGATTATGAAAGGGATAATTGAGCAATTTTATACTATTGTAATTCCTATTGAATGATATTAATGTGGGAGTGTTAATTAATAATATTATCAGTAGGATTCGTAATTATTATATTAAGCTCGTAGAGAGCTAATATCCTTTGGTTGGTAAATGCAAAATATCAATAACTGGATATAAGCTTGCATCACAGAGAATTTGAAAGGTATTATTGTAACATGGAACTATCATCACCATATGTTGGTTAATAATATATATATATATATATATATATAAACAATAATATAAATTCTTAACATGGGTATTAAGGTCAATGTTAACATTAGTAGTAACATCTTATAAATATGTTAATTTCAATTCAACCAAGATATAACAGAGTATAATTATTTTATATTTCCTTAGGTGGAAGGAGATATTTAATGATATCAATTTCTATCACTCGTTAGTCAAAATCGCATCCAAATGAAGCTTCCCCAACTCTTATATAGGTTGAAAAAATAACAAAAAAAAAAAAATTGTTGGGTTTTTCTAGCAAAAATTATGGGCATGACAATATATATGTAGAAATTATTAAGTACATATATGCATTGAATTTCCCCTTTCTCAACACATTTATAAACACACACATATAAGTAGATATATCTATCTATATGTACATATCTGTATATCTATTTATATACACATTACTATATCTAAACACATGTCTATAGAATATTTGTTTGTCACTATCTCACTCCTACACTTGAAATTTATGAAGCCAAGAAACATCCAAATTGATTTTCCCCTCAATTAAGTAGTTGGGAAGGCTACAAATTCAAACCTTTTTGGTTGCTTATAGCATATTGTCTACTTCGTAGTTTGGAATTTGTATAGGCAACTAAAGGGTTGAATTTTAAGCCTTCTCAGCTAGTCAACTGAGGGAAAATCCAATGTGGATGCTTACTTGCATTGTCAAACGGGACACAGTGCTCCTAGTTTGTATATATGGATATTTATGTCTACGTACATGTATAATTTAAAATAGGAAACATAAAATTGAATATATATATACACACACCAATTGTGGTTCAATGACACAACAAGAACTAAATGCAATATTCAATGTTGTAGTGGGGAAAGTATACTACTAAATATGCAAGAAAATATATTTATTTAGTTGTATTCTCAAAATATCCATTCTGGCATTATGAATATGTTACACATACTACATGATTAAATGATTCCTTCTCAACAAATAGAAACTTCAAAAAAATAGCTTATTAGCTAAAGATATAAAGTTGAACAAATAAAAGAACTATTACAACACTTAAAATCCACCAAATTATTTTTCCCTCCATGCCTATACAAAACTCTTTTCAACTTGCCAAATCAATTATGTAAGCCTAACTCTTTATGACTATACTTATTTTATTTAGGTTTCCCTCATGGTGTTGTTTGGTTTTGTGATAGTTGCCAAATACAAATTGAGGAATGTAACTATCACTATCTTTTCCAGTTAAAGCTACAAGACCATTCAACCAACTGTTACATAGATTGCTTGTGTTGTGTGAATATGTTTTATGATATTCTTTTCTCCTATTTCAAACCTCTATTTAATGTTGGGTTTTGGGATTCTCTCATTTTTTGCGGTTCTTGAGTGTTTTTCTAATAGTTCTTTTACAATTTTCCTATTTCTCTATAATATTTAGTGCCAAATAATGGATCTCAAATTTAGAATATATGTATGTATATATGTAACCATTTAGCCAGCCTTTGGTGTATTGATTTTGGTGAAGCTACCAGTAGTTTGTTGCAAATTGTAGTGAAAGACCTGTACAAGTTGCAGGATAGCTCTAAGTCTACAATAGATCCTCTTGCTACTATTAAAAGACTTGTTTGTAAACCTTGTCTTGTACGAATATGTTTAGTGTCTCTTTCGAATCATCCATGATTTATTAGGTTATGACAATAATTATATGATGTGATCCTAAATCTTTTTATGTAAAAAATACCTTGCCCATTTCTTTAAACTTATAGATAGATAACAAAATCTGAAACATATTGATACAAGATTCAGTCTATATCCTTTGCTGGTAAATATTGAAGACAAATAGATAATTGTATAAAAGGTATTAGACCTTATGATGAAAATTAGCTATAGGCATCTCTACCTATAATTCTATCACTATCTACACAAGGTGTAACACCAATTTCTATGTAACAATTTGTCTCTCAATTGAAAATTCAAGCTACATTATTTGCCACTAAATTTTATAGAAAAAATATGGAAATTGTAAAATAACTATTAAAGAACACTTAAAAATCATAGCTAAATCACAGATGACCAAAAACCCACACTAAATATATTCATACAAGACAAGCAGGATTTGTAAGAGTTGCTTTGTCAACTCAAATTTCAACCTACATTCTTTGGCACCAAACCCATATTAAATAGAACTCGTAAAGACAATGAGTACCAATAATCTGCACAACCTACCTACAACGACATAGGCTTAATAAAAAATTCGAGCTACATTGTCTAGCACTAAATTTTGTAGACAAATAGAGAATTTGTAAAAGAGCTATTGTATGGCAAATCCTCTTTATGGGTAAGCTAACAGGGAACCTGTTGGAAACTTCAAAAAGATAAATTGAATAGATAAAAGACATATTAGGAACAATAACACTTATCAGCCACAAAACTAATTTTATATCCAACATGTTCATAATCTACAATTCCTCCTATGTTAATGCATCCAACAACACAAATGCAAACAGATAACCAAAACAATAAATGGGAAACAATAAAAATACTAACCCTAACCATGTTTATTGAGCAAAGAAACAACTTTCAAATACAATTGCTCCTATGGTAACGGGTATAAGGAAAAAGATGCAAAAAGAGATAAACTCACTTGCATCCCAAGCAAGGGTTTGTCCAAAAATATGCACATTATGTGAAAGGTGGACAACAAGAAAAAGAATATCACATAACATATTGGTGCAAAACAAACAATCTATGTAACAAATGTAAGAACTAGCAGGTTGGTACTTAAGAATCAAATGTATGTTATTCTCTAGTGTTTTCCATATAGTTCTTTTACAATTTGCTTATTTGTTTATAATATTTAATCCCAAATAATGCAATTCAAATTTATAATATATGCATGTATATATGTATATATATGTGTACATATATGTATAATATATATATATGTAATATATATATATATATATATGTAATATATATATATAGATATATATACTAGACACATATAGGCTATATACTCTATGGATCTTTGCTGCTAGACACATTTTGTAGACCCTAGGTATCTTTATGCCAAGAGGCATTCTTTAGTCGCATAATGGGTTGAAGAACCCGTGTGCATAAATTGACTCTGTGATTTAAAATGACGCCCGTACACATTGTGCTTTCGATTGCTACCATTATTCACATCAATAGAAACCATGATTCAAAACTAGGAGCCACGTGGCAGCTGGAAACTATTTCGATGGACTGGAGAATGTAACACATAATGCATGGATGCCAAGTTGATAAAATCGCATAACACATAACACATAAAATTGCATAACATATGACAACTTTTTTTCAAGAATTTACATCAAATCGCATTATAAATCAATCGGCCATAGCTATTGAGGGTCAGGTGAAGCAAACACTCACCCAATGGAGGAATTAGGAGCCGCTTTAGGGGATCATAGCAAGGACAATCCAGACACTAGCAAGGCATTTTGGATGTAAGTGAGCATATTGACGCAAATGTATGTGTCTTTTGTACCATTTTCTTAGGGTTTTCTCCCATTTGTGTGTTTTGTAGGTTGTTGAGAAATCATAGGGTTCAACAATTCAGGAGTAGAGGGGGATTTGATCCCTTTGTGTATATGGTACATCAATTTTTTTGTGTTGTTTTTTTGATCCAATTTCGATGATGTTTTCATGCGCCTACCTAGGGTTTTAGAATATGAGGAGATGTTAATTGTTGAATGATGGTCATGTAGACCATAACTCTGCTCAGCTTAAATGAGATAGAGCAGCTCAAGGAGGCCAAGACATGGGAACTCTATGAAGCATCACCCGCCCTAGGGCCTCTCTGTGCTCGAAATTCAAATTTATTCATTAATTGATTATAAGGACTGCACAGATGATGTAGTATTTTCCAGGCTAAAAGGGACAAATTCATTCCAGTATATTCTCCTATAAAAATTTAAACATCTCTCTACCATCGCATCTCCTCTGATACCTAGGTTTTTAACTATGTGACTAGTATCAAAAAAGTTAAATCCTTTTTGCATTGTGCTAAATATTGAATTCTTCGTCAATACAGATGTAGTCGTATTTTCCAGTTAAAAAATATTGTACACCCTGCAAAATAAATATTTTTTCTTGAAGTTTTACCCAATGCCACCATAGGGGAGAAGACCCAGTAGCCGCTAGGGCTAACTTCGCGCAACCGTACAATTCAAACTGTATGTTGAATCAAAAAATAATTGCTTATAACTAAGGTTTCAGCTTCTAGGCAATTCGATTGAGTGCTAACTTCGAGCAACCGTAGAATTCGAACCGTATGTTGAATCAAAAAATAAGTGCTTATAACTAAGGTTTCAGCTTCTGGGCAATTCGATTGAGTGCGAGAGCATTGGATATGCGCGCGGAGGTAAAAAAGTCACCTTTTATAGGGCTGTCCCAGTAGCCGCTCGCTATAATTTCAATCAATTATAGTTGTTTTAGCACTTAAAATCCACTTAAATCAGTCACTTTAGCACTTAATGAGTGGCTATTGGTGTTTTTGAAATTAGTTATTCAATAACATAAAGTTTTTTAATGGATCAAAGTCAATTTTTTTTGGGGGGGTTAAGTGAACATGGAGGTGGCGGTTATTCAATGGCAGGCAGCTACTGGGTCTTCTCCCTTAATAGAATAGTCAACATCACAAAGAAAAGAGGTGTTACGTTTTTAATGAGAGTTCATTATTACTTGGCTAAAATTATGAATGTTATTTATCTATAAAATAGGAATTACTAGAGCTTTCCATAGTCTCCTCCCAAAAGGGTCTAACATATAGGACACATCTTTAAAATTAGAAATTTCTTGGACAATGGCATACAGTGGAGAATAGGCAACAAATCTATTGTTAACTTTTGGGATGATAGTTGGACTAAATATCCCTTGGCATGGATTGCAAGTTTATTGCTATTATTGGATGCTAAAGAAAGGCGTTAATCATTGTTTCAATTACTTCAAAAAATATCTCACTGTAAAAACAGACCTTTGTTTTTCTTTGTTATATTTGTTGTAGGTTTGGGTTTTTCACTATTCAATTAAGCTGGTAACACTGACTATTCACTATATGTATTGTAATGCACTCTATTGCCAATTTGGAAGAAAATGCAATCATAAGATAGTTATTGTTGAAAATACAATTATTAAAGTCATTTTAACTCTCCAATAAAAATTGGAAGTGAATAAATTATGTACCCAATAAAAATTGGGAGTGAATATATTCCTATCTACAAATGATAAAAGGTTGTAAAAATAATATCATTATGTATTTTCATTTGTATGATAGAAAATAACTTAAAAAATTTTAATTATATTTTTTTTGAAAGATAAAACATATTGATTTTGTAAGCATAGGAAAATAAAAATAATAATAGAAAGATAAAAGATCATATGTTAATATTAAGAGACTTTGAATCACATCTTCAACCAAATAAGTCTTAATTTAAAATACATAATCAAATATAAATGAAAATATTTAAAAGTGTATATTTGAAATAGATATATTGAATGTTTTTTCTTTATATATATATAATCTAGAGCATGTGATTCTCATTTTCAAATTACAAAATTCAACTTTTAAATATTAAGATTAACTATAAAAGAAATATTCTAAATTTACTATTCCATAGAAAAAAGTAAGTTTCTAAATTAATATAAGCTAGAGTTTTCTAATTTTAAAAACTTAAGTATAAAAGAAATATTCTAAATTTACTATTTCATATAAAAGTAACTTTCTAAATTAATATACTTAAAACTAAAAATATTGAAAAATATTTAAAAAATAAAAGTGTCTTTCATGTCATCGTAAAATATTTTCTTTTTCTAAAAAAATTAAATTAATGTATTTAAAATTGAAAAATTAGAAACTCAAATAAAAAGAAAATATTCTAAATTTACTGTTACACATAAAAAGTATTAAATATTTAAAAAATAAAAAAATATTTCAAAAGGAAAAAATCATTCATATTCTAAATATATTATAAGTCATAAATATACAATATTGTATTATATTATATTAGATATTTTAATTATATAATATAAAATTATTTTTAATAATAAATATTTTTAATATTATAAGTATTTAGTTAAATAAATTATTATAAAATTTGAAATAAAAATAAAAATTAAATAATATAAAATTAAATTAAATTAAATAGTAATACTCTAAATCTAGTTGATAATCAAAACACTATTTCTAAACCCCATTATTAACCCTAAATCTATCTATAACCCTAACTCTAACCCTAATTTCAAAATTAACACTAATTCTAATTGTAAACCTAACCCTAATCCTATTTCTCACTCTAACCATCATAAACCTAAATCTAATTCTAACACTAATTGTATGTATAACCCTAACCCTAAAACCAACATTATTTATATCTCTAACTCTAACCCTAAACATAACTCTAACTCTAACCTTAAACCTAACCCTAACCCTACCCTAATTTTCATTGATCCCTAGCCCTAACCCTAACCATTAAACAATTAATATTCAATTAGGGCTAAGGTTCAATTAGAGTTAAGATTGGGATTAGGGTTTAGTTATGATTACGATTACTATTACAATTAAGGTTCAAATAGGGTTAGGGTTTAATTTGTTGGGTTAAGCTTCAATTAGGGTTAAAGTTAGAGTTAAGGTAAGAATTTAATAAGGGTTATGAAAAGGGTTTAATTAGGTGTAGGGTTAATGTTTAATTAAGGTGAGTTTCAATAAGCATTCAATTAGGGTTTGGGTTCAATTAGAGCAAGGGTTGATATTAGAGTTTAGTTAGTGTTAGAATTAGGGTTCAATTTAGTTTAGATTAGGGTTTGATTAGGGTTCAATTGAGGTTAGGGTTAGTGCTAGGGTTCATTTATGGTTAAGGTTAGAGTTCAATTAGGGTTACAAGATAAATCTTTGGATTAGTGTTACAATTAGAGTTAAATTATCATTAGGTTTTAATTAGGTTTAGTGTTAGGGTTAGGGTTAAGTTTGAATTAGGATTAGGGTTACAATTAAGGTTAAGATTTAATTAGGGTTATAATTATAATTAGGGTTCAATTAAGGATAAGGTACTATGATAAAGCTTCAGATAAGGATAAGGGTTGGGGTTTAAATAGGGTTACTATGAATTAGGGTTTTGAGTTAGAGTTAGAGTTTAATTAGGGTTATGGTTCAATTACAATTAGAGTTAGGGTAAAGGTTCAATTAGGGTTTAGGGTTAAAATTCAATTAGGACTAGCATTCAATCAAGGTTAGGGTTAGGGCTCTATTAGCACTTGTTAAGATTTAGTAAGGGTTAGGATTAAATTAGGGTTAGAATTATGATTAGGGTTGGGGTTAGTGTTAGGATTAAGGTTAGTATTAGGATTAGGGTTAGCAATAGGGTCAATATTAGGGTTATAGTTAGGATTAGAGATCAGTTCAGGATTAGGGTTATGATTAGGGTTAAAGATATAATTAGGATTAGATTTGAGGTTTTTGTTACAATTAGGGTTACACTTGGGGTTAGGGTACGTGATAGGGTTAGGATTAGGGTTAGGATTTGGGTTGGTGTTTGTGTTAGGATATCTCAGGGTTAGGGTTAGGATTAATATTTAGGGTTATCTTTACAATTTTAAAAGAATACTTGGGGTTAGGTTAATGTTAGGATTTAATCAAGGTTGGTGTTAGGTTCAAATACGACTAGGGTTAGGATTAGGGTTCATTTATAGTTAGGGTTTCAATTAGGGTTAGGGTTAGGTTTAATGTAAGTGTTAGTGTTAGTGTTAGGGTTAATGTAAGTGTTAGTGTTAGGGCTAGGTTTAGGGTCTAGATTCATTTACAATTAGGGTTAGGGTTAGGTTTAATGCAAGTGTTAGTGTTATGGTTCAATTAGTGTTAGTTTTAGGGTTGAGGTTCAATTAGGGTTATGATTTAATTAGATTTGATTTTAGGGTTAGGGTTAGAGCTTATTTAGAGTTAGGGTTTGATTAGAGTTACAATTATGGTTAAGGTTAGGGTTACTTAACCCTGCTATAATTAAGGTTCAATCATGTTTAGGGTTACCTAACCATGGGTAATATAATTAGGGTTTAATTAAGGCTATGGTTATTAAATATAACCCTAATTATAATAATAATATTAACTTTATAGTTAAGCCTAACACAAATGTTGATTCTAACTCAAATTGCAAACTTCATCCTAACTTTAACTCTTATGATAATTGTAACCCCAAGCTTTATCTAAGAACCCTAATTAAAATGAATTTAGTAACCATAACCTAATTGTAACTACAACCCCACCCCTAACTCTAATTCTATCTCTAACCCTAGCCTTAACCATAACCATAAATGTAATTTCAATTTGTGGATGCTAAATTTGCATATGTTTTAACTCTAACAAACATTAGCATGGTTAGTTAAAACAAAGCAAACCAAAACATCCCTATGAAATAATACATCATGCTTCAAATTGAAAACAAATGACAAGATAACTAAAAGAATATAAAACATGAAGTAAAGCCTATCTCATAGTTGATTGGTGCTTATGTGGAAAGAATCCCTTTCCCAATCCTTGATAAGCTCTAGATATGTTGATGATGCAAGATGATGTGTGCATAACAAAGATACTAAGATTGTGGATGATCCAATGCAAAGGATGAGATCTCTATTTATAAGAGAGAATGATGGAGAGACATGCAAAATCAGTGAATGTGGGACAAAGATTCAACCAATAGGAAGTAGCTACTTGTCACCATGTGAATGGGACAAGGGTGTGCAAGTTTTGGTGAATGTACCAATAAATGACATTAGGTAGCCTTTTCAAATTTCAAATTTGGCTTGTTGGAGGGAGAATAAGGGGTCTTAAATGCCTAGTGGGGGACATACAAGAGGAGAATTAATGCTATGCTAGATGTACATGTCAATTTGGAGGGAGATTTCAAACTTGGAGAATATTCCCTCAAAGATGCCATTTTGAATGAAAATGAGGAATTAATAAATCAATTAAATTGATTTATGGGAACAAGTTGCAAAATCTAGAGAAAAGAGCATTAGGATTAGTATTAATCATGGTTTGATTAATTTAAGAGAGGATTAGGTTATTTTAACTTTTGACTTAGATACTTGGATTTATTTAAATCAAAAGGGAGGAAATTGATGCACCATCCATTTAGTTAAATACATTTGATTTAATTAAATGAAGAAACTTTAGGAGATAATTAAATAAAGTGATATTTTTAATTAAAAAGGTGACCTTAGGAGATCAATCAAATAAACTTGATTTATTTAATTGATGGGAGAACATGATATAATTAAATATGTGTGATGCTAATTTTGCATGTCTACATTTTGCCCCACTTTGAAGCAATGTACTTTCTGTATTGTTTCAAAGAATAAAATTGTCGCGATCATTTTTTTTTTTTTAAATGATTTTTCAGATGCCCCAGCAGAAAGAAGTATACTGGTACATTGCCCCCTCAAGAGATTGAGCTAAAAGGTCGATTTGAAGGTCGATCTCATGACAAAGAGGTTCAAGATGGACATATGGATGGTTATGATGATGATCCAAATGATAATGCAATGCATGTGAGATAGATGAGATGGATGATGTGATATGATATTTATTATGAGATTTATGTATTCTGATGATTTATGGATGCAGGATGGATGCATTGGTGATGATGACATTAGTGTGGAAGATAAGAAATGAGCTGATGACAAGAGGATCCAACAAGCTAAATTTATGAGAGATGATGATGAGAAATGGATGATGATGATTTTCTTATCAGGGATTGGGACATTAAAAGGGATACTTACCTTATGTTTGATAACACACATAAACACGATGCATCAAGGTATAAAGAACTAGGATGGAATTGTACCTAGTGCGATGGACTTTGACTCGACAAATAGATAGGAGTATTCTTGTTCACACTTGAAATACAAAAACCTTGCTAGGACATACCTAACAAAGCAAGTATTCGCCAAGTTATATTACAAGAATGCCCAAAAAGCACAATAGAAAAAAAGATAATGATTGATGCCCCATTGCTTTCTCTCTAGATCACTTGGATTAGACATCATTGAGAGGTCATTGGAATGAGTGAAATAAGACAAATCAAAAAGAAAAGATCAAACACACAAACAAGTCAATGTTCTTCATACCTCTAGCCAAAGGGATTTGTTTTGTTTAGGATAAGAACCGAAACAATTTCTGATAGATAATGCCCATTGTAGGAAGGATACATCCTAGGAAATGTTAGTGGATGGTGGAAATTTGTTTTGTTTATCCAAAGTGTTTTGCCAAAAGATAATGCCCATTGTAGGAAGGATACATCCTAGGACATGTTAGTGGATGGTGGCAAGTTGATAGGTTGTTCGAAAGGCTATTGATATAAGGTCGATTGAAATGTTTGTGAATGATCAAGACTTTGATTTTTCCTTTAAAGGTTTGTTGTTTCAATTTTGATTTTCATTTGGAATTTGCTTTTGCTGATTGTTGTAGTTGTTTCTATTTGTTTTGACAAAGGGTGAATGTGATGATTGATTTATTATGGATGAGATTATTGCAGGTGAAAGTGAAATGGGACAAATGGATTTTTTGGGTTTTTTGAGTGTTTTTTATCTTTTTGAAATGTTTTGAGGCTGTTTTGGTATTTTCAAAATTTTGTAAATGTTTTGATTTTTGATTTTGTAATGTTTTGGGGTTTTTTGAGATTTTATGAATGTTTTTGGATTTTGTGTCTCGAGCCGATCAAAGATTATCCTTGCCTATGTTTAAGCTCAGAGATGGCGTGGTTGGACACTTTTTTTTTATGGTTTTCTAACTTTTATGAATGTTTTTGGATTTTCATATGATTTGGATGTTTTTGGATTTTCTAATTTTTGTGTATGTTTTTGGATTTTCTTGGTTTTTTTAATGTTTTTGTATTTTTCACATGATTTTGACACTTTGGATATGGGTATGTGTGATGATATAGTGATATATTTTGGGTTCTTTTTAAAAACCAAGCTAGGGTTGATTGATTGGATCAAGGGATTGATGATGATAGCATTGTTGAGGATACACAGCAATGCAAAGAGTGTTAAGCAACATGAGAATTAGGATGGATATCCCAAGATTATGCCAGATTGATGATGATAACATTATCGATGATACACAACAATGTAAGGATAGTGTTAAGCAACACAAGGATTGGGAAGGATACCCCGAGATGATGATGGATTGATTGGATTTGACTGATCAAGATTTTGAAGCTTGGTTTTGGAACAAAATTGTTTTGAATGATATGATATGATGTTTGAAGTGAAAATTAGATGCAACTGATAGTGATTGTTTGGATTGATGGTCGATAAAAGATGAAGAATGATAAGGAATGTCTTCTCATCAAAATGTTCCATTGGATAGTGATTTGGATTCTTTCTCACAAGTGCTTGACCAATTTGATTTCATGTTTTGCAATGTTCGGATCACCACATAAGTTGGAAGATATAGATCAAGATTTATTCCCAAAGCAAGATGTAAACATCTACCCCTAGTGTCTAGCAATGTATGGAATGTCATGAATGGATTCCTGGATAGGTGTGTGGATTGATGAATATGGTAAGCACACAATGGGTGCCAAGGATTATATTGTGATAAGATAAGGTGTTGAGATAAAGAATGCTCATTTGGATAGTGCTTCATGGCTCAGATGATAGGATAGGATTAATGAAAATGACCCATGTCAAGATGTTTACTGTAAGCAAGCGTAAAGTGTGCACCAAATTTTGTCAAGATCAAGATAATTTGGACTATGAATGAAAATGGTTTAGATAAATGGTTCATGGATGAATGAAATTATTATGGATAAGATGGATGGAATGTTGGATTTATTATGGATGTGATGAGATGCTTCCACCTGAATTGGCACACACAGATGCTCAATTCTACACATGACACCTATTTACTAGGTTTTCATCATGATACCTGCCCAAAGTGCCACCGTAGTGGTTTTCACTTGAGGATGATTTTTTTCTTTACTATTTTCAATCATTTTTCTATTTTTTTTGGATTTTTTTGCTTTTTATTTTTTTGTATTTTTTTGAAAGATTTTAAGCTCTTGTTGAACCATCTAGTGATGTTGATGTAGATGCTTCTATCATAATGTGCCATCGATATCCTACTTGAAGAAGTTGGTTTGCCAAGATATGTGCACTTGAATGTGACTTTTGAGATTCCTGATCTACTTTGTTGATACCGGAGTTAACTTTGTATTTGTGCACACATCACAATAGAGTGTCTTTTAAATCCTTATGATGAAGGGTCATTACCAATACATGGTCAATGTGAGAATTGGATATCATGCGTGGAGGAATGGATGGAGTGTGTTTAGGAATAAAAGATGGATTGGTTGATAGTTTGGAACCTTTGACTCTCCAAACTTGGGAAGATGAGCAATGATAGGTGGCTATTGAAGTATTTATGAAATTAGGACCAAATGCTTAATATACTTTGTACGTTGCTTGAGATGCTTTATTTTTCTTTTGTGGATGTATTTGATGGATAATTTTCCCTTTCTTATTTTTCCCCATAGTTTCTTTGACTAATGGAGTTCGATAGGGATAATATTTCTTTGCATTCTTTGGTATCTGTGTGTATTTGATTTTTCCATTATGCTTCTCAACTTCTTTTACTTTGATAATATTCTTTGTGCTTTGATTCAAATCTTTCTTTTCATGTTGGTCCCAATTCATCAATGGGGTGATGGGTGGATGAACATTCATGATGTGGCTGGTTGTAGTATTAGCATTGGTTTCATCATAAGTATTCTTTGTGCTCCCTATGTTGACATTTGCACTAGATAAAGTTTCCCCCAGTATGGTGATAGTGGCACCTTCATTCCTTGATTTTTCTTGTTTTGAGATGTATTGTTCAGTAAGCATGCCCTGATAAATGACCACTGCAGATGACATTGTTTCAATTTGCTACTCTGCTAACTCTGGAATGTCTTGTTCTGTCTGACTTGTTTCCTTGAGTGGATGATATTGGATATCTTCATACATGATGTCCTTAGTCTAAATTTGGGATATATTCAATTCTAGTGCTGACAAATTAGTTTGAATGTAGGAATCAATAACCTACTCTTCTTGTGTAATAATATCAGGAGTAAAGGAATCCTATTATGAATGAAGATCATCTATGCACGCCCATCCACAGAAAGTATCTCATGGGTAGATGGAGGAGTACGTGTTATGTGGATATGATCATTTTTTGTGACATCTTGTTTAGATAGGAGAGTTTCCATTAAATCATTATAGTATCTTGGAGATATGAATTCTTGATCTTGAATGATTTTAGAATCACTTTTGACATGCTTTGGATCAATTTTTTGGCATGGCTCAGTTTCAAAGGATGGATTGCTTACAAAGGGTTCTTGGATGTCTTCATTAGGCATGGGGAATGGCTCAATATCCTCTTGATCTTTGAGTGGATTTGGATCAAGTGTCAAGTTAAGGATTCCTTTAGTATTTGTAACCATGAGGTCAAAGGGTGTTAATATGTCTTGGAAAGGACCATTGCCAGACCTTAGTGAAAGGTGTTGATCATGCTTTGGAATAAATTCTTGAGATATGTCCTCTAACTCATAAGGTGATGTAGAGACATTTTCAATATGATCATTGGTCGATGGATCGTAGATTATGTCGATGGGATCAAAAAATTCTAACCCTCCTTAAAATAGATCACTAAAAAGGGGTTCTTGATGTATGATGAGTTGGTCATCAGATGAGGTGGAAACATCTTCAATGTGCTCATTGATGGATAGGTCTTGATCATTGTTTTCAATAATTGTAGTGAAGATATTCTCAATGTCTTTAACCATAGGGTCAAGTGATGTTGAAATTTCTTGAATTGAATCATTATTGGGTATTGATGGTGGATTTTGATCATGATTGAAAAGTGACTCTTAATATATGTTGATTTTATCTTCGGATAAGGTAGAAACATCTTCGGGGTGATTATTGATGGATAGATCATGATCATTGTTGTCAACAATTGTGGTGGGGAGAGTGTCAATGCTATCACCAATGGTCAAATCATCATCGTTATCCTCAATAGTGATTATCTTTTGATCAATGAGGTCTTAGATGAGAATTTTGAGTCGAATACAACTTGATGTTGTTTGTCCCTTTATTTTGTGAAAATCACAATGGTGCTCCTCATTGTATCTTGGTGGTTTAACTATGGGTTCTTGATAGTTCCCATAAACATGGAGCTTGATGAGATTTTCTTGTACCAATTGTTGCAGGATTAATTCGGCTGGTATCCCAAGTGGTGTGTATTTTCGTTTCCTACATTGTGAGATTTGTATTTTAAATTGACCTTCTAGTGATTGATCTTTGAGATGTGATGATTGATCTTTGAAATTTGTGGTAATTGATCTTTGATAAGGGGCAATTGGGTTTGATGTTGATGTTGTTGATCTTGATATCCAACCTCTTGTCATTGGAGATATTTTTCCTGATGCGGTTGTGGACACAAATCAATGCTTTGATGACCTGGATTAACCAATGGAAGAGTGTATTGATTTTGGAGTGAAGATATCTCTTGGCTCAATAATTCAATTAGTTTTCATGTGAAGCAAGTTCCTCTAGCGAAATTTGATCTTGATTTTTATTTTGAATCGCTTGATTTGGCTTTTGTTCAAGCAAATTTGGGATGTACACTTGTGTTCGCATGTGATCATCGACAAATTGATTTTGGACAATGTTCAGATTTGGCATTATAGGTTGAAACTGAATATTGTTGTTGTTAGGAATCACATTGCCTTGATTTAGGTAACTATGATTTTGCATGGTGTTCTCTTGACTAAGACTAATACATGGAGTTGTTAACATCTTGTTTGGACTTTAAAAAAAATTGTGATTCACAAACGTATCCATTCTAAAGTTTACCAAGTATAGATTTGAAATGTTCAAGTTTGGAAAACTTGTACTTGGCATGTATGGATTTGGAAGGATAATGTTGTTCATTTGTGGAAAACTCATGCATTAGGTTTTTGGTTGATAGATTTGTAGGTTTGGACTCAGATTTAAATCTACCATCAGGAAAGGTGTAACACCCCTCCATTTTGGATCTTTTGATCGGCAATATTTTTCTTTGTTATGTGTTTTTGTTATGCTGTGACTTTGGTACTTGGTTCTATTCGATCGCAACTATTAAACGATGCGTATGTTATATTTTAATGTGATGGAATCTTACTCTAATGTTATCATTATGGAATGTTTTGAATTAGCATATAACATATTTAATTAATGATGCTTTATGCTTTTGAATATATTATTGATGTTAGACTCGTCAGTTAGAAAGTCTATATTGGTGAAGGGGATGAGATTGTATCACTTGCTTGTGAGTGCCCTATGATTTGAGATTTCCTCTTCACGATGTGTTTTATTATATCATATATATATGCATACATTCAACATACTCTTTGTTCACAAGTTGACAGGTATAGGACATTGACTCCACCTGATTTCACAGGTTCGAGTGTGTCCATTGACCAACGGTAATCGATTGGGAGATAGTAGCTAGGCTTTTCATGCCAAGTCGTCACCCTAGTCATAGTCTGTCGTTGGGTTTAGCGGTTTTGATTTGGTTCTTTCCTCCTTGGTTAACTATTTCATTTCATATTTTAAAGGCTATTAAATGGTGGGTATAGTTAAAATGATGATTTAACATATCTAGTTTCAAGGTTGAAATGTTATTATTTCATGGATTAATTTGATCTAATTAATAAAATAATTTTTAGTTTATTGATTAACTAGGTAAATGGTGATAAATTAAATGAGATAGTTGTTTTTCCATTGTTGTATATTAAGATTCAAATTTAAATGAAAATGGAAATCATGTTGGATATTTAAAGTTAAATTAAAATAAAAATAAAAATTGTGTTAATTTCACTTTTTAAATTTTTGGATAAAATAAATTCTTTGCAAACTTTGAAATTCTTTAATTTAAATGAAATTTTGAAAAAGCATGAAATATCATTTTTGGAATTAAAATTGTTTTGAAATTTAAAAATGAAAATATCCTCCAAATGCTCAATAAATTTAGTGGGTGGGATATTTTAGGGGTTTGACCAAAAATTTGGGGAAAGCTCTTTGTAAAGAAATGAAATTTCATTTTGTTTTTTAATTTTTGGAATTTGGTGGGGAGTTTTGTTGTGGCTTGATTGGGATTCTGGAAGAAGAAGATTGAAATTCTTGGTGGGATGGAAAAAGATCTGAAAGCACTATTTGAATCCTTCTATCTATGGAGAAAAAACCAGGTTCCTTCTTTATTTATGTTTTCATTTTGAAATAAGTTTCAAATTTTCATTATGTTGTTGGAAAAATCTTTTAAAATGCTATTTAGATTCAATGAAAACCCATGTGAGATGGTTTCAAAAATTTCAAACTTTTGTTGGATTTAGGAAAGAAAATCAAAACAAGAATTACACAATGAAAAATAGGAAGAAAACCAAAAGAGATTTGTTTATCAAACTAAAATTTGATCCAGTCATGGTGTTGCCAAATTTATTTTGTTATTGCAAAATTCTATTGTTCACTTGCACAATCTGGCTGGAAATGAAAATCTTCGTATATATTTATAAATATACCTATATATATACAAATATATTTAAAAATATATTTTGCTTTTAAATCCTTTCTGAAAAAAAAAAATCTGAGAAACCCAAAAAATAGAGTTTCTTTTCATGCTCTGTGGTTTTTTTTTTGTTGTTAACAGATTTTTTATTTAAAAAATAGATATTAAAAATTTATTTTATGTGGAGGGGAGGGCCATAGCCCTGCACCCCCCACGGCGCCCTTTGGGAGGGGCTGCTCCCACAACACCCCCCATTGGGAGGCGCTGCCCACACAGCACCCCCCATATGGGGGAGGCTACGTAGGCAGCATGCCTCTCCCTTTTGGGAGGGGCTGCAATCCCTAAAGTAAGTTCTTTTTTATTATTATTTTTTTTTAAAAGAAAAATAATAATATAAAATTTAATTTAATTAAATTTTATTAAGTATTATTTAAATATATATATAATATAATATATATATATATATATATATATTATGTGTGTATATATATATTTTAATAATATTTAAATAATTTTTTTTAATAATTATTTATATATATATATCTATGTATATATATTATATGCATTTTGTGTATATATATGATGTATGAAAATATATTATGTGCTTTTTAAATAAATTTATTAGTTGAGTTAAATGGATATTTTTCTATAATAATGATATATATTTAAATATATATAAATTTGTATATACATTAGGTATATAATGTTATATATATATATATATATATTAATATATATGTGGATTTAAAAATAGTTAAATTTAAGTCGATTTTTTTTTTAGCGTAGTTGAAATAAAGATTGATTTATTTTAATCAAATAATTTTATTTATCAAGTTTTTTTTATTATTGAATATGATTGAGAAACTCGGAGTTAAATTATTGGTTTTAAATTTCTCAACGTCGTGAAATAAATCTTATGTATTTTGGATAAATGCAAGTAATGTAGATTGAGATGACTGGATTTAGGAAATCCTAACCCTAGTTTATTTAATTGCCTGAAGTGTTTCTAGTGATGTTTTGTGCATTCCTGATGTTGGGAAAAAGGAATTAATTGTGTATTTGAAATGATTTATTTTGAAAAGAAGAAATGGTTATTATTATGATTATTATGATTATCATTTGAAGAGGATAAATGATTTATTGAATTGTTCTGAATAGAAGAAGTAACTGTTTTATTTTATTATTATTTAAAAGCAATTAAGGAATTGAGGGGATGGTTTACATTTCATCTTTTGTCTGAAAGAGATGTCATTAAGTCAGTTTTATTAAGGCTATAGATTACTGAATGTTAATGAAGGAAGTGGATTTAGGAAATCCAAACATAGATTTGATCCCTATTTGATTGCCCTTCTTGAATGTACACTTCGTCTGTTTTCTCTTTGGCGAATTTTTTTTGAAGGGTTGTTAAGTCTTCCAAAAGGGGTTTAACTTTTGGGGTTGCATTATCGTGTTAGTCAACCTTTGTTTTTCCTTGGGTAGTGTGTATAGTTGTATCTTGTTGTTTTACCCAGTTTTCACAAATGGGGATGGTTTATGCCTCCTTTGGTTCAGAAGTGGATCATGTGTTTCATGCCTCCTGTGGAAGTGGGTTGTGTGTTTTGTTGCCTCCAGTGTTTGGAGAGGATTTTGGCCTTTGTTGCCTCTAGTGTTTGGAGGGAGTTTTGAATTTTTTTGCCTCCTGTATTGGAGTGGATTTTCATTTTATGTCCCTCCTAGAGTTGGAGTGATTGTTTATCTTGTTTGTATGCCCTTTGGCATCCTTGGTGATTGGTTTCATGTTGGTTTTTTGTCAAGTAGAAGAGTGGCTTCTTTTAGGGGCCAGAGCCCAAAGAGGTAAATTAGGAAACCTTCAGAAGTGGTTTAATCAAGTGATAACTAAATTAATGAACTTAGAAGTTAGGTAGTTTTTCACATTAATTAATATAATTGAGCCTCACTCATGGACACAAGGGCTTTTATAGACTTGGGATGAGATGAGAAGGCCTAGAATGGCAAGGTCATCTATCTTGTCCTTATGAGAGGTATTTGATTCCACATGAGTGAGTGTGGGTGCCAAAATTCGGTAGAGGCCACCAGGATAACCCATGGTGGGGGCCGGAGCCTATGAAGATTCCCAGAGGAGATCCCATGACAAGCTGTGTGATGACACTCTTTCTATGACAACAGTTGGTATTTGGGTTTATGTGTATGGTCTTCGTATCATACTTGATATGTTTTATTTCTAGAAGCAATGTGACCTATGTTAGTGATGTTGGAGTTGTACTTGTGTTATCTATATGGATGTTTGGTTCATGTGATTGGTTGGTTCAGTTATGTTTTAGCTTGTGTCTAGAGGTAGATGGTCTTCTATAGGAATTCCTTGTTACTATTTCCTAGCACAGTGGGTGAGCCTTCAGGTATCACATGGTTGGGTGGAGTGTGCACCTTAATCCATCGGGTCATCTTCTTGTTCGTGTGGATGATATTTCCACTTGGAGAGCTCGTGGGATCCTGTACTTTCTCGCTTGATTCTTTTATTATTATTGTAATTTATTACCCCTCTTTGTTTCGAGGTGGAAAATGTAATTTGTAACCTTGGATTTTGGAATTACCTCATTCGGGGAATGAGTGTTGTAATCTTATTGTAAATTATATTATTGGAATCATGTGGTATTTCTTATGCCTTGGCGTATATTTTATCTTGTATGGAATGTATAAGTATTTAATTTGTTATGTAATTAAATGTTATGTTTTTAATTCATGTTTCTTGATTGGGTTTTAAGTAATCTCAGTCTTGTAACCTTAGAGGTTGTTGGAAATGGATAGTGATCTTGCTTGTTATTTGTACTTAAACAAAAATAATAATAGTATGTTTGAGTAGTAAATTGTAACTTCCTCTAGGGTTGCGTGGTGGGGCATTACAAAAGGTGTTCCAAAATTTTGACTAGTCATACTCACATTTGTTGTACCATTGAGGTTTGTAGGGGATAATGATCCCATGTACGGATTGTATAAATGTGAGTTTTGATAATCAATCGACATTGTAAGGCTCTCATAGTTTGGCTAGTTTAGGTTGCTCATGATGTATGGATCAAGTTTATATTCCATGTTCTTCTTGTGTTTTGACCTTGTTGAAAAAGTGACCTCTAAGGTGTTTAGGACCAGTGATGAGATGAAGAATGAAAAGGGGTGAATGATATGGGTGTTGAATGTTTAGGGACTTTGGATCAATGCTAGAATTTTAGGATTTTATTTTGATTGGTTTGATTTGGATAATGAACTTGTAAACCCTAAGATGTTAGATGTGATATTAGGATGAACTTGTTCAAAGAGGTGATAATTTAACTAAGTGTGTGTGGAAGGATTCATCCAAACACACCTAACTAAACAAATGATTTTGATTTGGTTTAAGGATGTACCCAAGTCTAGAAAATGATGTTTCTAAAGCTCTAAAATTGTTTGGGGGATGAGATGATAAATTTTTGGAATGGATAAAGTGTTTAATTTTTTTTTATCCTAAATGAACCTAAGAAGGACCTTGTATACTAGATCAAGATATTGAAGAACATGTTTTTATCTAAGAGTAGTTCAAATGAAAAGACCAATGTTTGCATGAAAACAATATGACCAAAAGAGAGCAAGCACATGTGTGGGGTCTAATTGTTTCTTACATTTTCTTAATGAGTTCTTTTTACCACAAACACACTCTTGATTAGCTTTTGAAACTAGATGTCCAATGTCCTAATTCTCTTTCATCCCACAAAGTCCATTATGTGGAAATAAAGAAAATAAAGGCAAGAGTTTCCTAATTTTGACCTTAGTAGGATCAAATTGAGATGAAATCCAAATGCTTAGAATCCTCTTAGGATGAGAATCCAAAGGGAAAGCAATAGCATGTGAATTTTTTCAAGGATATTTGCTTCTCCTAAAGGGTTTGAGATTTGATGCTCATGTTGAATGTTTTTCTTTCTAATGTTTTTGATCAATCAAAGTGTTTTAATTTCAAGAACATGCACAACCCTGTGGATATGTGTGAGGCCCAACACCATCTATAAATTATGTGACATCTTAATAAGTTCAATTATGCTAGATTGGTGAATAAATAGATGAATTAACCCAATTCCATGTTTAATATTTTGATTTTCTTATGAACTAGTTTAAATGATTATTGTGATAAATTCTCTTAAGTAAATAAAAATGGGAAAACTATTAAGAATGAATGTGAGCAGATAATATTTAGATTTTTGAACAATTATCATATGAAGAATACACTTAGATCGATATGAGCTAAGTAATTTTGTGTACCTAACATTGGTTTGAATCTCACTAATAAGTTTCATGTTACTTGGAAAATAATAATAGTCAGGAACAAAGCGAGACTTTTGGAAGATTAGTAAGAAGTTTCCAGGAGTATCACTAGCCAAGCATCATCGAGGTAAATTTAAAGGACGACTCTAATCAATGAGGGGTATGCCTAAGGTAGGATAATTTGAGGAAAAATTCTATAAAATAGATATCAAGTTGCATGATGAATTTTATTAATGGAGTGTCCAAGGGTAAATTTAGTAGTGTAAATAAAGTATTTAACGAAGGTTAGGTTTTCATTATTATTTCATGCATGCTCAAAGTTTCCATTTCTTATAGGGAAAGGAAATGAATATACATTTACTAACCATTGAATTTGATCTTATTGATTTTTTTGAACAAGTATTTATTATATTTCTAACACAACATGTATTTGAAAAAATACATGTGAGAGTAATGCCAAGGGTAAACCGGGGGAACAATCTTGACCCAAGTAAATATTTATCTTTAGAAGTTTTGATTTTTGACCCTATGACCTAGGAGGTAATTAGGGTTTTGTCTAAGTTGTAATAGAGTGGAGGTTTTTAATGATTGGTGGCTTAGTGTAAGATTTATTGGGGTTTTCAAATCCTTAGTTAAGTCTTGAATTTCCAATTGGCCTTTAAAGTTGTCTTTTAGGGTGTTGTATGGTCATTTTTTTTTATATATTACTGCAAAAAATAGACCCCTAAGGCCTATACCTATGGGAGGGGGACCCTTTGGACATGTGAAATTGTCCTTGGGACATGATTTGACCCTTCAAAAGTCCACTTGAAAGAGTGTGACAAATTTGAGTCCTTGGGAGTTGGGATAAGTGACTTGTCACTTTCCCACCACACTCCCCAAAGTTCATTAATGAACTTGGAAATAGCATCAAAGCTCTCACATGTGTGAAGCCACCTTGTAAGGGATGTTGGGTAGAGTGTCATTGTACATTCCCCATCTCCCCAAAAGTCTCACACATGTGTGAGAACTTGTGGGGATATGTGTTGAAAGATCAAATGAGAGAGTGGCAAGTGTCTCTCTATCATTCAAGTGAATTCAAGTTGAATTCCTATATACATGGATGGAAAAGAGAAAATGGATGTTACCCACTTCTCCCTTTGGAGAACTTAGTCATTTTTTTATGAGAGTTTGAAGAGTGCATTTTCTTTTGGGCTTAGTTTTCGTGCAATGGATTGGAGAGGAAAGCTTGAAGGCTATGGAGAAAGGAGAAGAGTGAAGGATTCAAATAGAGTAGCATGGAGAAAGCTAAGTCCTATTTCCTCTAATTTCTTTTAGTTTGTAAAATAAGTGATATGCAAATTCTTGAGTTAGAATGGTTCTTTGAAAATGGATGCTTTTGTAATTTTTGAATAACTTAGTTGTAACTTCCATACCAAGATCATTTGGTAATCTTTTAGTGCTTGCTCGGGGGTATGGCTAGAGCCCACGAGGCTTCATGATGCCATTATGGTTGGGTGGAGAGCAAGGTTTGCTTCATGTGGATGAAAAATATTTCTTCATTATTGTTTTTAATAGAGTAAGACTTGGTTTATGGACATGTAAATATGTTGTCTCAATATTAATTATAACAATGCAAGCTAAAATATGAGTTTTATCTTACATTTATAAAAAAAAGGAGTGGGTTCTCATTTATTGGTGAATTTCTTTGATAAGAGTCATTGCAAAATTTGGTTGGATTTCTTTATTTTAACTCCTTAGAGTTCATGTTGTAGCATCAAATTACAAAGGGGAAAGTGATATTGATTAAAAAAATAAATAAATAAAAATGAGTAGAAATGATAATCATTGGGTTTACAATACAAAAGAGTATGGGGTATAGTGGTCTTATTTGGAAAAGGTATAGCAAACTTATGTTAAATAAAATGGGTTGTGAAATCAGATTTTAAACTTATGAGAAAAATATATATATAAATATTTGTGAATTGTAAAAATCAGACTCTAAATTTATGGGTTGTGAAATCAGATTTTAAACTTATGAGAAAAAAATATATATAAATATTTGTGAGTTGTAAAAATCAGATTCTAAATTTATGGGTTGTGAAATCAGATTTTAAACTTATGAGAAATATATATATATATATATTTGTGAGTTGTAAAAATCAGATTCTAAATTTATGGGTTGTGAAATCAGATTTTAAACTTATGAGAATATATATATATATATATATTTGTGAGTTGTAAAAATCAGATTCTATATTTATGATGAAAGAATGTTTGTGAGTTGTAAAATAAAATTTTAAATTTATGAGGAAAGAATAATTGTGAGTTGTAAAATCATATTTTAATTTAAAATAAAAAATAAAAAATAAAATTGTGAAGTTGTAAAATCAGATTTTTAAATTTATGGGATTGTGAGTTGTGAAATTAGATTTCACATTTTTAATTTATGAAAAAAAAAGAGTAAAAATATATACAATATACAATAACAAAAAAAAAGATATCCTTGTTATGATGTTCATTTCATATATTTAACATAAAAGAGGGGTAAAAATTTATTAAAACAAGAAGAAAATACAGAGCCAAATCATTACATAGCCTTATCAAGCTCCACCAAATGGTCCAACTATTGAGACAAATCAGGGGGTAATTGACCCCGATCAACCAAATTCCAATCATGAATATGATCAGAAGCCCATTTAGCCAAACAATCAGCAACACCATTCCACTCTCTAGGAATATGAGTGAAAGTAACAAACTCAAGAGAAACACAAAGATTGAGAATTTGTTCAATAATCAAAGCCAGGTGCCAACTAACACCCTCTAACCTTCACCTATTCAACGAGTTCACCACAACTTGGGAATTAGATTCATATATAATCCTGCGCCACCCCAACTTACTGCCATGCTCCACAGCTAGTAAAATTGCCTGAGCCTCCATAAGATTATTAGTATGAAGACCCTTATAAATAGAGAAAATAAATTGAACATCCCCAAAACTATCCCGACCAACACCACCAATTCCAGCATGACCAGGGTTTCCACGAGAAGAGCCATCTGTGTTAATTTTAAGGATGCCTTGAGGAGGAGGAGACCATCTTCCCTCCCTATTCACCTTCGGAGTAGGATGCCTATACCTGTTGCACTTAAGATGCTGATGCGAAGGAGGCAAATGAAGGCGGTTGAAACAACCAATATCAGAAGGAGCAATTGAATCAGACAGATCACACTTAGCCGTGATTGTTTCTCCCAAAGAATGCAAAATTTTCCACCACAAGCGAGGGGCCCCCATCATCATATCCTAAAAAATCTGATGATTCCTCTCCAACCAAAGATTCCAAATGATGAAGGAAGGGCCAATCGCCCAAGCAGCTTGAAGAAAGGGAGTAGAAATAGGGGCCCTACTCCCCTGATCCACAAACTTAGCCAAAGAAGAAACATGCCAACAGGGCATATTCCACACCCGCCACCAAAAATGCCAAATCTCCTGAGCATAGGAACATTGGAAGAAGAGATAAGAAGCACACTCCTCAGCCTCACGACACAACACACAAAAAGAGGGACCCTGGAAACCTCGCTTGCATAAATTATCCCAAGTAAGACATCGATTTTGAGCCACCAACCACATGAAGAAATTGCACTTGGGCCAAGACAACTTATGCCAAACATACTTCCACCAAGGGACCTGAATATCCCCAAACAATTGTCACCCCAAATGCTTATAGCCAGTAGACACAGAGTACTTCCCAGACATATGAGAGCCATCCCAAGCTAAAGTATTAGGTCCCCTCAATGAATTACAAGCCTAGGAAGCCAAAATATGAGCAAGCTCCCACCTATCCTCCTCAGAGCCCCCATGAGGCCACTCAGAAAGGTGCTTCCAGCGGAAAGAAACAATAGAGCCACAATGCTCAGCAATCTTGTAATGCTCAATAGTGTTCCAACCAGCAGCAGTAAAAACATCACAAAGGGGTTGAAGATGAGGAAAAGCAGAAAGAATAGGTAGGTGACCATCCCAAGAATCCCACCAAAAAAGAGCCTGAGATCCCGAATGATAGATCCAAAAAAGTGCACGCTTAATCAACTGGGCTCCCACTTTCAAAGTAGACCAAATCATAGAACCACTTCCCTCCAGAGGATAGCGAGGAACCTCATGAGAAGCAACACCATGAAGATACTTATAGTTAAGAACACGGGCCCACAACTGGTGTTGATTAGTACACCAACGCTAGTAAAGCTTCACCACAAGAACTTGCCCATTCAAAATAGAAGAGCATAAACCAAGACCACCCTCCTGCTTAGGTCTACACATAGAATCCCATTTAACAAGGCTCCACTTAGAAGTCATCAAGTTGCCACTCCAAAGGAATTGCCGAGAGAGAGCATCAAATTCTTGAAGGAAATACATAGGGGCCGATTGAACAAAACATCTATAGATGGGAAGGGCCTAGATAACAGACTGAAGGAGGGTAACTCTAGCAGTAGTAGACAACCACCGATGAGTCCAATGAGTTACCTTCTTCCTCAACTTATCAAGCAACAACTGCCAAGAGGATCTGGGTTGACGACCAACAGCAAGAGGAATCCCCAGATAGACAAAGGGGAGAGATCCAATTTGAAACCTCAAAATAGCAGCAATCCTCCTCTGGATGGCCAAAGGAGTATTGAAGAAAAAAATAGAAGACTTCTGCTCATTAACTTTTTGACCCGAAGCAGCAAGGTAGATGTCCAAAGCTTGCCTAATGGATTCAGCTTCATGAAGATGAGCCAACCCCATAAGAGAGGTGTCATCCACAAACTGGAGGTGAGACAAAGTAGGAAGACCCAACCCCCACTACCAACCATGAATCACACCAAGAGAGACCTGAGTTTTAAGAAAGTGACCCAACCCCTCAACCATAATAATAAACAGATAGGGAGAGAGTGGGTCCCCCTGAAGAAGGCCCCTGGTAGCACCAAATAGCTCTGAAGGTTCACCATTCACAATGACAGAAAATGAAGAGGAAGTCACACAACTCATTGTCCAACTCACCCACTCAGAAGAAAACCCAAAGGCTAACAAAATCTTCTGAAGGAAACTCCATTTAACTCTATCATATGCTTTTGCCATATCCAACTTGATGAAAATAGACTTATCCTTGGAGATCGCCATGGAATGGATAACCTTAGAGGCAATCACCACCCCATCCGAAATTTGACGACCAGCCACAAAACCTCCTTGCTCCTCAGAAATAACAACAGGCAAGCAAGATTTAAGTCGCTTAGTAATCAACTTAGTAATAATCTTATACACCACATTGTAGAGTTCAATAGGTCAAAAAAGCTCAAACCTATCAGCACCCTCCTTCTTAGGAATGAGGACCAAAAAAGTAGCATTCGGGGCCCGAAGCATCTGCTTGTTATGAAAAGATTCACAGACAACCTCCAACAAATCCAGCTTCACAATTTCCCAAAACTCTTGGAAAAATTCAACTGGGAACCCATCAGGGCTAGGAGCCTTCCCCTTATTCATCCCAAACACAACCTCTTCCACTTCAGACAGAGTAATCGGGCACATGAGAGAAGCATTCAGCTCATCAGAGATCAAAGAAGGAATACAAGCAAGAATCATATTCTCCTCAACCTCAGCAGGAAGAGAATCCTCAGTAAACAAAGCAGAGAAGAACAGGCGAGCTTCTATGGATAAAGACTTTTGTGAGGATAAAACTAATCCTTCAGAGTTGATGAGAGACGAGATATAACACTTATTCTAACGAGCCTACACAGAGTGATGAAAGAAGGCAGTATTCCTATCGCCCTCTTGAAGCCAGTCAATCTGAGCCTTCTATTTCCAGAAAATCTCCTCATGAAGCTCCCACTCCTCCACAGATTTAAGAGCCTGGAACTTAGCATGCCCAAGAGCTTCTGAAAAACCAAGATCCCTAATCTGGTGAGTAATGACAGCAATACGCTCCTGTGCTTCCCTTTTCTTAGCACGAAAATTGCCAAAACATAGCCTATTCCATCTCTTAAGATGAAACTTAACACATTGTAGCTTCTTAACAAAAGAATACATAGCAATACCATAAGCAGGGGCTCCATCCCACCACCACTAAGCAACAAGATTATACAACGAAGAGTCATGAAGCCACATAAGCTAAAATTTGAAAGGAGGATTCTTTGGATTAGGGAAAGGAGAAGTTGAAAACTTAATTGACCAATGATCAGAGCCACACCAATCAAGAATCTCAGAGCAAGTAACCACACTGCCCCCAACCCAAAAACTAGAAACAAGAAACCTGTCCAACCGCTCAGAAATTGCCTCCGACCCACTTTGCTTATTATTCCAAGTAAATAAGCCATTATAAGGTTTGACATCAACAAGAGCAAGAGAAGCCACACTAGCCAGGAATAAATCTGAAGCAGGACCCAATCTTGGCAATCCACCTCTTTTCTCTTCCAGGCACAAGATAGAATTGAAATCACCAGTTAAGATCCACGGCAAATAAGGAGCACAAGATCAAACAAACATGATATGGGCCCACATCTGGCATTTACCATGGATGTCAACCGGAGCATACACATTGCTAACCAAAATAGTCTCACCAGAGTCCAAAACTGAGGCCACCATTGAAATAGAGGAGTGGCTAGAAATCCACCAATGAGGAACAACCTTACGAGGATCCCAAAAAAGTGCCAAACCTCCAAAATTTCCTCTAGAGCCAATACACTGACACTGACCAGAAAACCAAATACGAGGAGCATACTGAAGCATGCAGTCCACCTGAAGCTTAGTCTCCTGCACAAAAAAAATATTTGGAGAATGAACCCCAATCAACTCCTGAATAGCTTTTTGACAGGAGGCACTATTCAACCCCCTTGCATTCCAAGAAAGAATAATCATGGAGAAGGCTGGGAAAAGTGGGCGTCCAAAGTCTTAACCGAGCTCGATTCCACCAACAACTCCCCAGTAGATTTAATCTTGTCCACATCCTTCTTGTAACCAACTTTAGAAGACTTATCAAAATTCCCCTTCTTAAGAGGGCATTGGAGCACTCCTAGATAAGAAGCTAAACCCCAACCTTTTCTAGAAGATAGTGCCTCCTTAGCTAAGTCTGCTAAAATAATATCATCATTTAAACCATTCAGAATGTCAGCAGGCCTAGACCCTCCCTTCTCCAAAGGAGGAGAAGAGTCCCTAACAACAATTGCCTGTTCCAGCCCTGTATCCATACCAGTATCCCTAGACAAGATCTCAATAGGAATCCCCTCCTCCAAGGCCCGATTATCCAAAACCTCAAAGCAATTGAATCCTTGCTCACTCTGCTTATCTTTAAAGGGTCTCTTCTGACCTCTCCCCTTCACTTTCGGTTTAGTGGGAAAGAAGCCATCCTTATCAGGCCCTCGCTCAGCCTTTCCCCCTTCAGCCATAGACACCTTGCTTTTATCTGCCTTCTCCACCAAAGGCCCTGATGATGGAGAAGAAGGGACCCCGACCGTTCTAGAAGTCCGAGGACACTAATGCTGAAGGTGACCATACTCATGACAAAAATGACAGCGGAAAGGAAGGGGCTCATAATCTAACTGTTGAATCCAAGAGGCAGAGCCAATACAAATCTCCAGAGAATCTGGCAAAGGATTATTTAAATCAATTTCAACACAAATGCGAGCGAAAGAAAATACCTTTTTATCCAAAGTATTCTGAGTAATGGCAGCCGGCTTTCCCAATAAGGCCACTATCCGTTGCAGAATATCTTCTCTCCAGAACTCCAAAGGAAGCCATGGCAGACGAACCCATACAGGAACTTGAGAAGGTAGATCCTCAGCCGCATTGAAACCCCCATGCCAGGGTTTCATGAATAAACCCACATGATTATAAAAATATAGCCCCCCCTCGAAAACCTGATTACGATATGAAATGCAAGAAAAATCAACCATAAAGAATCCGTTCCCCGCCACCAAAATATCAAAGTCACCTTCAACCTGCCAGGTACGGCGCATCCAGGACTCCAAAGCTGAGAGGGGGGCCCAAATACCCAAAAACTTATAGATCAAAACATTTTGAGTCCAATAAGCAAAGTCCTCATGCACCGATTCTGGAGAGATAACCAAAACCGGATGAGCGTGACTCTGCAGCAAGCAACCATTCACTTTCTTGAGCTTGGAGCTCTCACCCACAAAAGAGTTATTCATTATCGAAGCATGCATGTCCTTAGCGAAGCCCTGAGGTTGTGACACACCCCGAATCGCCAAGCTCTCGGAGACTTCAGCCATCATCAACCACACCTGGCACCCCAAGCCAAACCCACAAACCACCACACCCCACCAAAAAGACTCCACACCTTAGAAACCCCGCAACAGACCCTCCACCACACTCCACGCCACACTCTTCACCCAGCAAACCCCACACATAGAAAAAAGAAAACCCACGTAGCAATCCCCACACCACACTCCTCACGCAACAGCCCCACGCACCTAAGAACCAATGCAACCAACCCGCATCAAAGCAGAAAACACACGCATCCAAGGAAAGATCTAACGTAGCTAAGGCACCGCTGCCCTAGTAGGGAACCACAGCACCGAGCATCATTCCACCATCCACTGTTCATTTCATATATAATACCTAAATCTTCACATACATATTTTATGCTATACAATTAAAATAAGCATTATATAAAAGACATTCTATTTACACACCCATTTTATATAATTGTATTTAGATATTATATCATATAAGTGAGAATACAAATATTTGTATTTAATATATTTATATTCTTAGACTTTATATACAAAATTTACAATAATAAATTTCAATTAAAAGTGACTATTTTAAATATAAAATAACAAAAGAAAACATGATAATAAAAAATTAAAAAAAATGTGAAAGGGGCATGACTCCATTGCAAGAGTTGCAACCCTTATACAATGTACATCCCTTCTAATGAAGTTTCTCCTAAATTTACTAAAAAAAAAAAACCATCAAAGCCTTGGGTAATAAAATAAATTAAAAGGGGAAAACTATCGTGTTGTGCATTATTAGAAATAAAAAATGCATTACCTCTATGTAAATAGAGAGAGCCATGATCTACAGTGTGTGATAAATAAAAGAAAATAAAATAACAAAAGATTTCATAGAATCATGTACACATATGAATAAGTGAAATGAAAACCACAATGGAATGTATGGCATTATTTGTAGTGCCTAAATCATGCAGCCTTAAACTCCCAACGCCATTCTGTGGATTCAGATCTCCCATCGCCATTATGTAGATTCAGAGCTGCCAACACAAGGGTAAGAAGAACCATAGTTTCATGCATTCGAATGAAGTATATAAATATTACAAGTGGGTGTTGGAAATGACAAATCTTTGTTACCTGCAAGGACATGATACAAGAAAATCTGCGAGGGTTTAAAAGTTGAGAACATCAGGAATTTGAAATAGAAAAAGCATGAACAATAAGTCTTTATAAAAGAAATGAGTCATGAGAAGAACTTTCCTTTCATTCTTCTTTCTACCTTCAACCTATAACAAAAAAATGGAGAAATGAGAGAAGGAGAGAGATATACATTTTAATAAGTTTTCTTCATGAGATAGGGTTTCAAAAGTTATTGCCCTAAAATCTAAGGTTGAGATTCAATCCCATCCAATGGATGAGATTGAATGCTCAACATATTACCTTTTTGCTCAATCTAAAATCTTGTTTAAATTAAATTAATAAAGACTTTGAGAAACATGAGTTGTATTTTAATATTTAAGGAAACTTTTACAATTGGATATCATCACTTTACCTTAATCTTTAAAATTTAAGTAATAATTTAAAATCTTTCTAAATGTGAAAGAGAGAGTGGTTTTAAAATTGTTTTATTGTAATTTAAATAAATGGGTTAATTTTTAGGAAAAAAGTCATAAGATGTGAAATAAACTGTAATATAATCATTTTATTCAATTGAAGAAACTTAAATACATAAAATTATAATGAATGGGTTAAATATTGGGTAAAATATTGTTAAAAGAATATTGATTATTTAAAACAGAGTTTGACAAATTATTTTACCTTGATTAAATATGTCTTGTCTAGACAAAAGGGGGTTGTCTCTTTAAACAAGTGATTGACACTAAAAATAAAAATATAATAATAATAAATCATGTCATTAAAATTATTCGTAATAATAATAAACTAGCATAGGTGATAAATTTATAACTAAGGGTATAAAAGGGATATAAATTGAAGAATATTTAATAAAGTGATCTTAAGATTTAGAATTAATTTAAGTAAGGTTTAATGGACTAAATTAGTTTTCTCAATTCTGCATAAAGCTAAAATATCTACTTAAGCATTGAAACTTTGCAAATTCAATTATTCACTAAAATGAAAATAAGTTAAGCATTATCAAATTATTCTCATTCGAGTTAGTCCTATGGTATAAAAATAAAAGAAGGAAAAATTATTATAAATATTAAGTGAATCAATTATCGAAATGGGGGTTAAGAAAGAGGCTTTGTCTAGGATAATTAAATGTAATATCAGGTGTTGAGATTCTATATAGTTGGTAAGCATGTAAGTGTGGACTACTAATAGTTACCAAGTAAAAAGTGACGAAGTGAAACTAGGATTGTTTAAAATCAAGGTCATGAGAGGGAATGTGTGAAGGTAAAAGATCTATTCTTTATTGGCTCAATGTGTAGGGTGACCCTAGGTTATCATTATTTAATTAAAAGGGAAATGAAGGAGTTGGAAAACCAATCATGTAGGGTTTAGTTCTCCTATTATGGGGGTTATTAAGTAAATGTAGATTTAATTAAATCCAAGTAATTCTCATGATGATGCCCCACCCAAGAAAGGGGATGATGAGGCATCAAAACAATTAATATTGTAAATCCATATTACTTGAGTAGTGGCATTATTGATATCAATATTCCTTTTTGACATTTGTAAGAGATCGAAGTCGTATATCAAGTAAAGCATGATTAAAGGAGTCAATCAACAAGGACTTACAACTAATTAAGCTATGTGTTGTTATCCAAATAATGTAACCATATCAAATAATGTTGGACTTTAATAACTATATTGTGCAATGGTGGCTTGTCGGGAGTGTATTAAGTTGTAAACCTATGCTTTGAAAAAAAAATGTTTGGGTTTTTGTAGCAAAAATCCTAGGCATGACTATATGAAATACTGTATTTGTTGAGTCCCCACTTGGACAAGTCCAGCTACGCTTATTTTTAGCAAATGGTTAGATGCTTGACCCCACTAGCTCCCCTCCACGACACTCACTTCTCAAGGCAGCCAAGCATCAATACCCATGAAACTCCCATGGCATACTTTCTATTTCTACTAAAAATCATAAAAGTGTGGGGCGGCTTCAGAACGATCATTCCTGCACCAACAAATAGATAGGGATTTTGGCCTTTCTACAACAAGGGTTTTAATTCGGACTTTCAATTCATAGGAGTTGACCTATTGAGGTGAGAGAACATTTATGCCCGTCTCGTCGGAGCCAACCATGTGATACTGGCCTTTGTTCTAGTACCCACTTTTATATCCCGATTGGAAATACACTTGGCTTTAGTGTGTTACCAATTGAGTCATTCCCTTGGGTGAGTACTTTTTCCCACAAGGAAGGCCCTCTAAGATAAACAAAAGTGAGCAAACATATTTTTAGTTCGATCAACCTTTGTTTAAAAACAAAGGGAGAACACAAGTAACATGTTCCACTCACACTCGCAAGATGTTTTGTTCAATTTTAATCCCAAAATGAAATGTGGAGGTAATTACTTTATGCAACTTAAGATCACCAAAAGGCCTTTTGATTCTCAAGATTGTTGTGAGGTGCAAGAGAAGTGCATACATTCTTTTGATGGTATTACTTTGAGTAAGCAATTACAAAACAAAGAAACAATTGTTCATTTTAGGTCCACAAAGCAATAATTTTGATTCATTTTAAAGCACCAAAACAAGATATGAAAGTTTTCTTGTTCAATTGTTTAATCCAAAAACCAACTCTAGTAAGTTTGTCCTAAAGTTCTTTTTAAGTTCCTTGTAGTGAAAATTTAGGTGTTTTTTTAGAGCTCCAAAAGATATGAGTTTATTTAAAACAGAAAGCTAAAGTGTAGGACGGAAGCATTAAGCATTTAAAACTGCTTTGTTAACTTTAAGTGTTAATGCTTGATTTTCTTCAACTCCAAGATTTGTCCAAGATTGCTTTTTATGCTCTAATGTTGCAAGTCCTTTGCATGAACAAAATGTTCCTCCTTCCTCCTCACTTTTCCTTTTCCTAATACAAAGTTATAAAAAATAAGAATGATGATATTCAAGGGGTCAATAAAAACAACAAAATGAATACAACCAATAAAAATTTTAAACTTGTCAAAATAAGAAGAAAATCCTACGAGAGATAAAGATCTTAGTTGTCCTAATAAAGATTGCTTGGATCATAAATCCACAAAAATCATTCCTTTGGTAATGTAGCCAATAGGTATTGAATTTGAGCCTACTTCTATCAACAATATTATCTCGATTGTAAGGTGAAATTTATGCTCTGCATAATGAATTGTTTGTTGACCTCTCACTTCTTCAATTTGACAAGTTGTATTCTGATGGCTCCTTTACCAACAGACATAGTTGGGCGGTATTCTTCTCATTAATCACAAAAACAGCCAAATGTAGGCCTTTGTAACTCCTTAGTGAGCTGCTAATTTCTTCACTACAACTTGCAAGATTGATAGAAAATTCATCGGATCCCAAAAATTGAAGTCACTTTCCAATCAAAGTCATTATCTTCCAGCAAGATAAAGCTTATAAAAACTGCATATTTTAATTTTAACAAGTATACCAGTGAATAAATGTTCTCACTCCGTTGTGGGTTAGAATTTGTAAGCACTTGCAAAAATTTCTTTTAATATTTTAATGAATAACCATAATACCTTTTTTGACCAATAAAATATCAAGGAAGCTAATGCCACAATGAAATTTTTGTAGATTTCATTAGATTATTTCAAGTGGGAATCAATTTTCCATTGAGATTTGAAGCAACAACAACACGAGGTCCACTTGAGACAAGACTAGAAGAAGCCAATTTCAAACTGTGTGCACTGTACAGTGATAAGGTATAAATCCACGCTAATAATGTCATGAGGAGGATCCAAAGATCTAAACCTCTGTCACTAATGAATGTATTGACCTTTCACATCTCTGATTTGGCAAGCAGCAACCTTAAAGTGAAGACTTCGATGAGGGTGTTAAATAAAACAAGAGAGAAAAAAGAGAAAAGGCCAAGCAAGAATACCATTGTCAAAAGCAGTAATACCGCTATCAAATGCCATCAAATACAATCACATCACCGTCCAGCATAATGATATCACTGTTAAATGCAATAACACCACATGAATGTAGAATGCATAGTGGATTCTAAATGCCAAACACAGTGAATACAACAGTGTAGCTTTCGATGTATTAATTTTATAATGATCACAGCAGCACAACAGGGAGCCATTAATGAACAATTCCAATCAAAAGGATGTCACTTTTTTTATGTTAGAATTTTGAAAATTGTTTCAAATCTAATATAGCTGATGGTGACATTGCGAGTCTATCAACATAAAATCCTTGAAAGAACATCAGTCGGTATACTCATAGTAGACAAAGAAGCAACTCTTTTGATTGCAATGGTGTGGGAAAAATATACATCCCTTCCCACGTGGGAAGCATAGAAAGGTTACGCGAACTTCTTGGTAGGATGCCTAAAAGAGACGGTCTCATGTATATCACTTGAATGCCTAAAATCAATGTACCCTTCTTTAAATGTGCTTTAAATTCACTTTACTCCACCAACTTCTTTAAATCTGCTTTAAAGTGAAACATTGCCTTGTAAAAGATAATTCAAAAAGGTCTAACCGATCTCCACTCTGGTCTTTCAAATGTGCCACCTAACAATCCTATTGGGAAATCAATGTTTGATGTTGTCTCCTCCATATAGGAGCCTTCTAAACTTAACCTTGTAAACTCTAGTACCATGGACCTATTGCAACAAACATTTTTTGAATTCTGTGAAGAATACCACCAATCTTCATATCCTACACAAAATCTGCAACAAATGCAGTTGTCATTAGGGTGCAACACAAGCAGACCTAGGAATTATAAGACCCAAAACCAATTAGGACTATGCCAGAAAACTATGGGAAGCTCTTCCAATATATCTAAGCTCCACCGCCACCGCTCTTCTTTTGTGCCAAATAACGTGCAGACTATGGAGTCACAATCTCTGGTAAATGTTAGCTCATCAGTTGCAAAGCGTAATATGTATTTTGAGCATCAAACTTCAATTCAATCTGGGTTAACTGTAAATGCATCTAATTATGGTTGTGATGTGCAATGTCAACAACAAGATATTTTAAACATGCAACAACAAATCAATGAACAAAACAAGACTAACCATCACCAGCAAGAAATCAACCATTGTTCCCCTTCAAAAGGAGAAACTCAAGGTCCAATCATACAAATGAGACCCTTTGAACATCTACAATCAGAGGAGCTAATAATTACTAATAAAAAAAATTGAAGGCTTCTTGTCTCATTATATATTTGAAATACTATTAAAGTGGTTTGTTGCAAAAGGCCACACAATATCACACTTATAAGATGAGGGTTTAAACTTTAAAGAAAGTCAAAAACACACCATTGGGATAAATTACGCTGTCACATTCTTAATTTGCTTCTCAAGAAAGTTTAGAGAGGTAGCTAGAGGAGTTAACAAAGTGTGCTAATCCCATTATGGGCCTCTTTTCATACATGCCTTATAGCTTGGGTGAGATTGTTGTCAAGTATCTCATTACTTAGCATTTGTACAAGCAAAACAACATTTATGCATAGACATTTGATAACCTTATAATCTTACAATTGTGCTTAAAACAAGATTGAAACAAAAAAGACAAATTCTATAGCTCTACTTCTATGCTAAATTTCTCTATAGAAAATGCACGCCAAGAAGCCATACATAATCTAAGTGAGAGTGTAAATAGATATGATATCAGCATTAGCAAAAGGATTTACAGAATCAAACTAGAGAGATGTGAAGAAAATTTTGTATGAAATGCAACAAAATACTCAATGATGTCCTTAACTTTAGAAATGCAATCTTTGAATGCCCTCCTTCTAGTGCCATTATGTGGATGCTAAATTTGCATATGCTTTAACTCTAACAAATATTAGCATGGTTAGTTAAAAAAAATCAAACCAAAACATCCCTATGAAATAATACATCGTGCTTCAAAATGCAAACAAATGATAAGATAACTAAAAGCATATAAAACATGAAGTAAATCTTATCTCATAGTGGATTGGTGCTTCTATGGAAAGAATCCCTTTCCCAATCCTTGATAAGCTCTAGATATGTTGACGATGCAAGATGATGTGTGTATAACAAAGATACTAAGATTGTGGATGATCCAATGCAAAGGTTGAGCTCTTTATTTATAAGAGAGAATGATGGAGAGACATGTAAAATGGGTGAATGTGGGACAAAGATTAAACCAATAGGAAAGAGCCACTTGTCACCATGTGAATGGGCTAAGGGTTTGCAAGTTTTGGTGAATGTGCCAATAACTGACATTAGGTAGCCTTTTTAAATTTCAAATTTGGCTTGTTGGAGGGAGAAGAAGGGGTCTTAAATGCCTAGTGGGGGACATGTAAGAGGAGAATTAATGCTATGTTGGATGTACATGTCAATTTTGGAGGGAGATTTCAAATTTGGAGAATATTCGCTCAAAGATGCCATTTTGAATGAAAATGAGGAATTAATAAATCAATTAAATTGATTTATGAGCACAAGTTGCAAAATCTAGAGAAAAGAGCATTAGGATTAGCATTAATCATGGTTTAATTAATTTAAGAGAGGATTAGGTGATTTTTACTTTTGACTTAGATACTTGGATTTATTTAAATCAAAATGGAGGAAATTGATGCACCATCCATTTAATTAAATACATTTGATTTAATTAAATGAAGAAACTTTAGGAGATAATTAAATAAAGTGATTCATTTAATTAAAAAGGTAACCTTAGGAGATCAATCAAATAAACTTGATTTATTTAATTCATGGGTGAATATGATTTAATTAAATATGCATGATGTTAATTTTGCATGTCTACACAATTTTAAACCTAAACCTATATCTAACACTAATTCTTATTCTAAACCTAGCTCTAACCATAATTTTAACCCAAACCCTAACCCTAAATCTAAACCTAATTCTAACCCTAACTATACCACCCACAATAACTATAAACCCAAACCTAACTTTAATATTATTTCTGACCCAACCACTAACCCTGATTCCTAACTCTGATCCTAACCCTATCACTTACCCAAAATCTAATCCTAACCTTGATTCCTAAGTCTAATCTTGACCCTATTAGTTACCTTATCTCTAATCCTAACCCTAACTCTAATCCTGACCCTATCACTAACCCTAATCCTAAGCATGATCTTAATTATTTCTCTAATGTTAACCCTAACCTTATTTATGATGATAATGTTGTGCCCTTAGCACACACGCCCCGTTCGGAATGGGGACCCTCTTTTTTTCACCTTGCTGGGTCATTTTTGACGCTACCTCATTTTGCGTGCCCCACTTTTTGATATCTCGGATGGTCGATGTTGCTTCAAAGTCCCACCGTAAATCAACCATGCCCTCCCCTTTTGGTTTTGCTGCATTCCAGCGCCTCACGGGGTCCCTTTCGCTATTCGGCCCTCAGAGCGGCCTTGAGCCCTTTCGAGCCCAGGAGTCTAGGATTCCCTCATCAGGTTTCCCCTCTGGAAATACCATTTCCTGGTGGCATTCGCCGAGCGTCCTTTCGGACCTCGGGGTCTGACCCGTCGCCCTTCGTCTAAACTTGAAGTTTTTTTGGCGACGTCCCGCCAACCAGAACCCGAACCCCGGAGGTCCGCTTCCGGGGTTCCATCTATTTCTCACTGTCTGTGATGGCGAACTCCATGCGGCTTCTCGTCCCCCGGGTCTCACTGGTCTTTTCGCCATCTGAAGTCTTTAAGGCCGCTTGCTTGCCGTCGGCCGTTCCGGGCCCGGCCATCCAGAATTTTGCGCCCAAAATTTTGTGACGGTTCCGCTGTCCCTAACGGCAGATCCCTGGCAGAATCTCGCCCTCCGGGCCCTAAGACGTTCATCGCCACTGCTGAGCATCCAACGAGAAATCTTCAAAGCGGTCGTCACGTCATGTCTCCCCGGCCGTCAGGCCCCAGCATTCTCGTCGCCGTCGCCGAACTATTCAAATCCAACCACTTTTCTCGTGGTTGTACGAGCATTTAATGTAGGCATTCATGGCGGTTGGGGTATAAAATGCCCAATCCAGCCAAGTCATTTTTACAAATAGGATTGGAGAAAATTGGACAAGTTATAATTTGGAGCCCACCATCTTCGGCGTCATTTCAACCATCACTCTCACCATCATTCGTCGACTGTTAGTGGATTCCATGTCTCGCCACATACCGTGTTTGAGGTAGGCCATTCATTTGCACTCCCGTGCATTTTTTTTGTGATTTTGAAAGTTTAAATCAATGAACAATTGATAAAGAGGGCATAAAATGATAGAACATAAACTTTCACACCAAACCCATGTGTTGGAAAATCAATAAACCTCTTAGAAATGACCTCCTCGCCTATCTGGGACTTCTCCTGTCCTCGGCCGTTCTTTGCACAAGGAGATTGCCTCCCTCGGGCCTGAGACCTTCCTTTGTCATTTGGTTATACAACTTTGAACACTTGCCAATGGCAACATCGCTCTCCGGGCCCGACTCATCAGACTTCCTGTCCCAGAGTTTCGCTTGCAATTAGCCATGCCTAAACTGCCAAATCTCCCCTGCCTCCCTAATGCCGGATCCCGGCCTCCTCCTCACTGTGAAACATCAAACTGAGAATGCGTCTACCGAGCCTCTTGGGCCCGGGACCCTAGGGATCTGCCTCTGAGGTGCCCCGGCTGTTTTACCGTCACCCATGACAAAGTTTGTCTGGCATCTCGGTCGGTAGGATCCACCTTCCCGTCCGCCTTTGGCTCCTCGCAATTTAACTTATGCCTTACTTTTGGCCTTTGGGCTCCAGCCGTGGGGTCTCCTTAACCCGTTTTCTGCTGCTCTCATGGCAGGGGCATTGGTGCCGCCCGTACTCTGAATCCCGCCTGCTTCCCACTGTCGGCTTGCTTTTTGCACTGACAGAGCTCTGTCCTCTGCACCTCTCGGGCCCCGGTGGGTGGATTTTTGTTCTCTAAACTCTGCCCTTTTCTATTCGTCGGGGAGATTTCCCCTCATCCTTACGCTCACCGAGCCCTGAGCCTCCGACCGCCACTGAATGCCAGGTGAACCATTGGCGCCCGTCTGCTTGCCGAACTCTGTGCCCCGGCACTCCTGTCGTCCATCGCTGTTGCTAGACGAAGAATGCCGACCACCATCCTGGCTTCCGGGCTCCGCCCTGTTGATTGTCGTGCAATGAAAAAACACAAAGCACGTCGTCGGGCTTTGGATGTCGAGCTTCTCCTCCTGGACTTCCATCCGATGTCCGCCGTCTCAAACGACAAAGGTCACTTGCCATCCCGGTGTCGCTAGCCCGAGCCCTCAGAAATGAAATGACTTTATGCCTGCCATCCTTTGGCCCTCCGGGCCCCAGACCATGGACTTCCGTCCTTGGATTTCCATCAGCTCTCTGCCGTCCAAAATGCTATCTCCTGGCGGCTTTCTGGCTTGAAACCTCTGAGCCCTCTTAAATCGATCCTAACGATCCCCAATTTGGGATCTAACCTCGACCCACATCCTGAATTTTGGTCCTCTTCATCATGAGCTTCCCGAAATATTAGAATTCAAATAAAGAGGGTCTTTGGGAGCTTTTCGTTGTGTTTTCTCTTCTAGACAGCATTCTTGCTCCGACCCTTCGGGCCCAGATTGTCCAAATGCCCTGAAACAAAGATCAACAACGTCTATAGATAAAATCCATGATATGCTTCATTGATTATTTAAAGTAGATGTTGTTTTTGAGAAATGGACTAACATGAATGCCTTGATGATTTATCGTGCTAACTCTGCCCTTGCCTGCAGAATATATGGAATCAGGTGCAGGAACTTCAGGGGCATCCGCCGAAGGGGACAAGCGAAATAAGTTAGAAAGGACCCTTCGAGGGAAAGAACACAAACACCAAATGAAGTACCAATTCCAGGGCGAGCCGCTCCACTCAAAGGTCACAACAGACTGGAAGGAAATTACAGACACTAAGATTGGCCAGGTGGATATAGATGAATTCACGCAGAGGGTCAGGGTAAACCCAGCAACAAAGAATACCAGACTGATAAGGCAGAGTGGCATAGCTAAGGTTGCCAGTTTCCCTCCATCTCTTGTGGTGCCCAAATTAGTCATGGCTTGCCGAGAAGCCTATCAGACCGAGACCAGGACAATTTTTGATAAGGAGGGGAACATCCTCGCAAATATGTCACCAAAAGGGATCACCAAGACATTCCACATTCCCACATTCCAACAGATGGAGGTCCCCACATTAGAAGAATGTCAAGCAGCGTGGGATAATAACCCAACAAGATGCAAGAAGTCAATAAACCTCCATTGGCTTAAGGAAAAATGATCCAACACTACGAAGGTTCCCCAAGAACTCTTCCGTAGCGATTTCCATGAGGATTACCATGACCTGGTAACCTTGTTGAGCAAGGTCATGGGTCTGCCAACGACCGCCTACTTCCAAGAATGGATGGCCTATTTTGTTGAACAGATCCTGTGGGGAAATAAGGATGTTACAACCAAGGTCTCATTCTACTAGGGAGGCATCATTGGCAACTGCTTCCATGAGCTGTTTATCAACGTGAAAAAGAGTTCCAAATTCTACATGACCTCCTACATCATCTACTCCCTGGCAGATCAAAGACAATATAGTGGGTTGTTTGTAGCACCCGATTAGGGGTAGAAGCGAGGACTCAAGGCCTATGACAAATACCTGCAGTTCCAATACCAAAAATTTAAGAAAGAGTACTGCAGGGTCAATGATTCCTTCATAGGCCACACCATTAGGTTGATCACCGGAGACTTTGAGAGGAGGGTCTCCCATAGTGCCAGGGCACTTCTAAAGCAATATGCTTTTTTGTTCATCTAGTTCTCAAAGTTTATGTACATCCGGGCCTAGGGCTTCTCTAAAAGACTGAATAGATTGTCTTGGTATCTAAATGATAGAATCATCCTCTTGGAACTCTCTCAGCAACTCCAACACATCTAGGCAATCTTCAGCAACAAGCACATAGCGGGGATCTCCTACCCCATGACCCTCGGCCAGGGCGTGTATCGACTGCAGACATCCTAATGTGCCAACAACTCTAAGAAGGAGCTGAAGGACTACCATTTCGAATGGCACACCGCTCACCCACGGGTGGATCCACATGGCCATGTAAGGAAAGCACTAGGGCCAGCATATGCCCACCAATATCACATTAAGAATTTCTGGGCTGACTGCCAGGATGAGAAAGAAGTGCGCGCAGGGCACTATATGCACATGACGGTGCAATTCTTGAGGAGAGTGCAACCATTTTCGGTACCGGACCAAGTCAAGGAGGATGAGTCCATAATCATGCACCTGAGGTACCCTGCGGTTGCCAACCTGCCAATACCATCAATCAACTGGGATGAACAAGAGGTCGATGACTTGGACACCATCACCCAGCCAATCATAACTCGCACCAAGGAGTGGATCGATGGGCAGGTGGCATATCTAAAGCGGCAAGGAGTAGTCCTGACCTATGAAGGGCTCAAGAGCAAGCCAAGTGCCATAGAGGACGTTGCTACCACCACGTCAACCGGTGGGACCTCCAAGTCTCCTCCCGTCACTAGGTCCCAGAAAAGGAAAGAAACAGAGACCACCCAATCTCCAGATCCCAAGGAGCAAGCGAAGAAAGAAACTTGAGGCTCATCTCCCAAGAGGCTTAAACAAGCAGTGCGTACGATAGAATTGTAGCCCCCATTAGCTCTCCCTACCCCTACTGTGGTTGCTGCATCTCCACCGGTAGTGGACATTTTTGTCCATCTTGCCCCTTCACCCCCGGTCGGGTCGTTAGTCGTCATTGATTCCTCTTCTGGCATGACCACTCCCCCTTCCTCTGCTACAATGTCTCTAATTACATCACTCCCTCTGGCAACAATAGCATCGCCTATTCCTACTACCACTTTGCTCGAGGCTCTTACACAACATATGCAAAACCTCCCCCCTGAGCTCTCCCAGATCTTGATGGATCCAACTCTCCAAGCAGCCCTCACCCAAGTCCTTACGACTGCTCAAACTTCACAACCGTCAATAGGGCCGCTAGCTATGGAAGCCACAATGCAAATCTCAAAAGAGTTGGAGGAACAAGAACAAGAAGCCTCGAAGTCTATCGAGGAGGAGGCTGACGAGTATCACGAGCACCCCGAGTACAAGCACCGAACCATCGATAGGGTGGTCTATGAGGAGACAGGCTCTTCCGAGAGTGGAGACGAAGAGGGTGGCTTGGGTGTCAAGGAAATCACCCAAACCTTCGATGAGGACCTTGAGGAGGAGGTGGTACGGCAGCTGAGGGATGTTGGGGTGGAGGTAGAAGAGTCACCTCATGGTGAAGAGGGGCAGCCACTAGAAGAGCAACAGACAAAGGACTTAACCAAGGCTGAGGCCCATGTCATCAAAGGCCCCGAGGCCGAGGCTACTAAGGAGAAGAAAGTGGAAGAAGCAGTAAAAGAAAAAAGCCCCATCTGGCAACCATCCACCAAGTTGCATGTCAAACGCCTCATTTTTGTTCATGACTCTGACGAAGAAGAGGAGGATGTGGCCCAAAAGAAATGAGAATCCCAAAAGGAAAAGGAAGCAGAAGTCTTACCTTTGACTGAGAAGGGCAAGGGTAGCCGTGATTCACCCAAGGATAAGTCTGCTATGCCCAAATGGTTGGAAAGACAACTTGAGAAGATGACCCCAGTGCTGAAGGACCCAAGGGCAAGGTTGGAGGCCATCTTGGCTCGATCCCAGATCACGACAAAGAAGGAGAAGAAACCCAAGGTTTGATCCAAGATAACAATGGATGCTTTCGACTCCCGAGCAGCACAAATTGCAATGCCTACTATTGGGTAGGCAGGGGTGAGTTATAATATCTCCACCATTGACTTGGGGATAGCAACCAGAGAGCAAAAGTTTGAGCACCTTGAGGAGTCGGTGGCCATAGTGGTGCACCTGATAAAGCAGGAAAAAGTCTCCAAGGATAAGCTCAAGGCGCAGGTTGTAGTATTAACAGACTACATACAGCAATGGTCCTCAGTAGACGACCTGCCCACCACATCCATGGCCACACCATAGTTGCTCTCCAAAGAACAGATTAATAAAATGGAAAGAAGAAATAACTTGGAGAAAAACACCGAGGACTGGTTCCAACAGGTCTCATACATCAGAAACATGGGAATCAGCAAGGCTGTACAGATGGCCAACAAGTTCTTAGACTTGATACAATCTCTGGAGAGTACGAAGAGGCTCTACACCAATTTCTCCACAACCTACGACTCCACCTTCTCAAGGATTGAAGCTATCCTTCAAATGCCTGAGGCCATGTGGGAGGAGAGGCTAGAGCTTAAAAGGGAAGATCACTGGCTAGTGGATGTGTGGCGCAGGGACCTCGATAACCGGAAGGAGAGGTTGGAGCAAATCCTGAGCAGGGTGGATCCTGATATTGAGTGGATCAAAGAAATTTGGGCAGAATGTGCCCAATATCTTAAACTAATGACATGCTATGATATGCCCACGGTACAAATGGATCCAAAGAAGATCAAACCATACTTCTAGGAGAAGATGAAGGATGGGACAGCTGGAAAAATTACAGCAGAGTTCCTGAGTTTTGGTACCCCCGGAATCAGAGTTGTTTAGGGACCAAGGCTCGAAGTATGATGAAGATTGGAAAAGGCTGTAAAAAAATGTTAAGGAATGGAGCTATCAGGCATTGCAATGTGAAATCCTTGAAATAGAAAAGCTTTAGGTGGTCATCCTCAAATATATAGAACACGCAGCTTCCGAGGAGCAGAAGGACAGCCCAGCCAAAGACAAAAACCTTCCTGAAGAGTAGCTACAGCAAAGAAAACAACAATTTGCTACAGGACAAAAGAGCTATAGTGCCATCCACAAGAGGACGAAATAGGGAAAGGACAAAAGTGTAATTTTAAATTGAGATCTATTCGGGGGTAGGTGAAACCCTATTTTGTAATGAATCTTGGCTATTCATTTAACTTTTGGAAAACTATAAATAGGGCACTCCTCTCATTTGAAAAGAGAGAGTTGAGTTGTTGTAAAGGCATGCTACAGAAATTTATAAGAAAAAGCATTGACTTGGTGTATTTTCTTAGTTTCTCCCATGTTGTTTAATTAAGTCTCCAATGTTAGATGTTTCACTTAGATTCTATTGTTGTTTAGTTAGTTATCTTATTTCTTTGGATAGATCTTAGAATGCTGTTGGGTGATTATGAAAATTCCTGCCTTGTTGATGATTTCTTTATCCATATTTTTTGCTGTTTGCTTATGGTAGATAGCTGTGCAAAGTTAGCCTGAACTTGATTTCAAAGCTGCTCCAAACATCTATCTTTGATTCATGCATGTACATGGTGAATGAGAGATGAAATATTTGCAAACCTTAGAAGATAGCACAATTTCCATGATACTATGAAATCCCTAGTTAAGTGGGATATTGTTTTGAGGAATTGTCCATTGTAGGAACTCCATTGTCACTATTCATAGCTAACTTCAGACTTAGGAACGTTTCCTTCCCTTTGCCTTTTCCTTTTTTTTAGTAACTGACCTATGCTAAGGTTCATTGCACATTGTAAAGCCAAATCCAACAACTAAATGGAGTCCAAGATTGTTGTTTGAACCTACAGCCGGTGTATAACAACTTTCCATCCTAAGAACTCCACTTCAAGATCCAATTTCCATGCTTTGTGTCCATGCTTTGTATTTTCTGTAAGACCGCCTTGTGATTCCAACAAATCACATCAAACTACTGAGGTATCTAAGCACTATCATGACCTGACATCCGAGAGACCTTAGGATAGTGTTCTGCAATTTGATTGTAGAATATTATTATCTTTTAAGAGAGGTAGTGCACTTGTGCATTACCTGTGTTGAGAAGTGCATAAAAACACCATCAAGAGAATTGGCACTAGAAGGAGGGCTACATTCGAAATACTAAGTTGAGGGATAAAGTGAAGCTGGATCAAATAGGATCATTCTCCCTGGAAAGATTCCATAGAGTTCTATGGTCAATGCCAAACAAGGGAGAATTCGAAGAATTGCAGCCTCCCACGAGGGTAAAGCGAGCGCCAGGAGGTAGCATTGCCTCTTCCTCATCCTCCATTCCATCTTCCTCCATCCCACCCTCACCTTCATTTGGTTGGCCTTCATCTTCCACCCAACCATTTCAAACTGCATTTACACCTCCTATCTCCGGCAGCCAGGGGATTGCTCCTTTTCCGGCCCTTCCAGCCCAAGGCATAGTCCAGGCAGCCATATCTCAAGGGCAGTCCCATATTGCTGTTGTATTGTAAATACAGCCTCAAATTCCCATTTTCCAATAGCAAGTACCACCTCCACCACCCTCCATGGCTTGGTTAGCACATAACCCTTCGCCGATTCATTTCGTTGTCTACAATGATATGCCCAAGAATCCAGAAGGCTTTTGTTCAAAGTTCCATCTACGCGATCTGCAAAGGACAGCTGAGGAGCATATCAAAATATTCAAAAAGACAATTACCGAAATGCAGGTTGACCACGAGGACATTGCATGTCAAATTTTTTCGCATTCATTGGTGGAAGAGGCCTTCTATTGGTACATCAATCTACCAAGGGGATCCATTACCTCATAGAACATGATGAAGAATGCCTTCCTGCAGAAATACAAGATCGCCATCAGCCCTTCGGAGCCTTACCAACAGTTCATGTCTATCAGGAGGGAGGTCAACGAACCTATTGGCTCCTTCAATGCTTGTTTCCATCGGGCTTATACAAGGCTTCAAGACCCGTACTTCCATAATGATGCGGTAGCTTTCCCGGTCTATTATGCAGCGCTAGATAACCTCACGTCAGCTTTGGTGAAAAAGATGCGCCCGCCGCTCACTACCTTAGTGGCCACCTATGCTGAGGCCAAAGTCGCAAGTACGGACTTGGGACAGAATATCTCTAGCCCACTGCCTTCTTTGGGGCCGGTAGCTCACCCAATGCAGATTCTGGGGCTTAATCAAACGTTTGCTCATCAGACCCCTCTTATGAACCAAATGCCTCAACTGCCTATGGTACCACATCTAGGGTAGCCATTGAATTATGTGCCTCCTGTGCCCTCCTATTTGCAACCCCAGCCGTAGTACAACTATTCCCAGGTTGCTCCACAACAGCCGGCGTATTCCCAGTAGCCCCAGGTGCCATTGTACCTATCGGGACTAGAGTTCGCTCCAGCCTATCAGAATCAGCCGATAGTCCTACCCTCTTTTCTCCAAAATTCGGCACCGTTGCTTAGAAGCGTGACTAAGAAAGACAAGTTAAAGGAACTAACTGAGATGATAAAGAAGATGTCCATAGAAATGATGCACCTAAAGAACCAGAATAACCAGTTGCAGGCCTCCCAGCGTAACTTCCAGGCCAATCTCAACTTGGATAACCAAGACAATAGGAACAGTAGGGATAATCAAGAAGTAGGCACTTCCTCCGGATAGAATTATGAGAGGGGGCAAAACGCCAATCAAAATACAGAAAGAAGACCTTCTCAGAGGCAGAATCGCACATGGAACACCAGGCCCAACAATGGAGGAGTCCCTACACCTTCCGAATAACCCACAAGCAATGACAAAACATCCAACAGTGTATACTTGGCCGAAGCAGCCTTATCTAGGTGGTGTCGACTTCACAAAACCAACCGACATTCTGAGCTAGATTGTCCAGAGTTCTAGACAGCTGCCGAAATCTTCCAGGTGGAGGTACAAAATGCGGTCAACAATGCCAACTGTAGGGACATCGTCCCATCCGAGTCATACAATTCTTTCTATCTTGTGGTTAATCAAGTGTCGTTTCCGCAAGGTGACCACAACGAGCCTAAAGTCGAGCCTACTCCTATTGAGGATGAGGAAGCGCAAGAGGTAAGTAATGAACAAACTTTGGCTCAGCTCTTTGATTCAGTAGATAATGGTCCGGTAGATGAAGAAGAACTATTTGTGGATAAGGTCCACATGTTCCATCAATGGTCGAGTCCCTACTTCCTTAGGAATAGAAAAGCGGGCGGACCCTTTACAACTTCTACCCCACCAAATAATTTGGCCACTCCATTTGATCCCAACGCCAGCAATAACCCTGGGCTTCCTCATGTACCTACCCAATACCTCAACAAGAACCAGTCTCAAAACCAATCACAAAATCAGCCTCAAGGCCAGCCTCAAAATCTGTCAGGACAAACAAAGGTACAAACCCCTAGTTCTGCTATAGGCCAAGCTTTTAGCTCAGAAATTGAGCAAATGGGTGACTATGTGGCAAAAGAGTTCAAGAAGGTAAAAATTAGCTTGTCAGCCTTCGAATTACTCAAAGTCCCTACTGTGAGGCATGCCTTCTTTAGAGTCCTTAACGGAACTCCATCCTCTAGTGCAATACAAGAAACCCCAGCTAAGAAGATAACCTTCGAAGAGCCTAGGAGAGAACTAGATCTACAGGATAATACCGGAAGAAGGAATGATGTTCCCAAAAATCAGTCAGCAAGTAAGCAAATTGAAAAGGAGTCAGAAAGGGCTAATAGGCAGCTTTCTAAGGACCAGCTATTTAGGAAAACTAGGGATATGTATAATGAAAGGAACAAAGGTCAAATAGCTCATATGGACACACCTACAGGCATCCTCCAGGGAAGATTGGAAACTCCCCCTTTCCTCACCACTATTAGGGTCTTTGGGAAGAACCTGCATAACTACCTGCTCGATTCGGGAGCATCTTCCAATGTCATGCCCTTAGCGGTTTGCAAAGCTCTTGGCATTACTCCCACGCCTTCAAAGAGAAAGGTGACCCAGTTAGACAAAACAAAGATCAACATCATGGGTGAAATAAACCGTATCCCGATGCAGATTGCTATAGACCCACGGATACAACAGGTCATTGATATTCAAGTGGCTGACATTCTTGATGCATATGGAATCATTTTGGGAAGGGAGTTCACCAAAGCACTGAATGGATATACCGCCACAGACCTTTCTCATATGTGGCTATCGTGGAAGGGGCTGCCAAATCAGATTTGTATTGACCGTGAACCCCGTATGAAGTACATGATCACGGAATACAATAATTTCAGTGAGGTGTTGTTCATCAAGACTGATTTAGGGAATTACTGCCCTTTTGCCTACCAAAATGAGGTTGGGCTTCAGGAAGAACATGCAGACAAAGTGTTGCTAGTGTTGTGTAGTCCTTCGACCGATTTTACACGAATGCCCCCATACAAAAAAACATTGGTAGATGCCGATGATGGGCCGAATAAGGATGATGACTAGGGATTACTCAATGGCTTCCAGAAATTCATGGAAAAATGTGCAAGGGATCAACTCAGCCTAGGAGCTCGAATGAATTTACAAGATCTCTTGTTGCCGAACTGGTGCAAGGTTCATAATGCTGCACACTCCAAGTTTGATTGTTGTTTGTGTCAAATAGCAGTGGCGCATGTTAGAAAATCAGCTGCCCCCCAAACAGAAACGTTAAAGGAGACACCAGTAGAGCCACCTGTTGATCTCTGCATTGAACCAGAAAACTCCCCTAAGATCATAGGGCCAGCAGTTCAACCGAAAGGGAACGAAAGCTCAATCAGATATCAAGATAAGGAATTGTCCACGTGCTGGACGCTCTGATTTGATGGATCAAAGTCCAGGAAAGGAGCCGAAGCTAGATTCGAACTCATCAGCCCAATAGGTAAAACATTTTTTGCTATCAACCGATTGCAGTTTTATTGCACCAATAACATAGCGGAATACAAGGCCTTAGTCCTTGGCCTTCTTATGGCCTTGAAGAAAAATGTAAAAATACTACAATTTTTTGGATATTCTAAACTTGTAGTTAAGAAGGTCAGGAAGTTGTATTCCTGTCATGATCGAAGACTCACAAACTATAGACATAGGGTCTGAGATCTCTTGGAGGGTTTAGATGCATTCAATATACAATTGATCCCTCATGCTCAGAATCGCACAGTTGATGCCTTAGCTCAAGCAGCTAGTACTCTACAACCCCTCTCTTTGTTTGGGCTTAAGAAATTCACTGTTGAGCTAACATCCACGCCATCAGTCCCAGATAATGTTACTCACATGCAAGTCTTCAATGATGATAGGCATATCCTTCAATTCATCACAAGTTTCGATGTCTTCGCAACTCAAATAATTGATGAAGCTGATCCACATGAGGCTGGACCAGACATAGAGGGGGTTATTAACCTCAAAACCAACACAATCCCTAGGGCTATGGTTCAGTTGGAATGCATATTTGAATTGGATCAGATCAGAGATCAGGATCAGCAAACAAAAAAGGAGGCCATAAGCAACCAGTGCGATGCACACAACCTTGAGACAGCCGAAGAGATCAAGAATATTTTTATCGGCAAGGTTTGCACGCCGGAGGAAAGAAGAGGAATCACGGATGCGTTGCAACAATACCATGACGTAGTGGCATGGAGCTACGAAGATTTAAAAACATACGACACCTCTATCATTACACACACCATCCCTCTCAAGACTGAAGTGAGGCCATTCCGCCAGCGGCAGCGCCCTATCAATGCCTTGCTGGAACCTGTCGTTTACAAGGAGGTGCAAAAGTTGCTCTCAGCAAGAATCATTTTCCCAGTCAAGTATTCCACGTGGGTGGCCAACTTGGTTCCGGTCAGGAAAAAAATAGGGAGATTAGATTGTGCATAGATTTCTATAATCTAAACCGCACCTCGAAGAAAGACAACTATCTAGTGCCTTTACTGGACGAAGTACTGCAGATTATTAACGATTCTCAGATGATGTCTTTCTTGGATGGGTACTTCGGGTACAACCAGGTAATGGTATAGTATGAGGATCATCACAAAACGATGTTCACCACTAAGTGGGGGACGTTCGCATACAGAAGAATGTCTTTCGGGCTCATCAACGTCAGCGCCACTTTCCAACACGCCATGGATATCGCCTTCAAAGACCTAATTGGCAAGTGCATAATCATCTACATGGATGATTTGACCGTATTTTCTAAAAAGCAGGGCGATCACGTCTTTTACTTATGCAAAGTATTTCAGAGATGCAGAGAGTTCAGGGTTTCCCTCAACCCCAAGAAGTGCATTTTTAGAGTGACTGAAGGTAGATTGCTTGGGCACATCATTTCAGAGCAAGGAATCTCCATTGATCCCAAGCACATTGAGTCCTTACTCAAAATTCAACCCCTGGGTAGCAAGAAGGAATTAAAATCTTTCTTTGAAAAGATAAACTTTGTCCAAAAATTTATCACAGGTTTCGCGAAAATCATCAAACTTCTCAATTCCATGCTCAAACAAGACGCCAAAGTTGAATGGACACCTGACGCCAAATAATCCTTCAAAGAAATCAAACGGGCTATTGCTGAGGCACCTGTGTTAGTTAGCCTAGACTATCTAAAGCCATTCTACATCTACTCATTTGCTTCAGAGCATTCCTGTGCTAGCATGTTGACCCAGAAAGACAATGGAGGAAACGAGCATCCGATCACCTTCATGAGTGCTCCCCTCAAGGATGCTGAATTGCATTATCACAACATTGAAAAGAAGGTGTACGCTCTCATCAAAGGAGTGAAGAAATTTAGACAATACATTCTATGCAACAAAGTGTTTGTCGTTGTCCCCAACCCAGCAGTAAAAATGCTGCTCATGCAAAATGAATTGGGCGAATGAAAAGCTAAATGGGTCACCCTACTCCAAGAGTATGACATGGAGATCCAACCGATGAAACTGGTGAGAGGGCAGGCACTCACCCGCACAATTGTCGAAACAGTAGCAGAAGCTGGACAGGAACTCACCGTGCAGCAGTACCAGCTTGAGGATGTCTCCCCCGAAGAGTGGTACCAAAATGTCGTCTACTATCTGTTGAACCATAAGTGCCCGCCGCACCTGCAAGGAGTCCAAAAGTGGGCCCTGAGATTAAAAAGTAATGGCTACATGTTACAGGGTTCCATTCTCTACAAGAAGAATCATGAAGGAATTTATTTAAGATGCCTTGGTAAAGAAGAAGCAGATCAGGTCTTGAAAGAGTTCCACAACAAATTTGGCACGGGCCATGGTTCTGATTCTTCCACTGCACATCAAATATTGAGAGTAGGGTATTATTGGCCAACTATCTTCAAGGATTCCCATTGCCATGTTTGTTCATGTCACACATGCCAGACCACTATCACCAGGGAGAAGAATGTTGCGGTCCCACTGCAGCCTGTGTTGAAGGTAAGGCCGTTTGCGCAACGGGGTCTCGACTTCATCGGTCCGGCAAGCCCTCCGTCATCTGCGGGACACAGGTACATTCTTACCACTATTGATTACTGTACTAGATGGATGGAAGCAATAGTATGTAAGCAATGCACAACTAAAGTAGTTACTAATTTCCTAGAAATTTTCCTTTTAAATCGCTTTGGTTGTTCATATGATTTGGTATGTGATAATGGACTTGCATTTGCTTCATTAAAATTTTCTAGTTGGGCGTTTGACAATGGAATAGCTCTTAAATTCTCATCTAATTACTACCCTAAAGGCAATGGCCTTGCCGAGTCCATGAATAAAAATCTGATTACTGTGATCAAGAAGCTGCTAGATAGGAATCCCAAGGACTGACATACCCAGCTCTGTTTCACCCTTTGGGTTGATCGCACCCACCACAAGACTGCCCTCAGTGATTCCCCATTCCACCTTATCTATGGCCTAGAGCCTATATTCTCCATCCATCTGAAAATTCTTACTCTTTAGTTCATTAACGATTTTTATGAAGGAGGAGATCGTAGGGAAGCTCGATTAGCTAAGCTCTTGCATTTAGAGGAAGTCTGAAACCGTGCAATAGAAAATTTTGCCAAATATCAGGGCGTAGTCAAGAGATGGTTCAATCGCTGAGCCAAGATCAAGGCCTTTAGGATTGCAGATTTGGTCCTGCATTGGGACAAGGCCCATGAAAAGAAAGGGGGATACAACAAATTCGACAAGCTTTAGCTTGACCCCTTTCAAATAGCTAAAATTTTAGGAGATAATGCCTTCCGCTTAAAGACTCTAACTAGTGAGAATTTCCCTTTGCCAATCAACGGGTAGTACTTGAAGCATTACTTCCACGCTTGAGCTCCTTCGAGCTCTTCATTGTAAATACTTGTGTATAGGTTAGGGTAGCTGCTTTCTTGCTTGTTTGCATTTTGTTTGCATCGCTTTTTTTTTTCTCCCCCCAGACAGTTTTGTTTCGAAAGTTGTTTCCCGCTCCTTTGTGGTGGCCGCGCTTGCCTGGCAAGCAGTTCACTTTGCTATCCGTTCTTTGTGTTCTTTGGCTAAACATTCACTCTCGATTATCGATCTTTGAAAGCTGTCCGTGAATGATTTCCTTGTTTGAACTCTACTTAGAACTTGACCCTAGCTAGATCTTATTACCCACATCTCGGATCTCGCACAAAGCACACCATAATAATTTTTGAAAGACCATACTATGGTTGTTATGACACCCTGGTGAGTGAAAAATCTCAAGTCTGCTCCAGTGACCACTACAGTCTCAAACCCATTGTAGGCTTCAATGCTTACCAGGTCAAACTAAATGGCAAAAGAGAAGTGAAATATCAAAGAAAAAAAGAGAAAAAAGGGAACTCTGAAAAAAGGAAATAAATGACCGTATGGGTGTTCAGATAACTCTACCGGGGCTATGGACGCCCGGTCGGCAGTACAGCAATATCCGCAAGATTGTAGCGACAACTTCGTCGAGGCTATAGATGCCTGACCGGCAGCAGAGCAATGTCCAAGTTACTTTTGGTGTTAGACGATTTATGTAGCTCGCTCAGTTGACTTGGTAACCCTAGTCACTATCCCTAGGAAAGGAATGAACTCACCACACACACTTCTGAGATGTCCTGTAAGCTGACCCAATCAAGGATCTCGCTCTTCCAGATTCATCTTTGGAAGCCACTCATGGTCTGCGAAACCGGAGACTCTAGGTCCTGAATGAATATTTATCCCTAGAACACTCATGAGCGTTCTCCAGCAGAGTCACCATTTGTTGTGCCCTTAGCACACATGCCCCGTTCAGAATGGGGACCCTCTTTTCTTTCGCCTTACCGGGTCATTTTTATTGTTGCCTCATTTTGCGTGCCCCACTTTTTGATGTCTCAGATGGTCGATGTTGCTTCAAAGTCCCACCATAAATCAACCATGCCCTCCCCTTTTGGTTTTACTGCATTCCGGCACCTTGTGAGATTCCTTTGGCTATTCGGCCCTTAGAGTGGCCCTGAGCCCTTCCGGGCCCAGGAGTCCGGGATTCCCTCATCGGGTTTCCCCTCTGGAAATGTCGTTTCCTGGCATCATTCGCCGAGCATCCTTCCGGACCTCAAGGTCTGACCCATCGCCCTCCATTTAAAATTGAAGTTTTTTTCACGGCATCTCGCCAACCAGACCCTGAACCCCGGAGGTCCGCTTCCGGGGTTTCGTCTATTTCTCGCCATCCGCGACAGCGGACTCCATGTGGCTTCCCATCCCCCGGGTCCTGCTGGTATTTTTGCCACCCAAAGTCTTTAAGGCCGCCTGCCTGCCATTGGCCGTTCCAGGCCCGACCATCTGGAATTCTGCGCCCGAAATTTCGTGACGGTTCTGCCATCCCTAACGGTGGATCCCTGGCAGAATCCTGCCCTCCGGGCCCGAGACGTTCCCCGCCGCCGCTAAGCATCCAACGAGAAATATTCAAAGCGGCCGTCACGTCACGTCTCGGCCGTCGGGCCCCAGCGTTCTTGCCACCGTCGCCGACCTATTCAAATCCAACCACTTTTCTCACGGTCGTACGAGCATTTAATGTAGGCATTCATGGTGGTTGGGGTATAAAATGCCAAATCCGGCCAAGTCATTTTCACAAATAGGATTGTAGTGAATTGGACAAGCTATAATTTGGAGCCCACCATCTTCGGCGTCGTCTCAACCATCACTCAGCATCATTCATCGACCATTAGTGGATTCTACGTCCTTCCACATACCGTGTTTGAGGTAGGTCATTCATTTGCCCTCCCGTGCATTTTTTTCATGATTTTGGAAGATTTAAATCAATGAACAATTGATAAAGAGCGCATAAAATGATAGAACACAAACTTGCGCACCAAACCCATGTGTTGGAAAATCGATAAACCTATTAGAAATGACCCCCTCACCGATCCGGGAGTTCTCCTATCCTTGGTCATTCTTTGCACAGGGATATTGCCTCCCTCGGGCCCGAGACCTTCCTTCATCGTCTGGTTATCAAACTTCGAACACTTGTCGATGGCAACATCGCTCTCTGGGCCCAGCCCGTCGGACTTCCTATCCCGGAGTTCTGCTTGCAATTCGCTGTGCCTAAACTGCCAAATCTCCCCTGCCTCCCTGATGCCGGATCTCGGCCTCCTCCTCGCTGTGAAACATCAAACTGAGAATGCGTCTGCCAGGCCTCTTGGGCCTGGGACCTTAGGGATCTGCCTCCGGGGTGCCCCGGTTGTTTTACCGTCGTCCACGAAAAATTTGTCTAGCGTCCCGGTTGGTGAGATCTGCCTTCCCGTCCACCTTTGGCTCCTCGCGATTTAACTTATGCCTTACCTTTGGCCTCTGGGCTCCAGCCGTCATGTCTCCTTAACCCATTTTTTGCTGCTTTCATGGCAGGGTCATTGGTGTTGCCCGTACTCTGGATCCCACCTGCTTCCCCACTGTCGGCTTTCTTTTCACGCTAACGGAGCTCCGTCCTTTACACCTCTCGGGCCCCAATGGGTGGATTTCCATTCTCGAAAGTCTGCCCTTTTCTCGTCATCAGGGAGATTTCCCCTCGTTCTTCCGCTCGCCGGGCCCCGAGCCCTCAACTACCGCTGAATGCCAGGTGAACCATTGGTGCCCGTCTGCTTGCCGGACCCCATGCCCCGACACTCTTGTTGTCTGTCGCAATTGCTAGACAGAGAATGTCGATTGCCATCCCAGCTTCCGGGCTCCGCCTTGTCGATTGTTGTGCAACAAAAAAACACAGCATGCCATCGGGCTTCTCCTCCTGGCCTTCCGTGCGGTGTTCGTCGTCTCAAATGATGAAGGTCACTCGCCATCCCGGTGTTGCCAGCCTGAGCCCTCAAAAATGAAATGAAATTATGCTTGCCATCCTTTGGCCCTCTGGGCCCTGGACCACGAACTTCCTTTGGCTCTTTGCCTTCCAAAATGCTATCTCCTATCGGCTTTTTGGCCTGAAACTTGCAAGCCCTCTTAAATTGATCCTAACGATCCCTAATTTGGGATCTAACCTCGACTCACATCCTGAATTTTGGTCCTCTTCATCATGAGCTTCTCGAAATATTAGAATTCAACCAAGGAGGGTCTCTAGGAGCTTTCCATTGTGTTTTCTCTTCCAGACAACATTCCTGCTAGGGAAGTCCGACCTTTCATGCCCGGATTGTCCAAATACCCTGAAACAAAGATCAACAACGTCTAGAGATAAAATCAATGATATGCTTGATTGATTATTTAAAGTAGATGTTATTTTTGAGACATGGACTAACATGAACACCTTGATGATTTATCGTGCTAACTCTGCCCTTTCATGCAGAATATATGGAATAAGGTGCAGGAACTTCAAGGGCATCAACCGAAGGGGACAAGGGAAAGAAGTCAGGAAGGACCCCTCAAGGGAAAGAACACAAACACCAAATGAAGTACCAATTCTAGGGCGAGCTGCTCCACTCAAAGGTCACAATGGACTGGAAGGAAATTACAGACACTAACATCGGCTAGGTGGATATAGATGAATTCACGTAGAGGGTCAGGGTAAACCCAACAACAAAGAATGCCAAATTGATAAGGCAGAGTGGCATAGCTAAGGATTTTGGTTTCCCTCCATCTCTCGTGGCACCCGAATTAGTCATGGCTTGCCGAGAAGCCTACCAGACTGAGACCAGGACAATTGTTGATAAGGAGGGGAACATCCTCGCAAATATGTCGCTAGAAGGGATCACCAAGACATTCCACATTTCCACTTTCCAACAGATGGAGTTCCCCACATTAAAAGAATGTCAAGCGGCGTGGGATAATAACCCAACAGGATGCAAGAAGTCAAGAAAACCTCCATTGGCTTAAGGAAAAATGAGCCAGCGCTGCGAAGGTTCCCCGGGAACTCTTCCGTAGCAATTTCCACGAGGATTACCGCAACCTGGCAACCTTGTTGAGTAGGGTCATGAGTCTACCAATGGCCGCCTACTTCCAGAAATGGATGGCCTATTTCATTGAATAGATCCACATGGCCATGTAAAGAAAGCACTGGGGCAGCATATGCCCACCAATATTACATTGAGTATTTCTGGGCCGACTGCTAGGATGACAAAGAAGTGTGCGTAGGGCACTATATGTGCATGATGATGTAGTTCTTGAGGAGAGTGCAACCATTTCCTGTACCGGACCAAGTCAAGGAGGACGAGTCCACAATCATGCACCCGAGGTACCCTACGGTTGCCAACCTGCCAATACCGTTAATCGACTGGCATGAACAAGAGGTCGATGACTTGGACACCATCACCCAACCAATCATAACTCGCACCAAGGAGTGGATTGATGGGCAGGTGGCATATCTAAAGCAGCAAGGAGTAGTCCTGACCTATGAAGGGCTCAAGAGTGAGCCAAGTGCCATGGAGGACGTTGCTGCCACCACGTCAACCGACGGGACCTCCAAGTCTCCTCCCATCACTAGGTCCCAGAAAAGGAAAGAAACAAAGACCACGCAGTCTCCAGATCCCAAGGAGCAAGGGAAGAAAGAAACTTGAGGCTCATCTCCCAAGAGGCTTAAACAAGCAGTGGGTACAATAGAATTGTAGCCCCCATTAGCTCTCCCTGCCCCTCCTGGGGTTGCCGCATCTCCACCGGCAGTGGACATTTTTTTCCATCTTTCCCCTTTACCCCCAGTCGGGTCGGTAGTCGTCATCGATTCCTCTTCTGGCATGACCACTCCCCCTTCCTCTACTACCATGTCTCCAATTACATCACTCCCTCTGGCAACAATAGCATCACCTATTCTTACTGCCACTTTGCTCGAGGCTCTTACACAACATATGCAAAACCTCCCCCCTGAGCTCTCCTAGATCTTGATGGATCCAACTCTCCAAGCAGCCCTTGCCCAGGTCCTCGCGACTACTCAACCTTCACAACCGTCGACAGGGCCGCGAGTTATGGAAGCCACAATCCAAATCTCAAAAGAGTTGGAGGAACGAGAACAAGAAGCCTTGAAGTCTATCGAGGAGGAGGCTAACGAGTATCACAAACACCCCGAGTACGAGCACTGAACAATCGACAGGGTGGTCTATGAGGAGGAGGAGATAGTTCTTCCGAGAGTGGAGACAAAGAGTGTGGCTCAGGTGCCAAGGAAATCACCCAAACCTTCGATGAGGACCTTGAGGAGGAGGTGGCACGACAGCTGAGGGATGTTGGGGTGGAGGTAGAAGAGTCACCACATGGTGAAGAGGCACAGCCGCCGGAAGAGCAACAGATAAAGGACTTAACCGAGGCTGACACCCATGTCATCAAAGGCCCCGAGGCTGAGGCTACTGAGGAGAAGAAAGAGGAAGAATTAGCAAAAGAAGAAAGCCCTATCCGGCAGCCATCCACCAAGTTTCATGTTAAACGCCTCATTTTCGTTCATGACTCCGACGAAGAAGAGGAGGATGCTGCCCAAAAGAAAGAAGAATCCCAAAAGGAAAAGGAAGCAGAAGTCTTGCCTTTGACTGAGAAGGGCGAGGGTAGCCGTGATTCACCCAAGGATAAGTCTGCTATGCCCGAATGGTTGGAAAGGCAACTTAAGAAGATGGCCCCAGTGCTGAAGGACCCAAGGGCAAGGTTGGAGGCCATCTTGGCTTGATCCCAGATCATGACAAAGAAGGAGAAGAAACCCAAAGTCTAATCCAAGATAACAATGGATGCTTCCGGCTCCCAAGTAGCACAAATTGCAATGCCTACTATTGGCCAGGCAGGGGTGAGTTATAATATCTCCACCATTGACTTGGGGATAGCAACCAGAGAGCAAAAGGTCGAGCACCTTAAGGAGTCGGTGGCCACAGTGGTGCACCTAATAAAGTAGGACAAAGTCTCCAAGGATGAGCTCAAGGTGCAGGTTGCAGCATTAACAGACTACATACAGCAATGGTCCTTAGTGGACGACCTGCCCACCACCTCCACGACCACACCACAGTTGCTCTCCAAAGAACAGATTGATAAAATGGAAAGAAGGAAGAACTTGAAGAAAACCATCAAGGATTGGTTCCTACAGGTCTCATACATTGGAAACATGGGAATTAGTAGGACTGTGTGGATGGCCAACAAGTTCTTAGACTTAATACAATCTCTGGAGAGTACGAAGAGGCTCTGTGCCAATTTCCTTGCAACCTATGACTCCACCTTCCCAAGGATTGAAGCTATCCTTCAAATGCCTGAGGCAACGTGGGAGGAGAGGCTAGAGCTTAAAAGGGAAGATCATTGGCTAGTGGATGTGTGGTGCAGGGACCTCGATAACTGGAAGGAGAGGTTGGAGCAAATCCTGAGCAAGGTGGATCCTGATATTGAGTGGATCAAAGAAATTCGGGTGGAATGTGCCCAATATCTTAAGCTGATGACGGGATATGATATGCTCACAGTACAAATGGATCCAGAGAAGATCAAACCATACTTCCAGGAAAAGATGAAGGAGGGGACAACTGGAGAAATCACAACGGAGTTCCTGAGTTTTGCTTCCCGCACCTTCGACCAATCAAAGTTGTTTAGGGACCAAGGCTCGAAGTATGATGAAGATTGGAAAAGGCTGGAAGAAAATGCTAAGGAATGGAGCTATCAGGTGTTGCAATGTGAAATCCTTGAAATAGACAAGCTCCAGGCGGTCATCCTCAAATATATAGAACATGCAGCTTCTGAAGAGTAGAAGGACAGCCCAGCCAAAGAAGAAGACCTTCCTAAAGAGTAGCTACAGCAAATAAAACAATAATTTGCTACAAGACAAAAGAGCTACAGTGCCATCCACAAGAGGATGAAATAGGGAAAGGACAAAAGTGTAATTTTAAATTGAGATCTATTCGGTGGTAGGTGAAACCCTATTTTGTAATGAATCTTGGCCACACAATGAGCATGAATCTTGGCCATTCATTTAACTTTTGGAAAACTATAAATAAGGCACTCCTCTCATTTGAAAAGAGAGAGTTGAGTTGTTGTAAAGGCATGCTACAAAAATTTATAAGAAAAAGAATTGACTTGGTGTATTTTCTTGGTTTCTCCCATGTTGTTTGATTCAGTCTCCAATGTTAGATGTTTCACTTAGATTCTATTGCTGTTTAGTTAGTTATCTTATTTATTTGGATAGATCTTAGAATGTTGTTGGGTGATTATAAAAATTCCTACCTTGTTGATGATTTCTTTGTCCATACTTTTTTCTATTTGCTGATGGTAGATAGCTGTGCAAAGTTAGCCTAAACTTGATTTCAAAGCTACTTCAAACATCTATCTTTGATTCATGCATGTACATGGTGAATGAGAGATGAAATATTTGCAGACCTTAGAAGATAGCACAATTTCCATGATACTGTGAAATCCCTGGTTAAGTGGGATATTGTTTTGAGGAATTGTCCATTGCAGGAACTCCATTGTCACTATTCATAGCTAGCTTCAGACTTAGGAACTTTTTCTTCCCTTTGCCTTTCTTTTTTTTTAGTAACTGACCTATGCTAAGGTTCATTTCACATTGTAAAGCCAAATCCAACAACTAAATGGAGTCCAATATTGTTGTTTGAACCTACAGCCGGTGCATAACAACTTTCCATCCTAAGAACTCCACTTCAATATCCAACTTCCATGCTTTGTGTCCACGCTTTTTATTTTCTGTAAGACCGCCTTGTGATTCCAGCAAATCACATCAAACTACTGAGGTATCTAAGCACTATCATGACCTGACATCCGAGAGACCTTGGGATAGTGTTCTGCAATTTGATTGTGGAATATTGTCTTTCAAGAGAGGTAGTGCACTTGTGCATTACCTGTGTTGAGAAGTGCATAAAAACACCATGAACAGATAACTCCACCCCAAATTCTAATTTTGTCTAACTGTAACCTTAATGTATAACCCTAAACCTAACCATAATATATAACCCTAATCCTAACCCTAATACCTTGATTCTATCTCTTACCCTAACCATAACCCTATGCCTACTATTGGTCCTAATTTTATCTCTAATCATAACCCTAACCCTCACCCTAATTTTAACCCCAACCCTAATCTCTAGCACTAATGCTAACCATAATCCTTACCCTCACCCTTTTTCTAAACCTATCCCACTTCATATATGCTAACCCCAACCCTAACCCTACCACTCATCACAAATACATTTTTAAACTTAACCCTTTCTATATATGCTAACCTAAACCTTAAACATAATCCTAATCCTAAAATAATCCTAACCCTAATACTAACTCCAACCCTAATACCAATTCTATCTCTAAACCTGACCCTAACCCTATTCCCAATAATTTAATTAATCTAAACCTTAACCCTATTTTTTCTCTATCCTTAACCCTAACCCTCAACCATAACACTAAACCTAAGCCTATGCTAATTCTACAAATAACAGTTATCCTTAGCCTAATCCCAATACTAATGTTAACCCTAACCTTAATTGTATTTCTATCTCTAACCCTAACCCTAACCCTAACCTTAACCATAACCTTGATCCTAATTTTATGTGTAATCCTACCCTAACCCTAATTGTGATGATAAGACTAACCCAAATTATAATTCTAACTCTAATCATATTTGTAACCCTAACCCTAATATTACTACTAACGTTAATCCAACCCTAATCCAAATTTTAAATCTAACCCTAACCCTAACCCTAATCTTACTACTAATGTTAACCCAATCCTAATCCCAATTTTAACTCTAACCCTAACCCTATTCCTATCCACAACCATAACCATAACCCTATTCCTAATCTTAACCCTAACCTTAATTGTGATGATAACACTAATCTTAATCATAACCCTAACCTTAATAATTTTTTCTTCCATGTGTTGTGAATGCTACTAGCATATATATATTATTTTAGTAATATATATAAAATACGATGAGAGATATCCTTCTCGAGGTGCCTATTTTTAATAATATTTTTTCACATAAAAGTGCAATGGATGCCTCAAGAAGGATATTTCTCGACGTATTTTATATATATTATTAAAAGAATATATATATATATTGTAGTTCTAATTGATCTAACTTCAAATATTTAGAAAGACGATGGTATAGATTGTAAGTGGCTACATAATTTATTCCTATGTTTGCATATATGCATTTGCACATTGATTGAGCTACCATGGTTTTGATTACACTTTGGTTCCCACAATTTTTGTAGCCTCCTAACAAATAGAGTAATTGTATAAAAGGAGTTGCATTATCTGACATTCAGTATTATACAAAAATGGGGAAATTAAATAATGGAGCTAAATTAGTAAAACATACATACATATATTTATGCATATATACATATCTACACACATGTATATATATATACATACATACATACATGTATATATATACATATGTACACACACACACACACACACACACACACACACACACACACACACACACACACACATATATACATACATTAGTGTTATTCTAATATCTCTTACAATTTCTCTATAATATTTAGTGTGAGGTGATGCAGCTCAAATTTTCAATGAAGTTTGCGGGGTTATACTTTTTTTTACATGGGTTTTTTGTATAGATGATTAATTTATTGTTAATGTCTTCTTATATGTTTATATATACATATATACACATATACATACATGCATACATACATACATACATATATATATATACATAAGTACACATATACATGCATACATACATACATACATACATGTGTAGACATGCAAAATTGACATCATTCATCTTTTAATTAAATAAATCAATTTTATTTAATTAAATCATAAATCAATCCTAAAGTCCCCCTTTAGTTAAATAAATCAAGTTTATTTGATTAATCTCTAAAGTCCTCCATTTAAATTAAATAAATTCATCTTTAACACTAACATCATCCTCTTTAGCTAAATAAATCAAAATATTTATTTAACTAAGTCTAAATCATTTTCCATCTCCTTTTGAATGATTTTAATCCATAAATCTAAATCAAATGGGTCAAATCACCTAACCTCATCTTATTTAATCAAATCATGATTAAATATAATCTTGATCCATGTCACATCTTCTAGCTTTTCCCACTTGCACAAATAAATCAATTTAATTCATTTATTAAATCTTCATTTTCTCTCAACAAGGCATAATTGTGGAATATTCATCCATTTCAAATCTCCATCCAAATGGGATAAGTCCTTCCAGCAAGGCATTTATTTCATCTTACAAGTCATTTTTCCTTGAGCCAAGTGGCCATAACTCCATTTGACTCTCCCTCCACCTTGTCATTTCACTAATTTCAAATTTCAATTAATTGTCATTTATGGGCACATTCATCAAAACATGCACATCCTTGGCCCATTCACATGATGACAAGTGGCTTCTTTTGATTGGTTGGGTTTTTATCCCACATTCATCCCTTTTTACTTTTCTCTCATCAAACTCTTCTATAAATAGAGAGGTCATCCTTCATTCTTATCATCCACAATTTAGAGTAAAGTTACTCTCTTCACATTGAGATCTAATTTTGTCCACTTCATAGCATAGCATCTTCAAGGTATTTTGATCATTGAGCTTGTCAAGGGTTGGGAAAGGGCCACTTTTCATATCAAAATGGCACCAATCCACTATGGAATAGGTATACACTGTGCTTCTTTTATGCTTTCAATTAGTTTGTTTTGTTATCTTGTTTATGAGGCATGATGTATTATTTCATAGGAGTATTAATAGGTTTGCATAGTTAAAACTAACCCATGCTAATGAGTGTTGGAGTATAGGCTATTTGCAAATTTATGGTGCTCACATATGGCATTAGAAGGAGGGCTTCACCATTGGATATATGTGTTACATTTCTAAATCTTACTAATGTTTCGTTGTTTCTGAATATCATCATCACTGTCATCTTCTATATGCACTAAATTTCTTAAATTCGATAGAGGTGATATTGATTCAGTGTAGATCTAGATTTAGTGTTTATATAGGATATGCTACTGGAATTTCTAAATCTGATTGATGTTTCGTTGTTTCTAAATATCACCATCATTGTCAACTTCTATATGCAATTCCTGTTTTGGTTTGGCCACGTATGCCTAGAGCATTTTCCAACTATTTTTGTTGCTTCTCATCACACATATTGAGAAAATAGTTTGCAATATGTATCATAGTCATGTATGTGGCAATATTTTACACATTGGTTTTTTTTACATTTCTCCATCACATTTATTTAAGAGTTTCATGTCTGCATTTATTTTACTTTATGATTGTAGTTCAAAAACATTTTGAAGCTTGTGAATGGTCGTTTGCACACAGAAGTATGCATATAATGCTTCAAAATAATTGTGTGCTTCCTTTCATTCTTCATTGGTACGATCCCCATCAAACCAGCCAAGCCTCATCAACATTGTGAATGTGTTGGTTAGAGCTTGATCAATCTGAGATTTGGTCACTTTACCCTCTTTCATAGTAGATTATGTGCATAATCGAAGGAACTTTCCACAGTCTAAGTCCAATCCTGCATTCATTTCCATAACAAAAAAATAGTCACAAATTAAACTTTTGGACACCAACATTTTTGTGTAAGCAATTGCTAACCAACTTTTAGGACTTTGGCTACTGCATCCTCAGGAGTTGGGGCATAGTTTTGTGCATTGTATAGTACTTTAATGGAATCATAGTCAGAGACAATGTACCTTCCAATCAAAAATCCATTCATTTATTAAATCAACAAAATAATGAAAAGCTGAGGAATTTACAATATTTCATACCCATTAAATTTCCAATGGCCTCTAACAGTGTTGATCAGTAAATTTGGGTTAGCGCAGGTGGGGACTCCATTGAATTGATTATAATAACACATAACACTCTTGCATAAGTGTTAGCATTTGGTTGGGGGGGTGGGTTGTACTGATGGCGTGTTCAGCTTACTTATAGATTACTGAATCTCTACATAAAATTTGAATTACTTGTCTTTCAACTCATGCCTGGTCCTTATTTCCTTTCTCAGCCTGCCCATGATAACTGCACTAGAACCCTCATAATCTTCAATGTCCTGCTCGACTGATGTAGGTCCTAGATAGAAAGTCTGAATATTGTAATCCTTTCCAACCACATCATCTCTATTTTTCTCAGGAGCAGGGGTGGCAATGTGAACAACTCTATCATGAGCTTTGTCCCTTTCAATCCTCGAGATCACCCTAGCCTTCTTCTTACCTTTATCTTTTCCAATTTTGGCTAGTAGTGCATCCCAATTCAGTGGGATATCTTCCACAACAATTTTTTTCTCTTTATCTCTTTGTCCAGCCAACCAGGGATAGTGGATTCCAATTGTAGCTCACTTTGTTTCTCCTCCTACTGATCTTTAGGTGCTTCCTCACTCAAATTTTGTTTATCAGGAGTCTCATATGTCTTGCTTTCTTTCTCCTCAGTATGCTCTTCTTCTTGTTTAGGTGAGGGAACCTTCATTGTTTCCTCTTCTCGTGGAGGGACTTCTTCAGTTCTAATAGGGGAATCCACATATGCAACCATAGGGGACTGCATTATTTTTTCAATTTCTACCTCTGCACTATGTAGATCACCTTCATGAAGACAGGATGGCATCTGATTTTTCTTTATAGTTTTATTGATATCATTATGTCAATTTCACTCTCTCATTTTTAATAAATTGGGATTGATGGTTTGGGGCACTTGTTGTATTCCCTTCTACTCTCCTTGCTATGTTAAAATCATCAAAGAATATGTTCAACCCATGCATTATTTTCTCCCTTTTTGGCAAGTGATTTACCTTGTTGCTAAAATATAAGTCTCTCATTTTGTCGAAATTAATTATTATAGTCCATTCAAAAGCAATAGGGGGCCAAACTTGTTAATTTACTGATGATCTGCTAAATGCAAGAACAACATAAACGTTTGCTTAAAAGTTTGTAAGGCATTATCTTTCACCAATCTCTTCTTTTTTTCACCTATGCTCTAACTCTAATTATCTTTTGCTGGTACACTAATCTATGTGCTTCAAATATTCGTATCTTCATTTATCTATTAGATGTGAATATGTCTATGTACGCATGGATATGTGAGGATGGGTGCACAAGTCCTATAGTCATTACATTCTGTAATAGAACGATAAGAATTAGCTTTACACCTACCAATTGCATCAATTTGAAAGTTCCTTTTAAGTGGTTTGGTGTAGATTTAGAGCTGCCAATTGCATGTGTTTGGAAGCTTTATCTTTATGTTATAAATGTGTTAGATTGAAAGTTTCTTCCTGAGCATTTATGGTTGTTGGATTTGCACCTGCCAAATGCATTTTCTTAAAAGTTTTTACCTATTGTCTCCTTCATATGCTAACTAAGTGTATTGACTTAAAATTTTTTAGAGCCTCTCCTACAAGTCCATTCTATGCAAGTCCTACATAACATCTCTTTAAAGCATTTGTCTGTTGGAAATTTAATGGCCATGTATGGGCATGTGGACTAGTTTACAAAATTAAATGTAGAATAGATCTCTTGAAGGGGGCACCAAGTGTAAAGCTTTTCATTTTGTATTTATGCTATGGAAACTAATTTTATTTTCATAGAATAAATTTATCGATGTCATGTATTTTGTTGTACGAATACTTCAGCTTCAAGACAACAAAATGTCAATCAAGGGGTACGCTGGGGTTGAGCTATGACCAAACAAGTTAGCAGTAGTTGTCTTTACTATAAATGATATATTTTAAATAGTTGTTGAATTGGAGAGTTTTGAATAGATTTTTCCTATATTTAATTCATGGATTCAAAGCTAAATTATCAACAAGAGAAGCTTTTATCTTTCTTAGCAAATTTTCTAGTTCTGACTAATATTTGTTCCAAAGTCTAAGGAAAGCATGATTCACTTATAAATGCTTCTTTCTATCGTAATCATCTAAATCATTTGTCCTTTCAATTGAGATCATGTTATTGTTTGAAGCTAATGATCAAAATGAATTTAATATTTTGATCCTCACATGATTGTCTTTTTGTTTGATAGGAAAAGGAAGGAGGAGCATTTTGTTCACATAAAGGACTTGCAACATTAGAGCATAAGAAGCGATCTTTGGAAGAATCTTGGAGTTAAAGAGAAATGAGCATTAAATTTGGAGTTGATAAAGAAGTTTTTAATGCTTAGAGCTTCCATTCTATGCTTTAGTTTTATGTTTTAGGTCAACTTACATCTTTTTGGGCTCTAAAACATAACATTTCAATTTTGCTACAAAAAGCTTAAAAAGAACTTTAGGACAAACTCACTAGATTTGGTTTGAGGATTAACAATTGAACAAGGAAATTTTCACATTTCCTTTGGTACTTAAAAAGAAGTCATTATTGCTTTGGGTATGTGTAGGATCATCATGGAAAAAATAGGCCCTTATGTGGCAAAAAATTCAGAAAATTCAGAGTTAGGCAACTTGACATAAAAATTTGAATAAGTTATTTATATTAATTTCAAAAATATGTAAGAATAGAATTTGTAGAAAATTGAATGTAGTTTCTAAACTACTAGATTTGTTTAAAAAAAAATCTATTTGGTGAAAACTAGAAATTTCAATGAAGTAGTACTTAAATTTCAGGGAAAAACTAAGTATGTGTCTGTCTAACCACCCTAACCACAATAAAATGATAATTTTTTTATAAGATTTTAGATATAAGTAGAGGACTCATGTTCCAATGTGATGCATATTTTTTTGTAATTATTTTCCAAGTAAATAATTAATTATGATTTTTTTATTACAACTTTTAAAAAATATAAAAAACTCATATGTCTGACCACCTTAACTTGTTCAAAACTTCATGAAATTCAATTTTTTTTTTTAATCCTATATTATGTGAAGCATAGAATGTGATGCATATTTTGGATTCAAAAAATGTGATACCATTTGAAAGCTATAGATGTTTTTCAATCAGCCTATCAATCAGGACTTTAGTCATAATTCGAATAGAAAATGAATAATAATTACTAATTAAATTCAAAGTAAGGCATAATTTATATTGGTGGAAAGTTGAGAATCTCCTTTAAAAACCCTTTTTGTTTCATCAATTTTGGGTAAAAAAAAGGTCGTCAGCCACAGACCCATCATATTGCCACTTTTTCACCCATCATGATCCAGCACATACCCCATTGTGGACTTAAAATGAACAAGTGTTTCTTTGTTTTGTAATTTCTTAATCAAGGTAATACCATTGAAAAGATGTGTGTGCTTCTCTCGCGCCTCATGGTGATCTTGAGAAGCAAAATCCTTTTTGGTGGTCTTAAGTTGGGTAAAGTAATTTCCTCCACATTTCATTTTGGGATTAACATTGAACACATCTTGTGAGTGTGAGTGGAACATATTGCATGTGTTCTCTCTTTGTTTCTCAAAAAGGATCAATCGAACTAAGGATATGTTTCCTCACTTTTGTTTATCTTAGACCTAGCTTGCCTTAGGGAAAAAGTACTCATCCAAGGGAACGACCCAACCGATAACACACTAAAGCCAAGTGTATTTCTATTTGGGATATAAAAGTGGGTACTGGAACAAAGGCCAGTATCACGTGATTGGTTTCGACGAGAAGGGTAGCAATGGTATCTCATTGCATGGATAAATCCCTACAAACGGAAAGTCTAAATTAAAACCCTTATTTAGAGAGGCCAAAATCCCTATCTATTTGTTGGTGCAAGAACAGTTGTTCTAAAGCCGCCCCACACTTTTACGGTTTTTAGTAGAAATGGAAAGTATGCCATAAGAGTTTCATGGGTGTTGATGCTTGGATGCCCGGGCGTATAAGTGAGTGTCATGGAGGGGAGCCAGTGGGGTCAAACATCTAACCATTTGCTAAACATAGGCATAGTTGTACTTGTCCAAGTGGGGGCTCAATAAATATAGTCTTTCATATCCATAGGGTTGTGCTTGTTCTTGGTTACAAAACACTTTTCTTGATCAAAAAAATTGGAAAATAAACATTTAACATGAGCATCAAATCTTAAACCATTTAGGAGAAGCAAATATCCTTGAAAAAATTCACATGCCCTTGCTTTCCCTTGGGATTCATATCCTTAGAAGTTTCTAGGCACTTGAATTTTATCTCAATTTTCTCCTACTCAAGTAAACATTAGGTAACTCTTGCTTTGATTTCCTCAATTTCCACATGACACACTTCATGGGATGAGAAGAAATTAAAACATTAGACATCTAGTTTCAAAACATAATCAAGAAGTGTTTGTGGTAAAAAGAAGTCATTAAACAAAGACTAAAGACAAATTTAATCCCACACATGTGTCCCAAATGATTTCACACAAGATCAAGATTAAGAAACCAAAGGAAAAAGCTCTTAGTCCAAAAGATCACCAAAAGTGTCTCTCAATGCTATACGAATTCAAACGAAGACTATTTTTTAAATTTTATAGAAGAGCTCCAAGAAACAACCCAAATTTGTATGAGTTCCTTTGTCAACAAAATCCAAATCTCTTTTGGAAATTTGCACACCTTGTCTAGAGAAAAGCATGTTCTTCAAAACTGGGGTCTAGTAAGCAAGTGTCTTTTTAGGTAAACATAGGATCAAAATAAAACCTTCATCCATGTTTGAACATGAAACCAAAATCATCTCATCATCAACTCTTGAAAATATTTGAAAAATATTTCATGTCAAACTTTGGGAAAATAATTTGAAACCAATCAAAAATCATCTTTTTTTATTAGATGTATGTAGATGCATCCTTCTCCACATATTTAGTCAAATGATCAAACCTTATGGACAAATTTATCCATTGATAACATCCAAAATCTTGGAGTTTAGGAGTTCATAATCCAAAATCAAAATCCAATCAAAAACCATCTTGTTTGGTTAGGTGTGTTTAGATGAATCCTTCTTCTTACACTTAGTCAAATTGGCATCTTGAGGACAAATTTACTTTAGGACAACATATAACCTCTTAGATTTTATGATTTCCAAATCCAAATCAAATATAATCTAATCCCAAATTAAAATCAAACATCAAATCCAAGTCCTAAAGTTTAGCATCCACTCAAGATCTTCTAAAATTTTAATCATCCACACCATCCATCTTACAAATCTTCATCATTTCACCTTTGATCCCTAAAACATCTTAAATTTTCTCTTTTGTACCTAAATTTGGATCAATCCAAAAAATTAGAGATTCATCTTCCACATTATTGAAAATTGATCCTATTTTATGGTGCAAACTAGATCACCATACAAGAGGACATGGAGACCAACAAAGAAACATCTAGTTTGAGCGACTTGAGTCAGACTGCTCTCGAAATGAATCCCATTGGATCTGGAAACCTCATGATTAAACTTCCTCCATTTTCGCTAGACCGTCAAGAGGAAGGTTTGCAAGTGGAGGATCTTACCAATAATCACTTTGGAATGTCACGAGATGAGATTGTCAAGATGGTCCAAAATCTTGAGAATCATAAAATTATCAACATCATGATGATACTCAATCCCTCGCTATAAATGCTTGAAGTAGCAAAGCAAGGGGCTAAACTCCCTTCTAATTTCGATGTGAGCACCATTGTCAAACCATCTTTTGGGATCATGCCTCCAATTTCAACCACACTCCCAATTTCATCTACACCTCCATTCCAAAGAATCACTCAAAACATCCCACAAATTACATCATCTATTGCTCCAATGCAACCCATTGTTAACAAGGGAAGTGGGGTTCTCAATGCATTGCAAACACATCCCCTTGTAAATAATCAAGATTTGGATGCAAACACCATCTTGGGACAATCCATCCCCCAAAATCCATCACATCCATATGTCCCCCTCACCTTCAATGATCCAAATGACCCATCAACATCATTTTGTGCAACACCCCAAACCTCTCTCCCCATTACCTCACAAGGAGAAGGTGATTTATTTGGACCATGGGCAATCTTTGACACTTTATCTTCATCATTCCATCAAGGGAGTATGCCTCTCACATTTCCACCACTCCCACCATTACCATCAATATCCATATCACCTCTTGGTTTAGGGCTTCCCAATTTACCAAACATCAATCAACAAAATCAAATCAACCCACCAAACATCAATCAAAGCATCATACCAAATCCTCCTATCTTTCCATTGATATCGCAACAACAGATGGAGACCATCTTGATAACGAAAATGACCACCTTCACATCATCAACCATCCCCCAAACATCTTGAAACATGGTCTCTCAAGGACCAAACATATCAATCGCACCATCCAACACTTAAACCCCAATCATCAACATTATGGTGCCTCACATCACCACAACAAGCACCATTCCAAATCCACCTCCACCACCACCACCACCAAACTTGAACACATCAAACCAATATAGTATTGTTTTACGAGCCACTCATCAGGCTACCTATCAAAAGTTACAACAAATCCAAAACTGACAAGTTGCATAGCTAGCCACTTAGCAAGCCACCCAAGCTACTCAAGTTGCATAGCAAGTGCTACAAGCACAACAAGCACAACAGGATGCACAAGCTCAAGCCTTATTGCAACAACAACAAAAAGCTTCTCAAGCTGGACAAATTGTACATGCTACCCAAAAATCACAAGCCCAAGCTCAATACCAATCCCAACAAGCTCAAGCACAAGCACAAGCACAAGCACAAGCACAAGCATAGGCACAAGAAAAATATCTTGCACAACAACAAGTAGCGCAGGAGCAAGAATATCAGCAAGCATTGAAACAATATCAAGAACAACAAGAAGTATCCTATTTAGTAGCCCAACAACAAGTGTTGTTGGTGCAACAACAACAACAAGCTCAACAACAGGCACTATTAGCACAACAACAATAGGATCAACAACAAGCGTTGTTAGTATAGCAGCAATTGCAAGCATACATGGTGCAGTAGAATATGCAAACACCATCCATCAACATACCAACCAATCCATGCATCCTGTTGAGAGTTGAACCACCTCAAAACACTTTCATTCCACCCTCTAATCCACAAAATGATGTCACAACACAAATCAAGTTGCTCTCGCAACAAGTGCTCGATCTTCAATTAGGGAGAACCATGAAAACACCTAGCAACTTGTGTCCTTATCAATTCGACAAGAGTCTTGTAATGAAACCATTCCCAAAGGGATTCGAGATCCCAAAATTTGAAAAATATTGTGGGATGGGAAACCCTAAAGATCACATCAAGGAGTTTCAGGTTCATTGCATGGAAGTCATGTATGACAATACTTATCTAATGCAGTTGTTTCTTAGAAGTTTGGCTAGCCAAGCCATGGAATGGTTCTCTCGCCTTCCTCCAGGCATCAGGAACTTCCAAGAAATAGTAGACGCATTCATCAAAAATTAAGCATTCAACATTAGTATGGATGTCAGTCTAGAGGAACTATCGGCTTTGAAACAAGGTAACAATGAATCATTTGCTTCTTTCCTACAATGATGGTGATCCAAGGCCAAATAGAGCAAATGGGTCATGCCAGAAGAACAAGTTTCCACTATCATATCCAATCTCAATGAATCATTGGCATTTCATCTCAAAGTTCAAGGTATCACCAGATACGACCAATTGATCTCCAAAGTGCTCAACATTGAACGAGCCCTTATGAAACAACCTGGAGGATCACCTGCATATCCTGAATAGCAAAAAAATCACCCATCCACTAGTTACAATGACAAACCTCACATATGGGAAAAGAACATAAACATTACCAACAATGGTGTTGTTGATGCCAAAGTTGTCATCAGTGCCCCTCAGAAAAACATAACCACACCATAACAAAAACCCCAAAACCACCATCAAAACAACCATCAAGCTAACACAACAACATAGTAGCCAAACAATCAAGTGATCAACAACGTTAACAATCAGAGGGGACCACCCCAGTGAAACAAGAACTCTCCCAAGTAGAAGTTCATTGCCCTTGGGGAACCACTTGAGGTCATCATGAAGAAACTAATAAACGAAAACCTCATCAAGGCTCCCACCTATGAGAATTATCAGGAACTAGATATCAAACCACCTTGGTACAATGAAAATTAGCTCTGTCACTTCCACAAAATCAAAGGGCACACCACTAACAGTTGCATGAGGTTAAAAAACCTAATCCAAGACCTCATTGATCAAAAAACCATAAATGTGGAGTAGCCAATAGGAAATCAAAACCTCAAAATCTACATGAATCTGATGCCTAACTATAACAATAAAGGAAACAATAACATTGATAAGGGGAAAGGTACCTTCAAGAGCATGAATCATGTGTACGACCATGCCATCAAATCCCTGTATGAATATTGTGCTACCATCACCATTAAAGGAGCCCATGCTGATTGTGAAGTCACCACAAGAGGTGGAAAAATTACCATTACAGGGTCATCCCAACCAAACAGAGCACCGCGGCCAACCCAAGATCTATTCCCAGTGGCTATAATGTTTTTGATCAGCTAAAAAGAACTCCACCACAAATCTCCATCATGGAGTTGCTAAAAATTTCATCTGCCCACAAGAAAATCCTTGAGGAAGCGTTGGCTTCATCAACCATCCCCATAGATCTTGATGCAAAACAATTCCAAGTTATGGTTGGAAACATCATTACTCTGAATCTCCTTACATTCTCTGATCAATATTTTCCCACTCAACCATCTCATAACCGTGCACTCAATTTAGAGTTCCTAGTGCATTAAAATAAAGTCAAGGGAGTCTTGGTGGATGGAGGTGTATGTTTGAACATTTATTCCCTCAAGCTCATTAAGAACTTGAAAATATTAGAGGATTCCATTGGAAAAGGAAAAGGTATTACATGTTGACATTAATGGATGCACAGCTGTTGAAGCTCCAGAATCTTCAATGAAGGACTTTAGCCATGAAAGATAATCAACCACAAAGAGAAGTGTTGCAACAATGGAATGTTGATTAAATATTCTATTCATATGATGAAAATGATATTGATATATTACAAATGAACAAGATGCCTAATTATATAGGAAAGAAGTAAACCCTAATATGCATGAGATGTTTCCAAGTGTTATAATCTAACAACATGTGACAACATGTGAACCCTATGTAGATGATCATTAAATGATGAGATAAGTTTTAGAAGAAATATTATCCCACAAACTAGGAAGGGAATATTATCCCATTTATTAAATGATGCAACCTAGGACTAAATGATTTATGACCTAAGTTAACTTATGTTAGTGTAATAATTAACTAATTAATTAATTACACCAACACCCCCCCCCATAAGTTCAACTTAGGGAGGGAAATGCAATGATTATGGAAGATGATGATGGGTCCTGGCTACGAGGCCATGTTAGGTACCCATGTACATGAAGATGCAGAAAAATCTCCCACAACCGGAGAAAAGGGGAAAACCCAGTGGGAACAAAACTCCTCTCCAAAAAGGAGATAAAAAGCAAGAAATATGGAAGAATGATGTTTGGAGGACTCAACATTATCCCCCCAAGGACTACAACCATCACATATTTATAAAAATATTAAAAAGATGTGGACTAGATACCCCCCCCATAAAGGAGAGTAGTCCCCTCTAGAATGTCCTCAAGACTAGTGTGAAACTGAGCAGCCAAGTCAGATAGACCTGAAGAGAACCCATCCATGTACCACAAGTCTAAAGAAGAAAATGTATCCACCCCTGTTAAAGCAAATCTCAATTGAGAGATGTCTAAGGAAGAAGATGGTGCCATGCAAAGAGCCAAGTCAAGCTAGCCTCCACAACCCTGGCAAGGAGGGGGTGATGATGTGCTTCCTACCCTTCAATCTGGTGAGTCAGGAATAGGTGGAGCTTGATCCCAAAATTTGGTGAACTTGTAAACCTTGGAATGATGATCTGCTTGACCATAGGCAACAAGGACATCAAACCTCTCCCTGATGATAGCAAGTTCTAAAGTGAACTCAATTTCAATCCCTCATGATCAAGTTGATAAATAGACAACAAATTTTGAGCAATCTGAGGAATGTAGACAACATCTTCCAACCTCCTTCCATCAAGATCAACATCACAGATACTAGCAACATAGACAATATCTGCATTTGTGGTGAGAATTTGATCAAAGTCGGAAGGCCTTAGAGTATCCCACAAAATATGGTTTTGAGAAGAAGTGACATGTTGAGAAGCACCAAAGTCAAGTACCCATCCTTCTCGATTATCAACCAAGGTAGTTATCAAAGCATTTCCCTGTCTAAGATTGTTAGCAGTAGCAATGCCAGCAATACTTGATGATGACTCTTCATGAGAGGGGAAGTGAGGAGATTTGACTGTAGTAGGAGGGAGAGTGATGTTGTGATCCTTAAGAATTTTTTGAAGCTCATGTATCTCTCTCTTGAAACAGGTATCATCAATGTGACCAAGCCCATTACAGAAGTTACATTTGGGCCTTTCCCTCTTTGGCTTGTCTTCCTTAGGCTAAAAAGATGATTTAGAAGAAGCTCCTGTCTTTGATTTTCCCTTATGCTTACCCTTTCCTTTTGAAGGTCCAGCCACCAATGCATGTGACTTTGTGGATGTATCAGCTTGATTGAGCTTGGATTGCTCTCTAGTTATCCTTTCACAAAAAGTCTCAAATGATGGCATAACAAAGCTAGTTCCTAGACCATCCATGGTGGAATAGAAAGATGTAGAAAAATAGGAAAAGGAACCCCTCAACTTAGATAAAATCATAAAGATGCACTCTTTGTCAGACTTATCTTTGCCACAACCTGAAAGCTGAGTTCATAAAGACTTAAACCTTACCAAGTTGTCTTCAATGGAAGGAAATTGATCAACAACAAGTGAGGCAAGTTCAACCTCCAATTGCAAAGCTCGAACATCACTAATTGAACCAAAAAGATCCTTGAGCTTGTCCCAAACCTCCTTGGGATCTGGAACCCCTCTATATGGAAGAACAAAGAGGTAGATACATGTAGAGCAATGATCCCCATTGCCTCTTCACACTTAGTCTGATGCTAGAATTTCTCATATTCTCTAGTTAGATGAGGTTGATTCTCATTCAAGGTGGACCAAAGGCCCTTCAACCAAAAGAAGTCTCTACATACTGACCTTCCATGTGTGATAATTATGAGGAGTAAGAATCTCCAATCCTATTTCAGCCATTAGAGAAGAACAACAAACCAAGACAAATATTTCTGACAACAAAAATTTGAATGCAAATATCTGATGAACTACCAACTGAAATGACACTTTTGAAACAAACTAAAAAGAAAGAAAGCACCTCTAAACCCAATGATTAGGGTTTCCACTTAAACTGAGAATAAAATATGATAGGAGTAGAATCTAGAAAAATAGAGCACACCACTAGAAAGTAAACAGAAATACCTTTCCAATGATATATCGTTTGCAAATTTTTGATATGGTATGTGGAAGATATGGCCCCCAGAAGAAATCTTCCTGATTGGGGATGCACTGGCTAACAAGGTGCAAAAAATAAGCACCTGGGGGCTGAAAAATCAGGGCCCTTGGTCATTGATGTGACCATGGGCGGCGCTCACAGTTTTAAAAAAAGTCACCACCCCACGGGCGGCGTCAGAGCGGTGGTCCAGTGGCAGAGATGGTGGCTCGTTAGTGGCACGAAGGTCGGCTGAGCCCAAGGTTCTGATGGGACCGAAAGCTATGCGGCAGGGGATTTGGTCGGCGGGTAGTGCCAGAGACTTCAACTACAAATGGAGAATGGATGGTCACCGATGGGTGAAAACTGTGATTGACAGTCAGAGATCGGTGGCCGACGAGGAATGGTGATCGTCGAAAGTCAACAGCCGGTGAGTTTGTAGAGGTTATGCTCGGTGATGTCGGTCAATGGGACAGGGCTGATGAGTCTACAGTGGTCGGTAAAATGCCAACAAAAATTTGAATATTGCAATTTATTTGCAATTCAAATTTAATTAAAATTTTGATAGAAATATTAAACCCTGCAGGAAATAAATCAAAGTTGATGGATGCAAAACTATAGCCCGCGCAAAAATAATTCTATCGATAAAGTAATAAAATTGCAAGTCGAACTCTGTAGATGAAATTTCTGCAATAACTATAGAAAAAATTGCCCAATAATAGACAAAAAAAAGAATTATTTTTCTAAAAGAAATTTTCCTTAATGGAGGATAGAGAGGGAATATTTTTTTCTGCAAACATGTACAGATTTGTACAAAAATTGCAAACCCTAGATTATACCTCAAAGGCTCTCGGTTGAATCTACTCTTATTTTAGCAAATGAACAGGTGATCTATGGGTTTTGAGGCCTTCTGGATGCAATGGAGAGGTTAGAGAGAGCCTGATCTACACCAAAAATTACCTTGGCTCCCGGGTAGAACCAACTAGCCTGCAACATAAAACTCCAAGCCTGCAAGAATCTTGCACTCCAACTTCCTAGATCAAGGGTTGATGTTTCAATGGACTAGCTCTGATACCATGTTGAGATTAATGGATGCATAGCCCTTGAAGCTCCAAAATCTTCAATGAAGGACTTTAGCCATGAAAGATAATCAACCACAAAGAGAAGTGTTGCAACAATGGAATGCTAACTAAAGATTCTATTGATATGATGAAAATGATATTGATATATTACAAATGAGCAAGATACTTGATTATATAGGCAAGAAGTAAACCCTACTATGCATGAGATGTTGCCAAGTGTTATAATCTAACAACATGTGACAACATGTGAACCCTATGTAGATAATCATTAAATGATGAGATAAGTTCTAGAAGGAATCTTATCCCACAAACTAGGAAGGGAATATTATCCCATTTATTAAATGATGCAACCTAGGACTAAATGATTTATGACCTTTAAAGTTAACTTATGTTAGTGTAATAATTAATTAATTAATTACACCAACATTACAATCAAGGCATATGATGATCAAGAAAGAGTGTCCCAAGGAACAATTCAACTCCCTATTCAAGTAGGTTCAGCTATCATGGAAACCACTTGTTAGGTCCTAGACCTTGACTTGCTTTATAACATTCTCCTAGGAAATCCATGGATCCATGCAATGCAAGCAGTAGCATCAACCTTCCATCAATGTGTCAAATTCACATATGAAGGCCAAGAGGTCACTATCCATGGAGATCTTGAACCATTCTCTTACTACAAGAACCTAGAGGAAAAATACTATAAAATCCCTCAAGTGTCTAAAATTGATGAAGGCCCATCAACACCATACATTGATCCAGCCATTCTCGCTTCAAATTTTGTGACAAAGACACCCACCACTCCTGCCATCACCACCATCTCTAATATCAAATTCATCATCCAGGACAATGGTTATGGAAACTATACAATTCCCAAAAATGATTTTGTGGTAGGATAGTTACCACAATCTCCTATATCACAAGGACGACCACAATCATATGAAGCCTCCACATCCCAAACATCCACTGAAGGATATTCTGACTTCTAAAGTTGGGGAGATATTAGTTGAGAAGTAATAGACGAGGACCCATCCCATCTCCTATACCAGGACAATAGACCAATAACCGATCTACCAATGGATGATAGTAGCAAAGGTTTGTAAATGATGCTCGCAATGGGTTATGACAGAAACTAGAAACTGGGGAAAAATGACAATGGGCTTCTAATACTCATGATTTCAGAGATGCGAATGAGAAATATTGGCCTTGGATGTACCCCTCCAAGTATAACCATACTTGGCCAAAATACCCTGGTTAGGAAAGTCAAAACTCCTTAGCAATCAACAACCAAACTTTGCTTACTTGTATCTACAAGTCGAGTCATAGACAACTTCACATTTGACATAATTGAAATCTATAGTAGTAGTGATGATGAAGATCCCATAACCAACCTACCCATGCTTTTTGAGGACACCACCCTTCTCATGATTATTACTATATCATTTGAGCCCACTGACCATCAAAACCATGAAATCCATCTAGTTTACCCCCAACTCATTGATTATGACCAACAAGGATCACCAATTCTTGACACATTCAAAAATGATGAGGTGCTCTCAAAATTCATGGGACTATGGGATAATATTCCATGTGGGGATCACAAAGAAGGACTCATCATCGATCTAGATAAACATACATATTATGGGGAAACGATTGAATCCCTCTATCGTAAAAGCAAATAACTAAGAATAATCTCTAGGTCCTTGAGTCAAAACCACACTATGGCACTCTCTAACCCAAAAATAGTAAAAAGAAAGGATGCATCTGATGGTGAAAACCTCTATGAGGTGCCCGAGGATGGGGGATTCAATCTTCCTCGCAAAGCTCTCCATTAGGAAAAATTAGTGGTCCTAGCTGAAAAATGCAATCCGGTTAACTTGAGAACAAAGGAGACCCCACACATCATATTTTATGCAGAATCATTACTATTAGAAGAGTAAGAGCTCCTAGCTAGATTTTTTGAGAGAATGAAAATTTAACTTTGCATGGAGCTATGCAAACATACCCGAGCTTGATCCAGAGATTGTGGTCCATCACCTAGCATTCTACCCAGAAGCAAAGCTTGTCAAAAAAAATTGAGAAAAATGCATCGTCAGATCACCTCGCTAGTCAAAATGGAATTGAAGAAGCTACTTGATGCAAGATTCATATGACATATTAACTACCTCGAGTGGGTATCCAATATGGTTCCTGTTTCAAAACCAGATGGGGGCATCTGAATCTGCATGGATTTCAGAGACCTAAACAAAGCATGTCCAAAAGATGATTTCCCATTTCCTAACATTGACATGATAGTGGACATGACAGTAGGACATGAAATGCTCTCTCTAATGGATGTTTTCTTTGGGTACAACCAAATAATGATTTCCAAAGAATACCAACACAAAAATGACCTTCACTTGTCCATAGGGGACCTACTACTAGAATATGATGCCATTCAGCCTAAAGAATGTTGGGGCCACCTACCAAAGAGCCACGACATTATTCTTCCATGACATGATCCAAAAAACTATCAAAGATTATGTTGATAACATACTAGAAAAATCCATGAAGAGGGATGATCACATAGAAAACTTGAGTGCTATTTTTGATAGGTTGGAGGAATACAAGGTCCATTTAAATCCAAAGAAGTGCATCTTCGGTGTACAGTAAGGAAAGCTACTAGGACACATAGTGTCAATGAGGGGTGTTGAAATAGATCCAACAAAAGTGAAAGCAATCCTAAAGATGGACGAACCCAAAACATTAAAATAGTTGAGAGGTCTCAAAGGCAGGCTTTAGTCCATCCACAAATTAATAGCACAACTGGTAGACAAACAAAACCATTATTCTCACCTACTCCACAAGGGGGTAGCGTACAAATGGGATGAAAATTGTGAGGAATCCTTCAACAAAATCAAATAATATCTACTCACACCTTCGGTCCTCATGCCACCTATCCCAAGAAAGCCATTAATCCTCTATGTGTCAGCAACAACAACAACCCTTGGAGCTCTCTTAGCGTAGCATGATAAAAATGGGACAGAGAGGGCCATATATTACATCAACCGCACAATGTTTGGGCATGAGCTAAACTACTCATTCATAGAAAAAGTAGGTCTAGCAGTAGTGTTTGCTTCACAAAAATTCAAACATTACATGTTGGCACACAAAATCAAACTCATCACCAAAATTGACCCCCTAAAGTACCTACTGTCAAAGGCAATGCTCATAGGAAGGATGGCCAAATGGGTCATGATACTATCAGAGTATGACATTGAATATGTGGATCAGAAAGCAATCAAAGGCCAAGTCATAGCAAATCATCTTGTAGAAGCACCCATCTATTTAGAGAATCCACTTATATCAGATTTTCTAGATGAATCCATCTTCAATCTCAGCATAGATGACCATTGGAAACTCTATGTTGATGGTTCCTCTATGCAACATGGATCATGATTTGGTGTTTTATTCATCACCCCATAGGGGGACTGTATACCTAGATCCTACAAACTAGCATTCCCTTGCACTAACAACATTGTAGAATTTGAGGCTTTAACCATAGGTCTCATAATAGTAGTGTAGTGGCACATCATGACCCTCAAAGTATATGGAGACTCCCAACTGATAATAAATCAAATGAATGATGAGTACCAAAAAAAGGATGATAAGCTAACTCCATACAAAAAGTTGGTAGAGAGCCTCAAAGAATCATTCATTGATATCACATTTGAGCAGATTCCCAGAGCGAACAACAGAGTAGCAGACACCATGGCAATGATTGAATCCCTATTGGACATCCCTCGCAATGTCCCAAAACATGAATTCTTGGTAGGGCAGCTTCTTTTGCCCACACTAGAGGTACCAAAGTCAGAATTTGTATGCAAAATCATTAGTCCTGGTGATCCCTGGTACCATGACATTTATACCTACCTATGAATAGGTGTCCTACCTGTTGACTTACTGTCAAGCCTAAAAAGAACCTTTGTTAAGAAAGCATCCATATTCGTCATCCTAGGAAACACCCTTTACAATAGGAGCATAGAAGGAACCTTATTACACTGCCTAAATGTTGAGGAGGCATCAACTACCTTAACTGAGGTACATAACGGTATTTGTGGTTCACACTCAAGTGGAATGACCTTGGCCAAGAAATTGTTGAGAACATGATATTATTGGCCTATGATGGAAAAAGAAGCACATGACTACGTCAAAAGGTGTCTACAATGCCAGTAGCATGGGGACCTCATCCATGCTCCAGTTCAAGGACTTTATCCGATCATCACACCATGGCCCTTTTTGCAATGAGGGCTTGATCTCATTGGAAAAATAACTCCCACCTTATCCAATGGTCACAAGTTTATCATAATTTCCATTGAGTACTTTAGCAAGTGAGTGGAAGCCATACCAATGACTTACATAACTGGAAAGAAAATATCAAAATTCATCTTGAACTACTTAATATGCCAATACAGTGTTTGCCAAGCTATTATCTCAGATAATGGGACACCTTTCAAGAATCAGGATGTTCGTGACTTATGTGAAAAATTTAAAATCCAACATCTCTTTTCCACTCCATATTATCCCCAAGGCAATGGCCAAGTAGAAGCTACCAATAAAACCATTCTAAAAATCCTCAAAAAGATAGTCAATAATGTAGGTCATGAATTGAATCTATAGCTAAATCCTACCCTTTGGGCCTATCAAACTAGCATCTGCACACCCATCATTGCCACCCCATTCTCCTTGGTCTATGGATCATAAGCCATATTACCAATCGAGATTGAGCTCCCGTCACTAAGAATATCACTGCAAAACCTCATCACAGATGAAGACTACCGAGTATCAAGACTAAATGAGCTTGAGCTACACAATGAGTGGCATATAGATGCTTTAAATCATTTGTAGGTATATCATAATTGACTCAAGAGGAGCTATAACAAAAAGATCATGAGTTAGACATTCCAAGTTGGAGAACTTATACTGAAGGAGAATCAAAAGAATATCCCAAATTTAAACCCAACTAGTTGAGACCATTCATCATCACAACGAACTACAAGTCAGAGGCATATCAATTATCAACACCCAAAGCGGAACCTCTATAGGAGCCCATGAACAACTCCCATCTCAAAAAGTTTTATGCCTAAATCCTTTAAGGTATAGAACCAAATATACCAAAAAATTAGAAAATGTCCTAAAAAAATGGTCACCTTGATGAAAACGTGGAAAAAAGGCATCTTGGTGACAACAGAAAAATCAAAAAAGCAAAACTAAAAAAAAATCAAAAAAAGGATCAAAAACAGTAAAAAGAAAAAAATTGCCCTCTAGTGAAAACCACTTCGGTCCCACTTTGGGCAAGTAGATTGGTGAAAACCTAGCAAACAAGCACCTTGAGTAAATACACATTTTCCATCTACCAGGATCTTTGTGACTCGTTTTACACCATCCATCCATTACACATCCATCTTCCATCACATTCTATATCCCTATCCATCACCTATCTTCATCTACATCATAGCTTGGTTCTATGTTCATGTCATGATCCCTCCTAGTACTATTTGACCCATTTTGAAGGTTAGTTTGTCCTACCTCTATCAGAGTAGTCTATTGCATCATGCTTGGGGCATGTTCTCATCAGATTAGATTCAAGTATATTATTGAAGTCCCTAAATTGAAAAATCCAAAAACATCAGAAAATCAAAAAATTCAAAAACATCAAAAAATAAAAAAATTGAAAAACATCAAAAATTTTAAAAATTTGAAAACGTCAGAAAATCCAAAAATCCAAAAACATTAGAAAATAAGAAAATCCAAAAACATCAAAAAATCAGAAAATGCAAAAACATTCAAAACATATCAAAATCCAAAAACAAGTCAAAATGTCAATCAAAAAGTTAAAAACAATGTTGTCTTATCAAACTACAGATCTTTGAGCCTTGATTGTAGGCAAGGTTGATCTTTGATCATCCCCAAGACACTTAGGTCAGTACTTTAGGAGTATGTCATAATAAGCTAGTAGTCCATTTGTTCATATCTCATCAATAATCGAGTCTATGTCACTTAAACTATGTGGTCTCTGCATGTATAACATAGGCAAGGCTAATCTTTTGATCAGCCCCCAAGGCCCCTAGGATAGGTCCTTAGGTTAGTCTCTCAGTCAAAATCTCAGAAAACCCCAAAACATTTAAAAATTCAAAAAATCAAAACATTTGTAAAATCTTGAAAATATCCAAAAATAGCCTCAAAACATTTCAAAAACATCAAAAACATCCAAATATTTGAAAAAAATCCATCTGTCTCATCTCACTTTCACCCGCAATAACATCACCCATAATAAATCTCCATCACCCTCAACCTTTGGTGAAACAATCGGAAACAAGTCTAGCAGTTGAAAAGTGAAAGCTCAAAACATCAAAGTCTAAGGTCTAGGTCAAGTACATAAACAAGTTGGTCAACTCTTTGTGTCAATAGCCTCTCATCCAATCAGTCCCAAATCAATCATCTGATAACAATATGTCCTAGGATGAATCCTTCCTACAATGGGCATTATTTATCAGAAAGAACACTCTAGATAAACGAAACAACATGCCACCATCCACTAACATGTCCTAGGATGTATCATTCCTACAATGGGCATCATCTTTTGGAAATTGTTTCAGTTCTTATCCTTAAAAAAAACATTTCCTTTTGGTTAGAGGTATGAAGAATATTAGCTTGTTTGTTTACTTTATCTTTGTCCTTTTGACTTATCTTATTGCGCTCACTTCGATGACCTCTCGACGATGTCCCCGATGAAGGGAGTTAGAGAGAAGGAAATGGGACAACGATCATTATCTTTTATCTATTGTGCTTCTTGGATATTCCTATAATATAACCTTGGTCATGCATGATTTGTTTGGTTTGTAGGGAGGGTGTTTTAGGTTTCTTATTGACCACATAGGAAGGCTTTCTTTTCTATGTCTTGGTATGAGATAGTTGAAATATTTAAACTATATTCTGAATAAGGTTTTGTATGTCAGGTGTGAATAGGAGTACTCCTATTTGAGTGTTGAGTCAAATTACATCACACTAGGTACAATGCCATCCTAGTTCTTTATACCTTGATGCATCGTGCTTGATGGGGCTTCAAAATTTAGATCCTTGCGTTCCATTTATTTGTATCCTACCTTGTATCTCTGGTCATCTATGGTGTTTGGGAAAATCCTAAGGTTGGGGTTTTACCTTCATCTTCATGTAAAACCCTAGTGTTCATCTTACACCTTGGGTGGGATCTATTTGGCCATTACTTTTTGGGAAGGTTTTAAAACATCTTAAGCCCCGTCACTTTGTCTAGGCCAGGACCCTTTTCTGTTTTATCATTTTGGTTCCTTCGCTTGAATTTATTTTCCTAGGTCTTGGATGGCCCCGTGCTCCCTCATTTAAGTGATAACTTATGTCATTGTTTGTCGTCAGCCTAGTGATGTCCCCTTATTCCTTTAATAAATGGTTTTATTTTGTAGAGGGACGAGTTTGCATGGTGTAGATCAATCATCGTTTGATCTCAGTTGTTCCTCACCATCCCGCAATGACCCCACCACAATGTTTTGGTTGATCACAATATCACGGGCAAGCACCATGTGTCTCATCTGGTGAAGCCAAAGGGATGATAAAATAATTTGATGCATCTATTTGGTTTTAATACATTATGCAGCGGGTTACTAAAGTGTTTATGAGAAGCACGTGCTTCAAATCAATAGGGATATTATAATCTTAGTAGGAAAGGTACTTGATGGTTAAGGATAAAGTTGGTGATTATGTTGGATGAACTGGATTGTCAATGGTTGAAGATCCATGGTTGCCCACCATCGTGTGATCAGAAGTTGCAAGGTCTTTATCAATTGCAATATCGCAGGCAAGTGCCACATAGATTTTGTTGGAAATGCATAGTATGGTGGGCCCCTTGTTACCACGATGGAGATTTTCTCAGTTTTATTTGAAGGCAGTCATTCGATGATCTGACCGAGGTGAAGGATCGATGGCTAATATTTGAATCTGCATCAAATGCAATTTGAGTCATTCATGCAGTGCACGAGTAAGCTTTAATGGTGGACATGACATCTACTGCCATGGTTGATAGAAATAAATCAACTATTCTTCTACTTTTTGTCTCACAAAGCATTCAAAACATCTTTGTGGAGTAGTCACAGAGCCAAGGATGAAGTTGCAAACTGTTACAACAAAGATTTGGGTTTTTGCAAGCGCAAAGCCATGAGTTGATTTTTGTATCTCCTAGTTATTCTAAATTTGAATTTTGGGGGAAAATTGTTGTATTCTTGTCGTAGGGCCTGTTGATAATTGTTTTAGGGCTATAAGTTAATTGAATTATGGGAAATTATGAGGTTCTATTCCGTAATTTCATATTTTGTTTAGCACTAATTTGTTTAAGGTTTGAGATAGTAAGGAAGCCTTAGTTTACTCAAAATGGCATTGACAAAGCAACACTCTAGCTAGATTGATTATTTAAGTAGAAACCTATATGATGATTTCTTGGATCAATTTCCCTTGTCAAAAAATGATAGGAAGAAGGGGTTGGTTTTGATGTGAGGAAAAACTTTAGGGAAGGGATTAGTGTATAATTGTTCCAACATAGCTAATGCTAGGGTTCCTCTTACTCATCTAGAGATGTTCAGATTATGATTTGGATAGAGGAATTTGCCTCACCCCTTTTCTAATGGTTAGATGTATGATATGGGGAAGCTGGTGGTACCAAATGTGTTCCATGATGTAGACCTACTTATGGCAGTGGCTGCACGATATGACCCTATCACACGGGTGGTTCGAGATAATGATGGACAGGTTCTATTAAACATCAATATAGAGGAATTTTGACAAGTTTTTGATCTAAGTGAGCCTAGTACATTCTTTGTTCCTATTGATCTTGAAGAGATGAAACGAGAATATGGGAGGTCAAAATCACTTTTCAGAGCTAAGTTGCTCCCACCTCATTTGGCTAGGGCAGGAGGTTCAAAATTCCATATTATCCCTAATGACCAAGAACCTTTCAAACTGAATTGCTTTGCCAAGCATTTCTTGGCTACCTTTTACTCATTGTGCCAAATTTTGGGTTTTCACCCTAACACAGTGATGCCTATTGCTTACATGTTTATGGGGGTACAAATACAATATCCTAATTTATTAGCGATTTATGATTTTGCTTCTTTTATGGCCAAAAAGATACATGAGGGGTTATTGAAGTTGCAGAAAAATGATACAAGAACTCCATTCTTCTGGTATTCCATGATAATGTATATGTTCTTGCATAAGAATGTTGAATTCTTCTATGAGAAGATGGAGTTAAGGCAATGGGTTAATGAAGAAATATTGTCAGTGCAGGTTTGGATTGCAAATTTTTTATGTAACAGGGAGAATGCCAGTTATGTCCATTTTTATAATTGTTTTACTTCCAGATTGAGAGCTAGGATGATGATAAATGTACCCAAGATTCCTAAGGAGTTGCATTATTTCCTCAAACATAAGGGGAGGAAGCCAGAATTGAAGGTTTTCCATAACTGGGGTGATATTATTCCATACCCAATAAGCACTGTCTTGAGGGTGTATAATGGGATTTGCAGAAGTCATGTGGTAGATTGGTTGTATCCATGAGGACAACCTTACTAGGAAAGATAAAGGAACATTTTTTCCAGATTAAATAGTGGTATCAGATTTTGTCTTTTCAAAGGGAGGCTAGGTACACTTTGGGAAATTTTTTGAAGAATACCATTTGAGGTGTGGTCCCAAGTGACAACATGATCCTGAGGGCTTCTTTTCTCTTTTAAGAAAAAAGGATAAAAGGTGGTAAGTTCTTGCATGAGTTCAACTTCCCTGAAGACTTGATTAGAAATGAATTTGACCTAAATAGGCAAGAGTTGAACAAGGAGAAATGGGTAGCTTATGACAAGCTATTGGCTATTGTGCACAAAATGGATCCAAAATATGATCCATTGATGGAGTTTAGTCCATATCATAAGAAAATTGACTTCTTGATGGGCAACTTCAAAGAAATTAATGGCACCTTGATGACCAAGAAGGTAAACTTGGAGACAGACTTGGGCATGCAAGAGCAAGATGCTAGGCCAATTGAAGTGAGGCTAGCTTACCAACCTACAGAGAGATGGCCTATTTACAAAAGGAAGATAAATGATAGTAGTGATGAGGAAGAAGAGGATAGAATTTAAGGAAAACAAATAATGAAATTGCCTACTCAAAAGGGTCCCAAGCTCAAAACACCTGGGGCAATTAAAATTATTGATTTGGAAGCATCACCTGAGAATAGTCCCTCACCACCACCATCAGAGCCAAGCCCTAAAAGGAAAAGAATTGAATAATCACAAGAGGATTTGGTGGATGAGATTGTTGTCACTGAACAAGATATGAAGATGGGTATGCCTTCCCCTCCTAGGCTAGTTGAATTGGTTATCCCTGATCTAGATATGAAAGGAAAATGTGTGCAAGATGTAAAAATGAAGGCATGTAAGGAGATTCTAGATGATAATACTTTTCTACAAACTCCAGTCTTCTTGCAACTAGTGTGGAGAATGAAATTGGAAGAATATCAAGATAAATGAAAAAGGAGAAGAGAATTGAGACCTGATAGGTTAGACCAGGAGAATGATGATGAATTGAAAGCTGAACTAATGGAAGAGTTCAAGAATATCACTCCTGAAGAGGGGAGAAAATTGGTGAATCAAGCTAGTGTCTTGATTTTACCTGAATGGGACATTGCAAATGTTGTAGCTTTTAATGCTATTTTGAATTCCAAGCATCCCTTACAAGATTCTGAAGAAGAGGTCAAGGCAAAATTGCAAGATTCTTCCTTCAGTGAAGAGTATGAGACCTTAGCAATTTGGGCTTTGGCCCCTCAAGGGAGAAAGTTGAATGTTACTGATATTAACCTAAATTTAAAAGGAGCGTTAATAATAAAGAGAGATTTATAGACCTCAACCATAGAGGCTACAAATATGACTATGAATGTGGCCAAATTGGCCCAAAAGACTGTTGAAAGAGAGGAGGTTGAAAAGAAAATCCTAATGGAGAAATACAATGCCATAATTGGGGAATATAGTAAGATGCAACAAAGGAATGTTCAGTTGCAGACTGAGGTGGATAGGTTAAAGAACAAGAAAATTGAGGAGACATCAAGTGCTCCAAGGGTCAGAACATTTCCTTCCACATCAAGGTCAGTGCCTCTTGCTTCTCCTATTGTTTCTACACTAGGGCCTCCTAGCCAAACTCCTTCCCTCAGCCCTACTTTAGAGCTAATTGATGAAGAAATGGAATACTCTATTGATCCTTCAAAGAAGCAGCTAATGCACAAAATTGCAAAGTTATAGGAATCCTTGAAGGTGAGTGAGGAGGGAATAGCTTTAAAGCAAAGGGAGGTTGTAAATGTTGTATTGAGGCACTTAAATGAGAAAGTTGATGACAGGTTGTCATCTGTGTATTGTTTATATTCTTTATTATTGAGTGTAATAAGGAATATTGATAGGGATCAGGAGGTAGTAGTACCATTAGTTGAAAGATGGATCCCTAGGGCCAATGATCTAGATATAATGCATAAATCCTCAAGGTTTGATGTAAATAATAGGCCTCAATCATTAAGGCCTACTCAGGTATTAGTTAAGTCATTGCAAGGTTTTCAGACCTTACCAGATGACTTGAGTAAGAAAATCAGAGAGTTGGTGAAGAATTTTGATTATTGGAGTGACAAATTGTTGCCTAACATAATTGATGAGCAAGGAAATATCAGGTCACTCCAATAATGGCAGGAACAGGAAAATGAAGTCATCAATTATCAAATTAGATTAATTTGTTATGACTTAGATTATGATTTATTGTTGAGTTGTATGGAAAAAATCATTAGCACCAGTTCATTTTTTGAATCTTTTGAAAGGGAAGTGAATCAGGTGGCAGTTAAGAATACACCTTATAGTGTAAAGGTGAATGAGGTAATAAATTTTGACTGACCAACTGATGAGGAGTACTAGAAGTAGGTAAGTGTATATTTAACTGAGTAGGAGTGAAAATGAGTTAATTGTTAATGGTTGACAAGTTAGTTGTTGTGGTTACAACAGATTCCAGTATTTTTTTTGGTGACAGTCTTGGCATGAAATTCATGAGGTTTTTGTTGTTGCATCAACCATTCTTAGTGGGTAAAATGAACAAAAGGATTCTTCAGGGAAGTTGTTGTAACAAATTTTTGGAATGTCACTAAGCAGTCCAATTGGTTGGTGACACATGTGCTTTTTGGCCCAATGCTTGTTTGCTCCTTCATTTCTATAAGAAGGATTTCAAGGCCAGAAGTATGGGTTAGAGAGTGAGATATTTTTTTATCAAGTCTAGGTAGAGTTACAAAGCAATTTTGTAAAGTTTGATGGTTTTTATTAAAAAAATGCAATTTAGGTTTTGACTCATTCTGTAGTAGGTTTTGAATTCATAAGGATGTTATGTTGTATGAAAATAATGGCATTTAAATTGAAATGATTAATTCAAACTCATGTCTCTCCATTGTACATGCATATCTGAATTTTGAATAAGATGATCAAGGGTTATCTCGTTCTTCTCACTGTTGTGGTGTGTATGATTCTTGTTTTAGCTTTAATTCAAGGAATTAATTAAAATGGTCAAATGAGGATTGTAGGTCGATATGTTCTGTATGAGGATTTAATAAGTAGTATTGGGTTAGAATACATGTTGATGAGATTGTAAAGCAATGTTATCATCAATCTTATATGTTATGTGTTAAATCTGTCATAAACCCTTAGATGTTTATGAATTTGACTCCCCCAATGGATATATGGAACTGATATAAGTTGAACTAATTTGTATGGTTCAGTATTTGTTTTTCTTTACCTAGAGCTTGCTACAAATTTGAAATCAATGACTATTTTATACTAAGAAATGTGTTGTAGTTATCTCATGCTCCAAATAGTTGATACTATTGATGAATAGCCAATTCTATTCAGTATTATCCTATTATGTTGAGCTATTAAATGAGATTATCTATTGTTGTTAATGTCATTTAGGATAATGGTGCAGAGGTTGTAAACACATTAAGGGATCACCATCCCAGGTCTTGTAGAGCCCAAAGTGTATGAGGTCCTTAAAATCCTCGTTAGTTGGTCTAGATCCTTCGAGCTTCCCTTGATTGGAATTGGAAATTCCATAGGTAGATTAGAAGACCAACCTGGTTACAGTAAAAACAACAAATAGTGCTTATGTGTATTATCAAACATAAGGTAAGTGACCCTTTTAAAATCCCAATTCCTGATAAGAAAATCATCCATTTCTCATCATCATCTCTAATAAAGTTGGATTGTTGAATCCTCTTGTCATTATCTCATTTCTTTTTTTCTGCGCTAACAACATACAAGGCATCCTGCATCTACAAACCATCAGCATACTACATATCATCTCATATCGTATAAGAAACACTAATCATCTCACATGCATGTTCATCATCATAATATAGATTTGTTAGTCTGAGCATCACATAAAGCCATACATTTGCATAAAAACAAAACATCCATTGCATAATCATATAGAAATCACCACATCATCCATCTCAAGTTTGTAGTATATCATCATTTAAGTTGTTTAGGATAATATAGATTGGTTATTCTAAGCATCTTAAAACCATATCATTTGCATCATCATAATAACCATCCATATGCCCATCTTGAACCTCTTTATCATGAGATCGACCCTCAAATCAAATCTTTTCATTCGATCTCTCGAGGAGGGAATGTACCAAAATACTTCTTTCCACCGGGGCATCCAAAAAAATAGATTTATTTTTGAATTTTGATCATGGTAAGTTTATTCTTTTAACCAACGCAACAAGTACATTGCTTCAAAGAGGGGAAAAATGTAGACATGCAAAATTGACATCATTCATCTTTTAATTAAATAAATCAATTTTATTTAATTAAATCATAAATCAATCCTAAATTCCCCCTTTAATTAAATAAATCAAGTTTATTTGATTAATCTTTAAATTCCTCCATTTAAATTAAATAAATTCATCTTTAACACTAACATCATCCCCTTTAGCTAAATAAATCAAAATATTTATTTAACTAAGTCTAAATCATTTTCCATCCCCTTTTGATTTATTTTAATCCATAAATCTAAATCAAATGGGTCAAATTATCTAAGCTCCTCTTATTTAATCAAATCATGATTAAATCTAATCTTAATCCATGTCACATCCTCTAGTTTTTCCCACTTGCACAAGTAAATCAATTTAATTCATTTATTAAATATTCATTTTCTCTCAACAAGGCATAAAGGTGGAATATTCCTCCATTTCAAATCTCCCTCCAAATGGGATGAGTCCTTCCAACAATGCATTTATTTCATCTTACAAGTCCTTTTTCCTTGAGCCAAGTGGATATAACTCCATTTGACTCTCCCTCCACCTTGTCATTTCACTAATTTCAAATTTCAACTAATTGTCATTTATATGGGCACATTCATGAAAACATGCACATCCTTGGACCATTCACATGATGACAAGTGGCTTATTCCTATTGGTTGGGTTTTTATCCCACATTCATCCCTTTTTCCTCTTCTCTCATCTGTGATGCCCAATTTTACACTAGGGAAAAATTGCTACTAATTTTTTTTCTTAAAAGAAAAGATACTAAACACTTGCTACAAGCTTTAAAATGTTTCTCATGTTGACTAACTACATGAATTGGATAACATCACTCATGTAATGTCCGCAACGACACATCACCTGAGAGAAGCGAGAGGAAGAGTACAAGGACAGGTGAGTGAGGAATCCATCACGTGCACTCTTGATAGATGAACAAACAATTCTATTATCTAGGTTATATAGGGATTTCACATGATGATGTTCCATTCAAGGGTATTAGTACTAGGGGTAAAAGTTTTGTGAGATTCTCTCACACTAGTAGCCACCAAAGGGGTCATGTTATGATAGATTTACTTTAGTAAAAGTAGTTCTCAACATTCCTAATGTAACTATATTATCACCCTTAATGGCGGTGAGACTAATAATCCCACTAGATAACATGGGTACTATCATATTATATATATATATATATATATATATATATATATATTCTCTTTTCTTTTTACATAATAAGATTAATCTCTGCCTTTTAATATTAACATTAACATCAACATTGACATTAACTTCTAACATTAATTAAGAATAATGCTCTTCTTAAATTTATATATTATCCCCAAAATGTAATCTCTCAACTATATATCATGTATTTATTTATTTAATTATCAATTACCCTCTTACTTATTTTGTTTCCATTTCACAATAATTATGTAAATCTATAATACTATGAATGTTTATTCAGTTATGCATATATTTAATTTGTTACTAATAAAGAGAATCAAAGAATTTAAAATAAACAATTAATTAAAGAAACCTCCCTCCTTTTAAAAAGAAGTACTATTAATGCTTAGTATTACTTTTTTATTTCTTTTAAAGTTTAAATTCATACACTTACCCTCCCCACTTAAGCCCATAAGCCACGTAACCCCCTCCTTTTACTTTTCTTTCTTATATATATTTTTTTCATTTTAGATTTAAGAGAATATTCTTCTCCTTATTAATTTTTTTTAAAAAGAAATGCATTCCTAAATTTATTTAAGGATCCTTTAGTTTTGTATATACATATTTTTAGATTTTACCTTAAAGGATGACATTACAATTTAACCTATTTTTATGGCACGAATTAAACTGCCATGCTTCTCCTGTTCATTCCCCTCTTCCACGTAGAGGACCGCATCACTAAGATAGGGTATGCACAAATTATTACAATTAGATTCATACTCAAACTTTCAATGACGTGGGTGGGCGAAGTACTCGCAACAAGATATCTCTTCAACAAATTTAATATATTTTGACATCCAATTTGAAAAGAATCTTGGGCACCCAACTTAATTGTTTAGTTTGGCTGGCATTAATGACTATACTACATTTTTAACTTGAATTTCTTCTCTCACCTTTGATGAGGCCATGCCCTATTTTTTGTTGCCATAAAAATATCTTCATTTTCTCATACTCTGGTGCAAATAGGAAAGGCGGCCATGATATTATATTTTTTTTTTTATCTTTACAGGAAGGGTAAAGTGTGTGTGAGGATAAAACACCACAGCTGCGTTTTTTTTTACTTCAGCCCAAAACTATAGGTATTCATTTGAGTCTATAGGAATAGGTGTCAAACACTTCAACGATTTATGGTTGAGATATTGTATTCACTATTTACCCTTTTGTTTTGTTATTTGATTGACTTATCATTTCACTACCCACTTCCATAGGGATGTTCTCAGTAATAACTACAAGTTTGATTTTATTTATTTATTTCTTTATTTCAGTATTATTATCATGCAAATTCATACTTTATATATATGTACATATTAGTAGCTATGAGATGCCGCAGTTGAACAAAGGCAACTGAAGGGGGATGGGTTCAAACCATAAACATCTGGCATCCACATATAGGCATTGATATCTCTGTAATAAAAGAGGGGTTATAGTCAAAGCATATTGGATTATACCTAGCTACTTTTTATTTAAGCATTAAGTAGTATTACCTATTGTAATACTTGTTGCTTTATTTACACATATAGATAATTTTCTTTTTTTTTGAGAAATTTTATAATGAAATTATTTATTTCACAAATCTTTGTGTATTATCAGATAACATCCCAAATCTGTGTATTTATAACTTTACTTTTGCTTATAGACATGAATTTATTTATTTATTCTTTTTCTTCACTCTATGTAATACCCTTTTCTACTATATTTCTCACCTATAACAAATCACACCTATAAGAAATCATGTGAATTAAATTGTTTTTGACTTGCATTTATTTTGTAGTACAACCAATTAAATTTACATTTGTCTCTATACAATAAATACATACTTTTACTACATGCATTTAAAAACTCGCATAATATCCTTAATATATTTTAAGGGAAATTCTTTTCACTGCAAATTTCAATCTTATGAAACTAACATAGTTAGTGTATCCCTATCCATTTGTTTTTTCATAATAAGGATGTCTACTCTTTCCTCATAGAGAGGTAGCAACTAATTTTTATCTTTCATGGTGACTTAATTAATATCTTTCTTTCAAGAAATATAATCTAAAGATACATAAATATCAATTAAAGCCTATCTTTCCATGCAAGATACAAAAGCTTTCAATACTACATATAACACATTTAGAGACAACTTGCTAATAAAATAAACCTTACTTCTTTTTTTTCTTCCATTCTTTCATTTTACAACAAAATGCTTAGCTGTTCAATATTACAAATGATACTTAAGGATAACATGCATTGCACACAAATAAATAAGGCTTGCTCTATCGCAAATAATATTGAGGTACTAATAACCCAAACACACATAAAGTAAACCTTCCTCTTTATGTTATTCCATTTTACAATGATACACTAGTCTTCATCATTACAACAATATTTAAAAACACAAAAGAATGAGGCTTTCTCACCACCTTACCATAAATGGCATCATGAAGCCTCATGGGGCTCTAACCATTCCCCCAAGCAAGAAGATAACTACCAAATAGTTTTAGCATGAAAAAAGAAGAAGAAAGAATAACTTGTTCACACTTTTCTATCTACGCATATCTTCCATATATGCTCTCAATCCACATATTCACAACATTGAACTCACTTTTTCAAACAATAACAAAATTACACAACCAATATTATAACTAAACTCAACTTGATAACAATAAGGAAAATGACTTATATTCACAACTATGCTCCTTGAACACCTTCAACATATGTGAGAGCTCCTTGCTTCTCTCTATTATTCCTTCTCCTTCCTTCTCCATTCCATAAACATAAGGTTCTCCAAAAAGAGATGTGGGTAACACCTTTTCTCTCTTCACAAAGAAAATATAAAGGAAACTAAACTTGAATCTCTTTGAATGAGGGAGTGACACTTGTCACTCTCTCATTCAATCTTCCAGCACAATATCCCACAAGTGTTCACACATGTGTGAGCGAATTTGGGGAGATGGGAAGAGGAGTGTACTCCACTCCATCTCAAAGTCTCCATATTCATTAAGAGGGGGAAGGAGTACTTGGTCACTCTCTCTATCTCATGTCACATCTCAAAACTGGGTTTAAAAAACCAAGGCATTTCCCTTTTTCCCAAATCTCTCAAATTCGTCACTTCTCAAGAAGGGCAATAAATGAGGGTCATATCTTAGATATGGTCCAAGATATGGCCATAATTAACCCCCCAACCCCTATGTACCTATCTTAGGACCTTAAAACACATGTGACCACTTAAAATTAGCTTTTTAATCTCTTTTAAAACCACCATAAAGAGTGCATCCGAATTTCAACTCTAATTAAGTGTTTGCAACCCCTAATTTCCTACTCACCCTCCTAACTACCCTCACAAGGCATATTAACACATAACCTCAAACATTAGGCCGTAAAACACAATCACTCCAACATTGAAAACTAACACCACTTGATTTTTTTTTTATTGCAAGGGTTGACAACAATAGATTTTACATAAAGGTTATTATCATACGTCTATGTGGTCCTCCCTTTATCCTTGACATAATTATTATACCTACACATTAGCTCAAACCATTTATATCTAGCCAAAAATTCATCTTAAATTAGTTAAATTATATAATTTAAAAGAATCATTCATCTATCCAGTTAATTTACATTTATCTAGTTATTCATTCTTGTTAATTACAACTCAATTAAATCTAGGATATGTTATACTCACCTCTACCACACACTTGTGGTCTTACCACACTTGATCAATGTTTCATCTATGGATATCGAGTTGTAGTCAACCAACCTTTGTGTTCCATCATCCATGAGTTGCAAATCTTCTAGTCACACTCACTACTAGTATCCACCTTATGAGAAAAAACCCATTAGTATTCGCCAAGTAATATTTAACTCCAATATCCCTCCTAACTTTAGATTAAACCAACTATTTCATTGCAATGTGATATGTAAATCATAATCATTCCCACCATAACATATTAGCCCTAGCTAGACTAGATATTCATTTTTCAATTTACATATTGCTAAATAAATAGTCATAGTTCTATAAGATGAAAATTTAAGAAGCTAGAGATTCAAAGTATAATCATTTAACTTAGATAGAAATTCTTACTTATAAAACACAATATAAGATACAAGAGTTAATTACTCCCCTTTTTGCAGCAATTCAAAATCCAACAATTCCATTTTGTTATATAAATGTGTTCTCATTTTAATGTATTAGAGAGTCCAAATAGGGTTGTTAATATAATACGTTAATAATAATAAAGTTCATTCATCATCTCTAATGTGACTCACTAGTAATCAATAGAATACACATAATACATTAGGGTTGTATTAGTTGCATACAAGGTGGGCCCTTACATCATCAAACTCTTTTATAAATAGAAAGGTTATCCTTCATTCTTATGATCCACAATTTAGAGAAAAATTAATCTCTTCACATTGAGAGCTAATTTTTTCCACTTCATAGCATAGCATCTTCAAGGTATTCTGATCATTGAGTTTTTCAAGGGTTGGGAAAGGGCCACTCTTCATATCAAATTAGCACCAATCCACTATGGAATAGGTATACATTGTACTTCTTTTATGCTTTCAATTAGTTTGTTTTGTTATCTTGTTTATGAGGCATGATGTATTATTTCATAGGAGTATTAATAGGTTTGCATAGTTAATTTAACTAACCCATGCTAATGATTGTTGGAGTATAGGCTATTTGTAGATTTATGATGCTCACAACATTTATATATATACATATGTACACATATACATACATACATACACAGGGTGTTTTGTACAGATGATTAATTTATTGTTAATGCCTTCTTTTTACATGTATATATATATACATACATACATACATAATATTTAGTATGAGGTGATGTAGCTCAAATTTTTAATGAAGTTTGTGGTGTTATATTCTTTTTTACATAGGTGTTTTGCATAAATGATTAATTTATTGTTTTTTATTTTTTTGTGGTGTTATATTAATGCATGCGTTCTTGTTATATGTTTCTTTCTTTGAGGTTAAACTCATTTTGGAGATTTCAAAGAGATTATCACTCTTTGCAGGTGCATGAATTGTAGTAAAATCTTCTTTCTTCCACCCAAAATTCTAAAAGATCTATTATGTACGACAAATCCTATTGATGGATCGACTGACAAGAATCTCATCGGAAACTTCCAAAAAATAACAAACAATCTGCATATATATATACATATATGGGTGATCCCACAATAGTGGTTTACAATTTATGGCCAAACTGGACAGTGAAATCATTTTTTTAACTAAATCTTCACTTTCGGGCACCTATAGCAGCTAAGTCGTGAGGAATTTGAAGATGATGCAAATTAGTGTTTTGTGACATTTTGTCTGGAGATTCTAAATATATTTTTTTCAAAATTTTTGGAATCATATTGCACTTCTTTTCCATCTCCCTCAAAAACTAGTTTTTTCATAAAACAACATTTTAAAAAATGACGCCCACCGTATAGCATAACTTTTTTTACATGAAAGATAAAATTCTAATTCTTTCAAATTTATATTTTTAACTCTGATATCTAGTGCTTCCACTTGGTTAGATATTTTTTTTTATTGAATATTTTTTCTTTAATCAAGTTTTGAAGTCAAACCAATTACAATTCAAACATAGTGTGACCATATAACGCGTAACTTTTTTTGTATGTATCAAATTCATTTTTTTTTTTGTTGGATCAAGGACTTCAATATCTAGTGCACTTATTTTTCAAAAAATTTTTTTTACAATCTTCTATTTTTCCACATGTGCCGAGCGAGTTTGATTTTTCGGTGAAAAATATATATTCACAAGAAATAAAAAATAAATATAATAATAAAATTAATTTATTTAAAATAATATTTTTTGGGAAGCTTATAATAAGGACTAGATACAAAAAATAAATTTTAAATGAATTTATTTGATCCCCCAAAAGGTAAATCGAAAGCTGTTTTTCATCAACATTTTGATAGGTGTAAAGCAGACTTCGTTATAGGTATGGTTTAAAACTAGCAAGGTTCTATCCAAGGGGGTTTCATCTAAGGTAGTTTGATCAAACCCTCTTCAATTGGAATGCTTTAAATAAAACTTTTAATGGATTAAATCATTATATTTTTTAAAAATATGTGATTTTAGCAAAAATGAGAATCTCTTAGAAATTGTAAACTGGATTTGAGGGATCACCCATATATATATATATATATATATATATGCAATCACTCCTATGTTAATGCATCAAATTACAAAGATACACATAGGAAACTAAAATAGTAATATGAGGGCTATAAAATTACTAACCGCAACCATAATTTTTTATGAACCAAACAACATTTAACTATAGTTACTCCTATGGGAGTGGGTATAAGCCCATAGTTACAGAGAGATAACTACAAACAATAAACCAGGAACCAGAAAACTACAAACCCTGGCCATATTTTTTGACAAAAAAAAGAAGATTTAACTGCAATTTCTCCATCCATACAAAACCATAATGTCAGACATCCATGGAAAATGACTTATAGATTTGGAAGGAAAACAATTTTAACATAAATAATAAATAAACCATTTATACAAAACACCCAAGTAAAATGACGTGCAAATTGGGAAAAATGATAGTTTTAACTTAATTTACATAAGAAAAGTAGAGAATATAACAAAATATTGATGAGATATAAAAGTAATAATCTTTATTTAAAGAAATGGAGAAATTCTCATAAAATTAATGAGATTAATGCTTGGTGGAAACTTAAGCATTCCTTTCGTAGATAGCATATCCATTTCTCAATGCTACGAGTTGGAAATATTTTGATGGGTAGAACTTTCCCACATCATATCTAGCTCCAATTTTCATGATAACCCTTTGCTCAATGTTGGCCATGTACAAGTTGGACTCCGCAGTCATGATGGTGTAACGCCCCTACCACGCAACCCTAGGGGAAGTTGCAATTAATAGCAAAATGCAATAATTTTTTTTTTAAAATACAAAAAAAAAGCTTGAAGGTTCACTTCACAATGCCAACAACCCTTAAGGTTATGAGACTGAGTTTACATCAACCCAAACATGAAACATGAATTAAAACATTACATAAATTGATTAACAAAATTAATGGGCATACATTCAATACAAGATAAAATTAAATCAGAGACATAAGAATACCACATGATCCCAATAATATACTTTACGATATAATTACAACCCTCATTCCCCAAATGAGATACTTCAAAAGAATAAGGTTACAATTTACAACTTCCACCTCGATACAAAGAGGGGTATTTAAATTACATTAATAATTGAAAGAATAAAGCATGAAGCACTGGATCCCATGAGCTCTTCAACTGGAAATATCGTTCATACAAGCAAAGCCGACCCAACGGATTAAGATGCATGTTCCACCCAACCATGTGATACCCGAAGGCTCACCCCCCATGCTAGGAGATAGTAACAAGGATTCCTAGGCAAGACCATCTACCTCTAGACATAGGCTACACAAAACTGATACGAAATGAATACAACTACCACATCACATATCATGAAGGTTACGATGCTTCCAGAGTTAAATAATCATTTACATCACTGATACAATCATACTGTTGACTTAGGAGAAGTGTCATCACAATGTCACATGGGATATCCTGGCAAGTCTTCCTGGGTCTCGGCACCCATCTTGGGATATCTTGGTAACCTCTAATGACTTACGGCCCCTCATGTAAACCAATGTGGAATTAGTTGCCTCTCGTAGAGACGAGACAACGATCTTGCCATTCCAGGTCTTCTCATCTCATCCCAAGTCTATACTAGCTCTTGTGTCCATAAGCAAGGAAAAATTAATCTTGTTAAGTGTTTGATGCAACCTAAGCCTCTAAAAGTTTATTATGTTATCACTGAATTAACTAGCTTGCAAAGAGTTTCCCTAACACCACTTTGTGTGTTGGCCCTCATTGCAAGCCACTCCTCTAAGACAACACGTGGAGTAAATCCACACTCAAGGGTATACAAGTGCGACCTAAGGAGAATGAATCCTATCCAAGACATCAAGTCCTCACATCCTGTTCACAATAACCAGGTTAACAACTGGATATGATTAGACGCACTACCCAAGGAATCCAAAGGTTGACTATCAAAATGACAACCCAAACCCATAAATGAACCCCTATCTAGAAGACTTTAAAACATTTACTCTATTTTCATGAACCTCATGAAAGGATAAATCAACACTAAAAAGAACTTCGAGCAATTAAATAAGCTAAAGTTAGGATTTCCTAAATCCAGTCAATCTCAATATCCACTACTTCCATTTATCCAATCAAATATACTAAATCCATTTAACGACGTTGAATTATTTAAACACCAATCATTTACTCTAAGTTTCACAATTATATTCCATTATCAAAATCACTTGATAAATAAAACATTTAATTAAAATAAATCGGTCTTTATTTCAACCTCGAATAAACTAATCAACTAACTTTTCACTATGCAAGGATACCATTATAAAATAAATAAATATACACAAAATTATATACTTAATGTACATACTATTTGATATATATATATATAGATATCTAAATCTCATTGAAATAACCAATTTAACTCAACTAAATAATTTATTTAAAAATATATAAAAATACATATATACATTATATATATAAAAATATACTCACTAAAGTATATAATATATATACATAAGTATATATATATATAAATAAATTATTATAAAATTAATATTACTTAAATATTAAAATAATATTATATATATACATATAACATATATTTATATTATATATATAATATATAATATATATTATTATATAACATATAATATTAAATAATATTAAAAAAAAACATGAATTAAATTTTAAACAAAAAGAAAACCCCATAAAGGGGCACAAGCCCCTCCCATATGGGAGTGGCTAGGCTACCACGCAGCCTCCCCCATATGGGGGGTGCTGTGTGGGTAGCGCTACTGCTTGTGGGCAGCGACACTGCTTCCACATAGCGCCTCCCATACGGGCGGCGTGGGGGGTGTTGGGCTTCGGCCCTCCCCTCCACCATCAAAATATTTTTTTTATAAATTTTTTTTTTGATAAACAAAACCCCGTCAATAAAACCACAGAATAGAGATTAGTCCCCTATATTTTTTTTGAAACATAAGTTTTCAAAAAGATTAAAACAGAATATATTTGTAAATATATTTGTATATATATGTATGAGTATATATATGCAGGTATATTTACAACTATATACCAATATTTTCATTTCCAGCTCAAGATTGAGCAAAAGAACAACAATTTTTTTTGCAAGAACAAGATTAAATTTGGCAAAACAACAAGAGTTGAGAATAACAAAATGAAATGAAGATTTTTTTTGTGGGTTTTCCTCCTTATTTCATTGTGATTGCTGTTTTAGTTTTCTCTCCTAATCCAATAGCTGTTTGCAAGATTTGGAATCATTTTCTCATGGTTTTCTTTACATCTAAATAGCATTCAAGAGTTTTCAAACAACAAACAAGAATTTTGAAGATTATTTCAAAAGGGAAACAAGAAGTGAAGATGAACCTGGTGTTTTCTCCCCAAGCTTGAAGACTCCAACAGTAGTGATTCCAATCTCCTCTTCAACTCCAAATTCAGCCACAACAAAACTCTCCACCAAAATTAAAAATTGAAAAACAAATGAATTTTCATTTCTTTACATAGAGCTTTCCCCAAATTTGGTCAAACCCCTAAAATATCCCACCCACTAAATTTATTGAGCTTTTGGAGGATATTTCCTTTTTTTAAAAATTTTGAAACAATTTAATTTCCAAGAATGATATTTCAAAATTTCATAATTCCAATTAAAACCAAAAAAACTCAAAGTTGCAAGAATATATTTTATTCAAAAATTCAAAAAGTGAAATATAATCCTCATTTCGATTTTTTTTAATATTTAACTTAAATATCTAATATGATTTCCTCATACATTTTAAATTTTAAATCTAATTATACAATAATGGAAAAATAACTATTCCATTTAATTTAAGACCATTTGCCTAGTTAACCAATAAACTAAAATTTATTTTACTAGTTAAATCAACATAATCAATGAAATAAAATAATATTCAACATTGAAACTAAATATGTTAAGTCATCACTTTAACCATACCCACCATTTAATAGCCTTTAAAATACGAATTGAAATAGATAGCCAGGGAGGAATGAACCAATCAAAATTGCTAAACCCGACGACAAACTATGGCTAGGGTGACGACTTGGCACGGAAAACCTAGCTACTATCTCCCAATTGATTATCATTGGTCAATGGACACGCTCAAACCTATGAAGTCAGGTGGAGTCGATGTCCTATACCTATTAATCTTCAACCAAAGAGCATATCGAACGTGCAAATATATATATATAATAAGACAAACTATGAAGCAGAAATCTCAGAATCGTAGGGCGCTCGCAAGTGAGTGATACAATCTCATCCCCTTCACCAATACAGGCTCTAAAACTGATGAGTCTAACAACCACAATATAATTAAAGCATAAAACATTTTAAATTAAATAATTTCTACGCAAATACAAAACATGCCATAATGATAACATCTAAATAAAATTCTAGCACATCAAAATATAATGTTTACATCGCTTAACAAATAGCGGTCAAAAGTAACCAAGTATCAAAATTAGAGTGCTAATAGAAGTGAAGCATACATAAAAACACTGATCGATCAAACGAGCAAAATGGAGGGGTGCTACACATACATATATATATACATGTACATGTACATATATATATACATATGTATATATATATATATGTATATATATATAAATATACAAGCATATATATATTT
>VDFB02168118.1:157720104-157751956 GCA_007258455.2 Sequoia sempervirens
GTTTTAAAAAAGTCACCACCCCACGGGCGGCGTCAGAGCGGTGGTCCAGTGGCAGAGATGGTGGCTCGTTAGTGGCACGAAGGTCGGCTGAGCCCAAGGTTCTGATGGGACCGAAAGCTATGCGGCAGGGGATTTGGTCGGCGGGTAGTGCCAGAGACTTCAACTACAAATGGAGAATGGATGGTCACCGATGGGTGAAAACTGTGATTGACAGTCAGAGATCGGTGGCCGACGAGGAATGGTGATCGTCGAAAGTCAACAGCCGGTGAGTTTGTAGAGGTTATGCTCGGTGATGTCGGTCAATGGGACAGGGCTGATGAGTCTACAGTGGTCGGTAAAATGCCAACAAAAATTTGAATATTGCAATTTATTTGCAATTCAAATTTAATTAAAATTTTGATAGAAATATTAAACCCTGCAGGAAATAAATCAAAGTTGATGGATGCAAAACTATAGCCCGCGCAAAAATAATTCTATCGATAAAGTAATAAAATTGCAAGTCGAACTCTGTAGATGAAATTTCTGCAATAACTATAGAAAAAATTGCCCAATAATAGACAAAAAAAAGAATTATTTTTCTAAAAGAAATTTTCCTTAATGGAGGATAGAGAGGGAATATTTTTTTCTGCAAACATGTACAGATTTGTACAAAAATTGCAAACCCTAGATTATACCTCAAAGGCTCTCGGTTGAATCTACTCTTATTTTAGCAAATGAACAGGTGATCTATGGGTTTTGAGGCCTTCTGGATGCAATGGAGAGGTTAGAGAGAGCCTGATCTACACCAAAAATTACCTTGGCTCCCGGGTAGAACCAACTAGCCTGCAACATAAAACTCCAAGCCTGCAAGAATCTTGCACTCCAACTTCCTAGATCAAGGGTTGATGTTTCAATGGACTAGCTCTGATACCATGTTGAGATTAATGGATGCATAGCCCTTGAAGCTCCAAAATCTTCAATGAAGGACTTTAGCCATGAAAGATAATCAACCACAAAGAGAAGTGTTGCAACAATGGAATGCTAACTAAAGATTCTATTGATATGATGAAAATGATATTGATATATTACAAATGAGCAAGATACTTGATTATATAGGCAAGAAGTAAACCCTACTATGCATGAGATGTTGCCAAGTGTTATAATCTAACAACATGTGACAACATGTGAACCCTATGTAGATAATCATTAAATGATGAGATAAGTTCTAGAAGGAATCTTATCCCACAAACTAGGAAGGGAATATTATCCCATTTATTAAATGATGCAACCTAGGACTAAATGATTTATGACCTTTAAAGTTAACTTATGTTAGTGTAATAATTAATTAATTAATTACACCAACATTACAATCAAGGCATATGATGATCAAGAAAGAGTGTCCCAAGGAACAATTCAACTCCCTATTCAAGTAGGTTCAGCTATCATGGAAACCACTTGTTAGGTCCTAGACCTTGACTTGCTTTATAACATTCTCCTAGGAAATCCATGGATCCATGCAATGCAAGCAGTAGCATCAACCTTCCATCAATGTGTCAAATTCACATATGAAGGCCAAGAGGTCACTATCCATGGAGATCTTGAACCATTCTCTTACTACAAGAACCTAGAGGAAAAATACTATAAAATCCCTCAAGTGTCTAAAATTGATGAAGGCCCATCAACACCATACATTGATCCAGCCATTCTCGCTTCAAATTTTGTGACAAAGACACCCACCACTCCTGCCATCACCACCATCTCTAATATCAAATTCATCATCCAGGACAATGGTTATGGAAACTATACAATTCCCAAAAATGATTTTGTGGTAGGATAGTTACCACAATCTCCTATATCACAAGGACGACCACAATCATATGAAGCCTCCACATCCCAAACATCCACTGAAGGATATTCTGACTTCTAAAGTTGGGGAGATATTAGTTGAGAAGTAATAGACGAGGACCCATCCCATCTCCTATACCAGGACAATAGACCAATAACCGATCTACCAATGGATGATAGTAGCAAAGGTTTGTAAATGATGCTCGCAATGGGTTATGACAGAAACTAGAAACTGGGGAAAAATGACAATGGGCTTCTAATACTCATGATTTCAGAGATGCGAATGAGAAATATTGGCCTTGGATGTACCCCTCCAAGTATAACCATACTTGGCCAAAATACCCTGGTTAGGAAAGTCAAAACTCCTTAGCAATCAACAACCAAACTTTGCTTACTTGTATCTACAAGTCGAGTCATAGACAACTTCACATTTGACATAATTGAAATCTATAGTAGTAGTGATGATGAAGATCCCATAACCAACCTACCCATGCTTTTTGAGGACACCACCCTTCTCATGATTATTACTATATCATTTGAGCCCACTGACCATCAAAACCATGAAATCCATCTAGTTTACCCCCAACTCATTGATTATGACCAACAAGGATCACCAATTCTTGACACATTCAAAAATGATGAGGTGCTCTCAAAATTCATGGGACTATGGGATAATATTCCATGTGGGGATCACAAAGAAGGACTCATCATCGATCTAGATAAACATACATATTATGGGGAAACGATTGAATCCCTCTATCGTAAAAGCAAATAACTAAGAATAATCTCTAGGTCCTTGAGTCAAAACCACACTATGGCACTCTCTAACCCAAAAATAGTAAAAAGAAAGGATGCATCTGATGGTGAAAACCTCTATGAGGTGCCCGAGGATGGGGGATTCAATCTTCCTCGCAAAGCTCTCCATTAGGAAAAATTAGTGGTCCTAGCTGAAAAATGCAATCCGGTTAACTTGAGAACAAAGGAGACCCCACACATCATATTTTATGCAGAATCATTACTATTAGAAGAGTAAGAGCTCCTAGCTAGATTTTTTGAGAGAATGAAAATTTAACTTTGCATGGAGCTATGCAAACATACCCGAGCTTGATCCAGAGATTGTGGTCCATCACCTAGCATTCTACCCAGAAGCAAAGCTTGTCAAAAAAAATTGAGAAAAATGCATCGTCAGATCACCTCGCTAGTCAAAATGGAATTGAAGAAGCTACTTGATGCAAGATTCATATGACATATTAACTACCTCGAGTGGGTATCCAATATGGTTCCTGTTTCAAAACCAGATGGGGGCATCTGAATCTGCATGGATTTCAGAGACCTAAACAAAGCATGTCCAAAAGATGATTTCCCATTTCCTAACATTGACATGATAGTGGACATGACAGTAGGACATGAAATGCTCTCTCTAATGGATGTTTTCTTTGGGTACAACCAAATAATGATTTCCAAAGAATACCAACACAAAAATGACCTTCACTTGTCCATAGGGGACCTACTACTAGAATATGATGCCATTCAGCCTAAAGAATGTTGGGGCCACCTACCAAAGAGCCACGACATTATTCTTCCATGACATGATCCAAAAAACTATCAAAGATTATGTTGATAACATACTAGAAAAATCCATGAAGAGGGATGATCACATAGAAAACTTGAGTGCTATTTTTGATAGGTTGGAGGAATACAAGGTCCATTTAAATCCAAAGAAGTGCATCTTCGGTGTACAGTAAGGAAAGCTACTAGGACACATAGTGTCAATGAGGGGTGTTGAAATAGATCCAACAAAAGTGAAAGCAATCCTAAAGATGGACGAACCCAAAACATTAAAATAGTTGAGAGGTCTCAAAGGCAGGCTTTAGTCCATCCACAAATTAATAGCACAACTGGTAGACAAACAAAACCATTATTCTCACCTACTCCACAAGGGGGTAGCGTACAAATGGGATGAAAATTGTGAGGAATCCTTCAACAAAATCAAATAATATCTACTCACACCTTCGGTCCTCATGCCACCTATCCCAAGAAAGCCATTAATCCTCTATGTGTCAGCAACAACAACAACCCTTGGAGCTCTCTTAGCGTAGCATGATAAAAATGGGACAGAGAGGGCCATATATTACATCAACCGCACAATGTTTGGGCATGAGCTAAACTACTCATTCATAGAAAAAGTAGGTCTAGCAGTAGTGTTTGCTTCACAAAAATTCAAACATTACATGTTGGCACACAAAATCAAACTCATCACCAAAATTGACCCCCTAAAGTACCTACTGTCAAAGGCAATGCTCATAGGAAGGATGGCCAAATGGGTCATGATACTATCAGAGTATGACATTGAATATGTGGATCAGAAAGCAATCAAAGGCCAAGTCATAGCAAATCATCTTGTAGAAGCACCCATCTATTTAGAGAATCCACTTATATCAGATTTTCTAGATGAATCCATCTTCAATCTCAGCATAGATGACCATTGGAAACTCTATGTTGATGGTTCCTCTATGCAACATGGATCATGATTTGGTGTTTTATTCATCACCCCATAGGGGGACTGTATACCTAGATCCTACAAACTAGCATTCCCTTGCACTAACAACATTGTAGAATTTGAGGCTTTAACCATAGGTCTCATAATAGTAGTGTAGTGGCACATCATGACCCTCAAAGTATATGGAGACTCCCAACTGATAATAAATCAAATGAATGATGAGTACCAAAAAAAGGATGATAAGCTAACTCCATACAAAAAGTTGGTAGAGAGCCTCAAAGAATCATTCATTGATATCACATTTGAGCAGATTCCCAGAGCGAACAACAGAGTAGCAGACACCATGGCAATGATTGAATCCCTATTGGACATCCCTCGCAATGTCCCAAAACATGAATTCTTGGTAGGGCAGCTTCTTTTGCCCACACTAGAGGTACCAAAGTCAGAATTTGTATGCAAAATCATTAGTCCTGGTGATCCCTGGTACCATGACATTTATACCTACCTATGAATAGGTGTCCTACCTGTTGACTTACTGTCAAGCCTAAAAAGAACCTTTGTTAAGAAAGCATCCATATTCGTCATCCTAGGAAACACCCTTTACAATAGGAGCATAGAAGGAACCTTATTACACTGCCTAAATGTTGAGGAGGCATCAACTACCTTAACTGAGGTACATAACGGTATTTGTGGTTCACACTCAAGTGGAATGACCTTGGCCAAGAAATTGTTGAGAACATGATATTATTGGCCTATGATGGAAAAAGAAGCACATGACTACGTCAAAAGGTGTCTACAATGCCAGTAGCATGGGGACCTCATCCATGCTCCAGTTCAAGGACTTTATCCGATCATCACACCATGGCCCTTTTTGCAATGAGGGCTTGATCTCATTGGAAAAATAACTCCCACCTTATCCAATGGTCACAAGTTTATCATAATTTCCATTGAGTACTTTAGCAAGTGAGTGGAAGCCATACCAATGACTTACATAACTGGAAAGAAAATATCAAAATTCATCTTGAACTACTTAATATGCCAATACAGTGTTTGCCAAGCTATTATCTCAGATAATGGGACACCTTTCAAGAATCAGGATGTTCGTGACTTATGTGAAAAATTTAAAATCCAACATCTCTTTTCCACTCCATATTATCCCCAAGGCAATGGCCAAGTAGAAGCTACCAATAAAACCATTCTAAAAATCCTCAAAAAGATAGTCAATAATGTAGGTCATGAATTGAATCTATAGCTAAATCCTACCCTTTGGGCCTATCAAACTAGCATCTGCACACCCATCATTGCCACCCCATTCTCCTTGGTCTATGGATCATAAGCCATATTACCAATCGAGATTGAGCTCCCGTCACTAAGAATATCACTGCAAAACCTCATCACAGATGAAGACTACCGAGTATCAAGACTAAATGAGCTTGAGCTACACAATGAGTGGCATATAGATGCTTTAAATCATTTGTAGGTATATCATAATTGACTCAAGAGGAGCTATAACAAAAAGATCATGAGTTAGACATTCCAAGTTGGAGAACTTATACTGAAGGAGAATCAAAAGAATATCCCAAATTTAAACCCAACTAGTTGAGACCATTCATCATCACAACGAACTACAAGTCAGAGGCATATCAATTATCAACACCCAAAGCGGAACCTCTATAGGAGCCCATGAACAACTCCCATCTCAAAAAGTTTTATGCCTAAATCCTTTAAGGTATAGAACCAAATATACCAAAAAATTAGAAAATGTCCTAAAAAAATGGTCACCTTGATGAAAACGTGGAAAAAAGGCATCTTGGTGACAACAGAAAAATCAAAAAAGCAAAACTAAAAAAAAATCAAAAAAAGGATCAAAAACAGTAAAAAGAAAAAAATTGCCCTCTAGTGAAAACCACTTCGGTCCCACTTTGGGCAAGTAGATTGGTGAAAACCTAGCAAACAAGCACCTTGAGTAAATACACATTTTCCATCTACCAGGATCTTTGTGACTCGTTTTACACCATCCATCCATTACACATCCATCTTCCATCACATTCTATATCCCTATCCATCACCTATCTTCATCTACATCATAGCTTGGTTCTATGTTCATGTCATGATCCCTCCTAGTACTATTTGACCCATTTTGAAGGTTAGTTTGTCCTACCTCTATCAGAGTAGTCTATTGCATCATGCTTGGGGCATGTTCTCATCAGATTAGATTCAAGTATATTATTGAAGTCCCTAAATTGAAAAATCCAAAAACATCAGAAAATCAAAAAATTCAAAAACATCAAAAAATAAAAAAATTGAAAAACATCAAAAATTTTAAAAATTTGAAAACGTCAGAAAATCCAAAAATCCAAAAACATTAGAAAATAAGAAAATCCAAAAACATCAAAAAATCAGAAAATGCAAAAACATTCAAAACATATCAAAATCCAAAAACAAGTCAAAATGTCAATCAAAAAGTTAAAAACAATGTTGTCTTATCAAACTACAGATCTTTGAGCCTTGATTGTAGGCAAGGTTGATCTTTGATCATCCCCAAGACACTTAGGTCAGTACTTTAGGAGTATGTCATAATAAGCTAGTAGTCCATTTGTTCATATCTCATCAATAATCGAGTCTATGTCACTTAAACTATGTGGTCTCTGCATGTATAACATAGGCAAGGCTAATCTTTTGATCAGCCCCCAAGGCCCCTAGGATAGGTCCTTAGGTTAGTCTCTCAGTCAAAATCTCAGAAAACCCCAAAACATTTAAAAATTCAAAAAATCAAAACATTTGTAAAATCTTGAAAATATCCAAAAATAGCCTCAAAACATTTCAAAAACATCAAAAACATCCAAATATTTGAAAAAAATCCATCTGTCTCATCTCACTTTCACCCGCAATAACATCACCCATAATAAATCTCCATCACCCTCAACCTTTGGTGAAACAATCGGAAACAAGTCTAGCAGTTGAAAAGTGAAAGCTCAAAACATCAAAGTCTAAGGTCTAGGTCAAGTACATAAACAAGTTGGTCAACTCTTTGTGTCAATAGCCTCTCATCCAATCAGTCCCAAATCAATCATCTGATAACAATATGTCCTAGGATGAATCCTTCCTACAATGGGCATTATTTATCAGAAAGAACACTCTAGATAAACGAAACAACATGCCACCATCCACTAACATGTCCTAGGATGTATCATTCCTACAATGGGCATCATCTTTTGGAAATTGTTTCAGTTCTTATCCTTAAAAAAAACATTTCCTTTTGGTTAGAGGTATGAAGAATATTAGCTTGTTTGTTTACTTTATCTTTGTCCTTTTGACTTATCTTATTGCGCTCACTTCGATGACCTCTCGACGATGTCCCCGATGAAGGGAGTTAGAGAGAAGGAAATGGGACAACGATCATTATCTTTTATCTATTGTGCTTCTTGGATATTCCTATAATATAACCTTGGTCATGCATGATTTGTTTGGTTTGTAGGGAGGGTGTTTTAGGTTTCTTATTGACCACATAGGAAGGCTTTCTTTTCTATGTCTTGGTATGAGATAGTTGAAATATTTAAACTATATTCTGAATAAGGTTTTGTATGTCAGGTGTGAATAGGAGTACTCCTATTTGAGTGTTGAGTCAAATTACATCACACTAGGTACAATGCCATCCTAGTTCTTTATACCTTGATGCATCGTGCTTGATGGGGCTTCAAAATTTAGATCCTTGCGTTCCATTTATTTGTATCCTACCTTGTATCTCTGGTCATCTATGGTGTTTGGGAAAATCCTAAGGTTGGGGTTTTACCTTCATCTTCATGTAAAACCCTAGTGTTCATCTTACACCTTGGGTGGGATCTATTTGGCCATTACTTTTTGGGAAGGTTTTAAAACATCTTAAGCCCCGTCACTTTGTCTAGGCCAGGACCCTTTTCTGTTTTATCATTTTGGTTCCTTCGCTTGAATTTATTTTCCTAGGTCTTGGATGGCCCCGTGCTCCCTCATTTAAGTGATAACTTATGTCATTGTTTGTCGTCAGCCTAGTGATGTCCCCTTATTCCTTTAATAAATGGTTTTATTTTGTAGAGGGACGAGTTTGCATGGTGTAGATCAATCATCGTTTGATCTCAGTTGTTCCTCACCATCCCGCAATGACCCCACCACAATGTTTTGGTTGATCACAATATCACGGGCAAGCACCATGTGTCTCATCTGGTGAAGCCAAAGGGATGATAAAATAATTTGATGCATCTATTTGGTTTTAATACATTATGCAGCGGGTTACTAAAGTGTTTATGAGAAGCACGTGCTTCAAATCAATAGGGATATTATAATCTTAGTAGGAAAGGTACTTGATGGTTAAGGATAAAGTTGGTGATTATGTTGGATGAACTGGATTGTCAATGGTTGAAGATCCATGGTTGCCCACCATCGTGTGATCAGAAGTTGCAAGGTCTTTATCAATTGCAATATCGCAGGCAAGTGCCACATAGATTTTGTTGGAAATGCATAGTATGGTGGGCCCCTTGTTACCACGATGGAGATTTTCTCAGTTTTATTTGAAGGCAGTCATTCGATGATCTGACCGAGGTGAAGGATCGATGGCTAATATTTGAATCTGCATCAAATGCAATTTGAGTCATTCATGCAGTGCACGAGTAAGCTTTAATGGTGGACATGACATCTACTGCCATGGTTGATAGAAATAAATCAACTATTCTTCTACTTTTTGTCTCACAAAGCATTCAAAACATCTTTGTGGAGTAGTCACAGAGCCAAGGATGAAGTTGCAAACTGTTACAACAAAGATTTGGGTTTTTGCAAGCGCAAAGCCATGAGTTGATTTTTGTATCTCCTAGTTATTCTAAATTTGAATTTTGGGGGAAAATTGTTGTATTCTTGTCGTAGGGCCTGTTGATAATTGTTTTAGGGCTATAAGTTAATTGAATTATGGGAAATTATGAGGTTCTATTCCGTAATTTCATATTTTGTTTAGCACTAATTTGTTTAAGGTTTGAGATAGTAAGGAAGCCTTAGTTTACTCAAAATGGCATTGACAAAGCAACACTCTAGCTAGATTGATTATTTAAGTAGAAACCTATATGATGATTTCTTGGATCAATTTCCCTTGTCAAAAAATGATAGGAAGAAGGGGTTGGTTTTGATGTGAGGAAAAACTTTAGGGAAGGGATTAGTGTATAATTGTTCCAACATAGCTAATGCTAGGGTTCCTCTTACTCATCTAGAGATGTTCAGATTATGATTTGGATAGAGGAATTTGCCTCACCCCTTTTCTAATGGTTAGATGTATGATATGGGGAAGCTGGTGGTACCAAATGTGTTCCATGATGTAGACCTACTTATGGCAGTGGCTGCACGATATGACCCTATCACACGGGTGGTTCGAGATAATGATGGACAGGTTCTATTAAACATCAATATAGAGGAATTTTGACAAGTTTTTGATCTAAGTGAGCCTAGTACATTCTTTGTTCCTATTGATCTTGAAGAGATGAAACGAGAATATGGGAGGTCAAAATCACTTTTCAGAGCTAAGTTGCTCCCACCTCATTTGGCTAGGGCAGGAGGTTCAAAATTCCATATTATCCCTAATGACCAAGAACCTTTCAAACTGAATTGCTTTGCCAAGCATTTCTTGGCTACCTTTTACTCATTGTGCCAAATTTTGGGTTTTCACCCTAACACAGTGATGCCTATTGCTTACATGTTTATGGGGGTACAAATACAATATCCTAATTTATTAGCGATTTATGATTTTGCTTCTTTTATGGCCAAAAAGATACATGAGGGGTTATTGAAGTTGCAGAAAAATGATACAAGAACTCCATTCTTCTGGTATTCCATGATAATGTATATGTTCTTGCATAAGAATGTTGAATTCTTCTATGAGAAGATGGAGTTAAGGCAATGGGTTAATGAAGAAATATTGTCAGTGCAGGTTTGGATTGCAAATTTTTTATGTAACAGGGAGAATGCCAGTTATGTCCATTTTTATAATTGTTTTACTTCCAGATTGAGAGCTAGGATGATGATAAATGTACCCAAGATTCCTAAGGAGTTGCATTATTTCCTCAAACATAAGGGGAGGAAGCCAGAATTGAAGGTTTTCCATAACTGGGGTGATATTATTCCATACCCAATAAGCACTGTCTTGAGGGTGTATAATGGGATTTGCAGAAGTCATGTGGTAGATTGGTTGTATCCATGAGGACAACCTTACTAGGAAAGATAAAGGAACATTTTTTCCAGATTAAATAGTGGTATCAGATTTTGTCTTTTCAAAGGGAGGCTAGGTACACTTTGGGAAATTTTTTGAAGAATACCATTTGAGGTGTGGTCCCAAGTGACAACATGATCCTGAGGGCTTCTTTTCTCTTTTAAGAAAAAAGGATAAAAGGTGGTAAGTTCTTGCATGAGTTCAACTTCCCTGAAGACTTGATTAGAAATGAATTTGACCTAAATAGGCAAGAGTTGAACAAGGAGAAATGGGTAGCTTATGACAAGCTATTGGCTATTGTGCACAAAATGGATCCAAAATATGATCCATTGATGGAGTTTAGTCCATATCATAAGAAAATTGACTTCTTGATGGGCAACTTCAAAGAAATTAATGGCACCTTGATGACCAAGAAGGTAAACTTGGAGACAGACTTGGGCATGCAAGAGCAAGATGCTAGGCCAATTGAAGTGAGGCTAGCTTACCAACCTACAGAGAGATGGCCTATTTACAAAAGGAAGATAAATGATAGTAGTGATGAGGAAGAAGAGGATAGAATTTAAGGAAAACAAATAATGAAATTGCCTACTCAAAAGGGTCCCAAGCTCAAAACACCTGGGGCAATTAAAATTATTGATTTGGAAGCATCACCTGAGAATAGTCCCTCACCACCACCATCAGAGCCAAGCCCTAAAAGGAAAAGAATTGAATAATCACAAGAGGATTTGGTGGATGAGATTGTTGTCACTGAACAAGATATGAAGATGGGTATGCCTTCCCCTCCTAGGCTAGTTGAATTGGTTATCCCTGATCTAGATATGAAAGGAAAATGTGTGCAAGATGTAAAAATGAAGGCATGTAAGGAGATTCTAGATGATAATACTTTTCTACAAACTCCAGTCTTCTTGCAACTAGTGTGGAGAATGAAATTGGAAGAATATCAAGATAAATGAAAAAGGAGAAGAGAATTGAGACCTGATAGGTTAGACCAGGAGAATGATGATGAATTGAAAGCTGAACTAATGGAAGAGTTCAAGAATATCACTCCTGAAGAGGGGAGAAAATTGGTGAATCAAGCTAGTGTCTTGATTTTACCTGAATGGGACATTGCAAATGTTGTAGCTTTTAATGCTATTTTGAATTCCAAGCATCCCTTACAAGATTCTGAAGAAGAGGTCAAGGCAAAATTGCAAGATTCTTCCTTCAGTGAAGAGTATGAGACCTTAGCAATTTGGGCTTTGGCCCCTCAAGGGAGAAAGTTGAATGTTACTGATATTAACCTAAATTTAAAAGGAGCGTTAATAATAAAGAGAGATTTATAGACCTCAACCATAGAGGCTACAAATATGACTATGAATGTGGCCAAATTGGCCCAAAAGACTGTTGAAAGAGAGGAGGTTGAAAAGAAAATCCTAATGGAGAAATACAATGCCATAATTGGGGAATATAGTAAGATGCAACAAAGGAATGTTCAGTTGCAGACTGAGGTGGATAGGTTAAAGAACAAGAAAATTGAGGAGACATCAAGTGCTCCAAGGGTCAGAACATTTCCTTCCACATCAAGGTCAGTGCCTCTTGCTTCTCCTATTGTTTCTACACTAGGGCCTCCTAGCCAAACTCCTTCCCTCAGCCCTACTTTAGAGCTAATTGATGAAGAAATGGAATACTCTATTGATCCTTCAAAGGAGTTAATGCACAAAATTACAGAGTTACATGAATCCTTGAAGGTGAGTGAGGAAGGAATAGTTTTAAAGTAGAGGGAGGTTGTAAATGTTGTATTGATACATTTAAATGAGAAAGTTGATGACATATTATCATTTGTGCATTCTTTATATTCTTTATTATTGAGTGTAATAAGGAATATTGATAGGGATCAGGAGGTAGTAGTACCATTAGTTGAAAGATGGATCCCTAGGGCCAATGATCTAGATATAATGCATAAATCCTCAAGGTTTGATGTAAATAATAGGCCTCAATCATTAAGGCCTACTCAGGTATTAGTTAAGTCATTGCAAGGTTTTCAGACCTTACCAGATGACTTGAGTAAGAAAATCAGAGAGTTGGTGAAGAATTTTGATTATTGGAGTGACAAATTGTTGCCTAACATAATTGATGAGCAAGGAAATATCAGGTCACTCCAATAATGGCAGGAACAGGAAAATGAAGTCATCAATTATCAAATTAGATTAATTTGTTATGACTTAGATTATGATTTATTGTTGAGTTGTATGGAAAAAATCATTAGCACCAGTTCATTTTTTGAATCTTTTGAAAGGGAAGTGAATCAGGTGGCAGTTAAGAATACACCTTATAGTGTAAAGGTGAATGAGGTAATAAATTTTGACTGACCAACTGATGAGGAGTACTAGAAGTAGGTAAGTGTATATTTAACTGAGTAGGAGTGAAAATGAGTTAATTGTTAATGGTTGACAAGTTAGTTGTTGTGGTTACAACAGATTCCAGTATTTTTTTTGGTGACAGTCTTGGCATGAAATTCATGAGGTTTTTGTTGTTGCATCAACCATTCTTAGTGGGTAAAATGAACAAAAGGATTCTTCAGGGAAGTTGTTGTAACAAATTTTTGGAATGTCACTAAGCAGTCCAATTGGTTGGTGACACATGTGCTTTTTGGCCCAATGCTTGTTTGCTCCTTCATTTCTATAAGAAGGATTTCAAGGCCAGAAGTATGGGTTAGAGAGTGAGATATTTTTTTATCAAGTCTAGGTAGAGTTACAAAGCAATTTTGTAAAGTTTGATGGTTTTTATTAAAAAAATGCAATTTAGGTTTTGACTCATTCTGTAGTAGGTTTTGAATTCATAAGGATGTTATGTTGTATGAAAATAATGGCATTTAAATTGAAATGATTAATTCAAACTCATGTCTCTCCATTGTACATGCATATCTGAATTTTGAATAAGATGATCAAGGGTTATCTCGTTCTTCTCACTGTTGTGGTGTGTATGATTCTTGTTTTAGCTTTAATTCAAGGAATTAATTAAAATGGTCAAATGAGGATTGTAGGTCGATATGTTCTGTATGAGGATTTAATAAGTAGTATTGGGTTAGAATACATGTTGATGAGATTGTAAAGCAATGTTATCATCAATCTTATATGTTATGTGTTAAATCTGTCATAAACCCTTAGATGTTTATGAATTTGACTCCCCCAATGGATATATGGAACTGATATAAGTTGAACTAATTTGTATGGTTCAGTATTTGTTTTTCTTTACCTAGAGCTTGCTACAAATTTGAAATCAATGACTATTTTATACTAAGAAATGTGTTGTAGTTATCTCATGCTCCAAATAGTTGATACTATTGATGAATAGCCAATTCTATTCAGTATTATCCTATTATGTTGAGCTATTAAATGAGATTATCTATTGTTGTTAATGTCATTTAGGATAATGGTGCAGAGGTTGTAAACACATTAAGGGATCACCATCCCAGGTCTTGTAGAGCCCAAAGTGTATGAGGTCCTTAAAATCCTCGTTAGTTGGTCTAGATCCTTCGAGCTTCCCTTGATTGGAATTGGAAATTCCATAGGTAGATTAGAAGACCAACCTGGTTACAGTAAAAACAACAAATAGTGCTTATGTGTATTATCAAACATAAGGTAAGTGACCCTTTTAAAATCCCAATTCCTGATAAGAAAATCATCCATTTCTCATCATCATCTCTAATAAAGTTGGATTGTTGAATCCTCTTGTCATTATCTCATTTCTTTTTTTCTGCGCTAACAACATACAAGGCATCCTGCATCTACAAACCATCAGCATACTACATATCATCTCATATCGTATAAGAAACACTAATCATCTCACATGCATGTTCATCATCATAATATAGATTTGTTAGTCTGAGCATCACATAAAGCCATACATTTGCATAAAAACAAAACATCCATTGCATAATCATATAGAAATCACCACATCATCCATCTCAAGTTTGTAGTATATCATCATTTAAGTTGTTTAGGATAATATAGATTGGTTATTCTAAGCATCTTAAAACCATATCATTTGCATCATCATAATAACCATCCATATGCCCATCTTGAACCTCTTTATCATGAGATCGACCCTCAAATCAAATCTTTTCATTCGATCTCTCGAGGAGGGAATGTACCAAAATACTTCTTTCCACCGGGGCATCCAAAAAAATAGATTTATTTTTGAATTTTGATCATGGTAAGTTTATTCTTTTAACCAACGCAACAAGTACATTGCTTCAAAGAGGGGAAAAATGTAGACATGCAAAATTGACATCATTCATCTTTTAATTAAATAAATCAATTTTATTTAATTAAATCATAAATCAATCCTAAATTCCCCCTTTAATTAAATAAATCAAGTTTATTTGATTAATCTTTAAATTCCTCCATTTAAATTAAATAAATTCATCTTTAACACTAACATCATCCCCTTTAGCTAAATAAATCAAAATATTTATTTAACTAAGTCTAAATCATTTTCCATCCCCTTTTGATTTATTTTAATCCATAAATCTAAATCAAATGGGTCAAATTATCTAAGCTCCTCTTATTTAATCAAATCATGATTAAATCTAATCTTAATCCATGTCACATCCTCTAGTTTTTCCCACTTGCACAAGTAAATCAATTTAATTCATTTATTAAATATTCATTTTCTCTCAACAAGGCATAAAGGTGGAATATTCCTCCATTTCAAATCTCCCTCCAAATGGGATGAGTCCTTCCAACAATGCATTTATTTCATCTTACAAGTCCTTTTTCCTTGAGCCAAGTGGATATAACTCCATTTGACTCTCCCTCCACCTTGTCATTTCACTAATTTCAAATTTCAACTAATTGTCATTTATATGGGCACATTCATGAAAACATGCACATCCTTGGACCATTCACATGATGACAAGTGGCTTATTCCTATTGGTTGGGTTTTTATCCCACATTCATCCCTTTTTCCTCTTCTCTCATCTGTGATGCCCAATTTTACACTAGGGAAAAATTGCTACTAATTTTTTTTCTTAAAAGAAAAGATACTAAACACTTGCTACAAGCTTTAAAATGTTTCTCATGTTGACTAACTACATGAATTGGATAACATCACTCATGTAATGTCCGCAACGACACATCACCTGAGAGAAGCGAGAGGAAGAGTACAAGGACAGGTGAGTGAGGAATCCATCACGTGCACTCTTGATAGATGAACAAACAATTCTATTATCTAGGTTATATAGGGATTTCACATGTTCCATTCAAGGGTATCAGTACTAGGGGTAGAAGTTGTGTGAATTCTCACAATAGTAGCCACCAAAATGGGTCATGTTATGATAGATTGACTTTAGTAAAATTAGTTCTCAACATTCCTAATGTAACTATATTATCATCCATCCTTAATAGCTGTGAGAACTAATAATCCCACTAGATAGCATGGGTACTAACGTTATTAACATATCTATATATATTCTCTTTTCTTTTACATAATAAGTGAAGAACCCCTAAATCTACAAATGAACCATCTCAAACACTCACTAGTGGGGTTAGTTACATATATGCAAATCTATGAATACCTCTATGAAATAACATGTCCATGCTCAAGAAATACCACAAATAACAAAAAGGATCAACAAGACATTGCAAAAGAAAGACAAGTACCTATTCCATATTGGATTGGTGTCAAATGTGCCAATGACCCTTTCCCAATCCTTGCTAAAACTCAAATGATGAAATGCAATAGTGAAGAGCAAAATTAGGTCTCAATTTAAGAGAGTAACTTTACAAGAGAGTGTAGATGATTTGATGAAGAATCAATCCCTTATTTATAGATTTTCAAATTAGAAAAATGCTCATAAGAGAGCAATGTGGGATAAATATTAGACAAATGAGATGAGGCTACTTGTCAACTTGTCATAGGTTGATGAATGTCCAAGTTTTGGCCAATGTGCCCAAGAGGCAGATTCAAATTTGAATTTGTGAATTAAATGTTGAGAGGGGGACATGAAAGAGAGAATTTATTCCAATGTTGGAAGTTACAAGTCAACTTGTCTTCATTTTCAAACTTGAGGGAATATTCCATTTTTATGCCAAGTTGAAAGAAAATGATGAATTTATAAATGAGTTAAAATGATTTATTGTTGCAAGTGGGAAAAGCTAGAGGATGTGATGGGTGGTTAGGTTAGGTTAATCAGGATTAGATTAGCTTAGGTGATGTTTGGGTGATTTTGACACTTTTCACTTGAATATTTGATTTATTTAAAATAAAAAGGGATGGAAAAGGCATTTGGGATTTAATTAAATAAATGTTTGATTTATTTAATTAAAGGGATGATGCAAGATAAAGGTGGATTAATTTGCATGAGATGAAATTAGAAGATGGTTTATGAAAGATGAAATGTTATGGTTTGATTAAAATTGATTTATTTAATCAAATGAGGTAATGATAGGCTTAAATCAAATAAAGTTAAGTTATTTAATTTAAATGGATGATGAACCTGATTTACCCGATGAGTGGATGGATGTGAATTTGGTTTACTTGATGAATGGACTTGATTGAATGTGTAATGCTAATTTTGCATGTCTAAATTTTTCCCCTCTTTGAAGCAATGTACTTTCTGCGTTGGTTCAAAGAATAAACTTGCCGCGAATCAAAATTCAAAAATTTTCTAATTTTTTCAGTTGCCTCAGTGGAAAGAAGTACACTAGTACTTTGCCCCCTCAAGAGATTGAGGGAAAAGATTCTATTTGAAGGTTGATCTAGTGATAAAGAGGTTCAAACTAGATGGTTATGAATGATGATGCACATGAGAAGGTATTAAGATGCTTAGAATAAGAAATCTATATTATCTCAAACAACTTAAATGATGATATGATGAGATGATGGATGAGATGGATGTTGTGATATGCTATTATTATGCAATGGATGTTTTATGCAAATATATGATTTATGAGATGCTTAGACTAATAGATCTATATTATGATGATGAAAATGCATGTGAGATGATATGCATAATGCTGATGGTTTGTGGATGTAGGATGGATGCACTTGTGATGATGATTAATTATTCATGACATGATGTTAGTTCTAAAAAGAAGACATTAGATGATGACAACAGGATCCAACAAGCCAACTTTATGAGAGATGATGATGATGAGAAATGATGATGATAGATGGATGATTTGCTTATCAAGGATTGGGATTTTAAAAGGGTTACTTACCTTATGTTTGATAACACGCCTAAGCATGATGCATCAAGGTATAAAGGACCAGGATGGTGTTGTACTTAGTGTGATGGACTTTGACTCGAAAAATAGATAGGAGTATTCTTGTTCACACTTGATATACGAAAACCTTGCTAGGATGCACTTTTAGAAGTTTCAAACATCTCAGACCAAAACACGGAAAGGTATAACTAGTCAATGCAATAGTCAACAAGCTATCCAAAACATCCTCTATACATACCTAACAAAGAAAATATTTGCCAAGGTTATTTTACAAGAATGTTCAACAAGCATAGTAGACAAAAGGATAATGATCGTTGCCCCATTCCTTTCTCTCTAAATCCTTCGTTTGGATATCATTGAGAGGTCCTTGGACTGAGCACAATAAGATAAGTCAAAAGACAAAGATAAAGCACACAAACAAGTTGATGTTCTTCAATACCGCAAAAGGGAATGTGTTTTTAAGGATAAGAACTAAAACTATTGCCAAAAGATAATGCCCATTGTAGGAAGCATACATCCTAGGACATGTTAGTGAATGGCGGCATGCCATTTTGCTTATCAAAGTGTTCTTTCTGATAAATAATGCCCATTGTAGGAAGGATTCATCCTAGGACATGTTGTTATCAAATGATTGATATGGGACTATTTGGACGATGGACTATCGACACAAAGAATTGACCAACTTGTTTACATGCTAACTTAAACTTGAGACTTGACATTTTTGAGTTGTACTTTTAAGCTGCTAGACTTGTTTCTAACTATTTCACCAAAGGTTGAGGATGACGATCAGTTTATTATGGATGGTGTTACTGCGGGTGCAAGTGAGATGAAATGGATGGATTTTTTCAAATATTTGGATGTTTCTGATGTTTTGCAATGTTCTAAGGCTATTTTTGGTATTTTTTGAGATTTTCAAATGTTTTGATTTTCAAAATTTCCAATGTTTTTTGGGGTTTCTGAGATTTTGACCAAGAGACTAACCTAAAGACCTATCTTAGGGGCCTCAAGGGTTGATCAATAGATTAGCCTTACCTATGTTATACATGTAGAGACCATGTAGTTCGACTAACAACTTGATTGATTTACAGATCAAGATATACATGATGAACTGTCAGTTTATTATGACCGACTCCTAAAGGACTGACCTAGGTGTCTCGAGGGATGATCAAAGATCAACCTTGCCTGCGTTCAAGGCTCAGAGACCCATAGTTTGACAAGATGACTTTGTTTTTGAGTTTTTGACTAAATTTTTGACTTGTTTTTGGATTTTGATATGTTCTGAATATTAGACTACCTACAACCTGTTGTCAAGGTAAAATTAATTCCTACATAAAAAATGATGGTACGGCTGATGGATGTAGTTGAATGTTTGCAGACCTGTACAATGTTGGAATAAGGTGAAGTAAATAAGACACAGGGAAATCAGGTTTTCAGATTCTTTTTTTCTTTCTTCGCATCTATGGTTGAGATCATTTCTAGGGCCAGCTAACACCTGACTTCTCGATTAGAGCTATTGACTCTCAGCATCATGAGCATAGGAAATTGCTATTAGATAGCTTAGAAGGCATTTGACCATGACATTGATATAGGTTTTCTAAGACCACTATTCAGTCTATTGTGTTGCCTAGTCGTGTTGTCCAATTCTTAGAATTCTGCATCTCCTTTTAGAAGACAAGCAGCCTATTCTACACTCTAGGATAAAAAAGTGTTGGCATATAGGGATTCTGTGTTATGTGAGGAAAGGAATGGATGAACAGTAAGACTCGCATGGTCGTTGCATGTCAAAAATTGCATTGAATTCTAGAAGTTACAAAAGTCTAAGGAGGGCCCAGTGAAAGGATTGGTAATGCATTTACATTTAATCTGCACCACATAGCAATGGTAGTCATAGCACATTAAGTGAAGTTATATTCACTCTACGGTGGTGGAGTAATGTCTAAATCCAATTGATACATTCCAATGTTTCTATAACGCAGTTTTTTTTTTTTAATATAGTTGGTGAGATCTTGGGTTAGGCGTCCATGGTATAAATGATTTCTTGAGCATAAGCAGTGACCTAAAATAAATATTAAACATTTTTGTTCATTACATGATTGCTCAAATAAATATTGATGCCTCCTAACAACAAAATCATTTGTTTATGACTCTTTATGAATCTTAATAAATTATTTTTTAAACCTAGACACTCAAATCACTATTTCCCATAATAAGCACATTGAATTATTTTTTCTTTAAATCTAAGAGAGCAAGGTTCTTATTAATGATTTTATTTTTCTTCAAAATCATTAAAATTATTTTATTTGAAGTTAATGTTTGAGATGAGTTTAACTTGATTTATCTTTTTATCTTGTAGGGATTTTCGTTTCCGCAAGGAGATTGCTAGAAGTGATCTTCGAAGAATCTTGGAGGGAATTTAAGCATTTAAAATTGGAGTTCTTAAAGAATTTTTTTAATGCTTGGAGATTCTATCATATGCCTTAATTTTCTATTTTAGGCTAACTCATTTTTGGTTTTGGGTTTTAAAACGAACTTTGTTCAGGCTTTCAAATTTCATTGCAAAGAGGTTAAAATGAACTTTAGGCAACATTGAATAAATTTCATTTGAGAATAATAATTGAACAAAGTATCTCTCACTCGTCTTTTGGTGCTTAAAAACAACTCACATTTTTCTTTGGAGATTTAAAAAGAAAAAGTGCAACTTTTTTTTGTGAGAGCTTACTTGGACTAGCATCATTGAAAAAGGACGTATGTGCTTCTCTCATGCTTTATAGCGATCTTGAGAATCAAAAGGAATTTTTCATGATCTTAGGTTGAGAAAAATCAAACACCTCCACACTTTATCTTGGGCTTAAAATTAAACAAAATATTGTGCGAGTGTGAGTAGAGCATCATCACGTATATTCTCTTTCTTTGTGTCATCAAAGATTAATCGAGTTACGGATTTTGTCTTTGCTTGCTTTTGTTTATTCTAGAGGGCCTGCCTTGGGGAAAAAGTACTCACCCAAGGGAACAACTCAACTTGTAATACTCTAAAGCCAAGATTATTTCCAACCAGGATATAAATGTGGGTATTGGAGTAAACTCCAATATCATGTGGTTGATTTTGACAAGATGGATCTGAAAGGGGACTCTTGCTGTATGGGTCAATCTCCATGAATGGAATTTCTAAAATAGAACCCTTGTTTTAGTAACCAATTGATCCATTGAGTGAGTTTATCAAAGTGGTACATTGGACCTTAGATTCCAAGAAGTTACTTGCCATGTCCGATCTTGGTTAAAGTATAGAGGTTAAGACTTCATTCTTAACATACCTTTATACTCTTTCCTTGGTTGCATGTAAAATCATCTCTTCTATAAAGAGCATGAGGCAAGCCCACCTAGAAAAATGTACCCATTGAGCTAGGATGTTATCTTGCTTGTAAGTCATAAACACATTGCTTGATCAAAAAAATCTTTGAAACCAACATTCAACAAAACATCAGAATTTCAAACCTTTAAGAGAAGCAAATATCCTTGAATGAATTCACATGCCATTGCTTGCCCTTGGGATTCATATCCTTAGAGGTTTCTAGGCAATTTGATTTCATCTCAATTTTCTCCTACTAAAATAAACTATAAGTAACTTTTGCTTTGATTTCCTTGATTTCCACATAAAACACTTTGTGGGATGAGAAGACGTTAAAACATTAGACATCTAGTTTGAAAACTTAATCAAAGAGAGTGTTTTTGGTAAAATTAAGCCATCAAGCAAAGCTAAGCAAAATGAACTTTCATGTGTGTTGAAGCCTCACGATTCCTGAAAAAGTTCAAAGTGAAGGTCATTTGTTGGAAATCCAAAAGAGAATGTCCAAATGGAATCATTCTTTTGTTATAAAGTTCTCTAGGAAGCATTTGCATGTTCTTCAATACCTAGGTCTAGGCAAACAAAGTGTCTTTTTTAGGCTCATCTTAGGATTAAAGGAAAATCAAAATCTTCTTTCATCCATCCTTCAAAACATCAAAACAAACATCATCTCACAATCACCTTTTGGAAAATATTGAAATCATCCTTAATGCTAGGATTTTTGGCAAAATCAAAATCATCAAAATCCTTGAGACTAAATTCTTGAAAACATTATCAAAATCACCTTTGGCTAGGTATGTGTAGATGCATCCTTTTGCATATTTTTAGTCGAAGTTTTCAAAATCATCTTGTTTAGCTTAGTATATGTAGATGAATCCTTCTTCATAGACTTAGTGAAACTATCATCTTGTTTGAATCTGTGTGGGTAGATGCATCCTTCTCCCTATGCATATTCAAATTATCATCCTTTGAACAAATCTATCCCTTAGATAAATCATCCAACATCTTAGGGTCAATTTATTCAAAATGAAAAGCAATCAAAATCAAAATCAAGGACAAATCCAAAATCCAAAATCAAATCAAAATAAAAATCCGCAATGTATCTGAAAGTCCTAAAAGCCTACTATCTCCTTCAATATTTATCAAAAGATTAAAAAATTCACATCATCCATCCCTTCCATCATCATCATATCACCTTTCGATCCTCAAGATACCCTAAAATTTTCTACTTTGGGCATAAAGTAAAGATCAATTCAAAGAATCAAGAGATTCATCTCCCATTCTTAAAAATTGATCCTTCTTTTATGGTTCAAACTAGATCTCAATACAAGAAGAGCATGGAAGCCAACAAAGAAACACCCGCTTCAAGTGATTTAAGTCAAACCACTCCTGAAATGAATCCCATTGGGTCTAGAAATCTCACAGTTAACCTTCCGACATCATCACAAAATCTGCAAGAGGAAAACCAAGGAGAGGATCTTACCTTTGGAATGTCTCACGAAGAAATTACTGAAATGCTCCAAAATCCAGAGAACCATAATCTCATCCACCATTCCCATTTCATCCACACCCCCATCCCACAATATAACTCAAAACATCCCACAAATCACAACATCTTTTTCTCCAACCCAGCCTAACTTTAATAAGGGAAATGCATTTTTCAATGCTATTCAAACACACCCCCTTGTTAATAATCAAAACTTGGATGCAAACACCACCTTGGAACGAAAAATACCCAAAAACCCATTACATAAGAATGTTCCTCTCACCTTCCATCATGATCCATCATCATCATTCTTCCACATAACACCCCAAACTTCTCTCCTCACAAATTCGCAAGAGGAAGGAGACATGTTTGGACCAAGGGGCATTTTCGACACCACAACATTTTCGCAAGGACTCAGACTCCTTATATTTCCACCACTTCACTTTTACCATCACCATCCACACCACTCTTTGGCTTAGGGCTTCCCCCCTACTAACTATCAACCAAACCAACATCCCAAGCATCAATCAAAGCATTATTCCAAACTCTCAAAATTTCCATTGACATCGCAACAACAAACGACAAACACACAAGCAATTGTAACATCATAAAACACCCCCATAACATCGCCAATCACATCAATAGTGCCACTTATCACTCAAACCACCACATCAACAACACCATCCACCACTCAAATAATCAACACGACATCACCGCTCACCACTACCACAAATGCCATTTCAAATCCACCACCACCCCCACCATCACCAAATTATGCCACATCAAGCCAATACAACACGACATTGCAAGCTACTTTTCAAAGGGGATTTCAACAAGTGCAAAAACAAAAAGCTGTACACCTAGCTGCTCAACAAGTTGCTCAAGCTGTGCAAGCTACCCAAGCTGCATAAGCCACATTACAAGTGCAACAAGTGCAACAAGCCCAAGCTTTATTGCAACAACAACAACAAGACACCCAAGTTTCTCAAACATTGCAAGCATTGCAATCACACAAGACTACTAAAGCATAATCTCTATTACAACAATAAGCAGTACAAGCACAAGCTCAAGTGCAAGCTCAATATCAGGCACAACAAGCCCAATAACAAGCACAAATCCTTGCACAAAGACAAGCAACACAATTGCAAGCATATCAACAAGCAATAAAGCAATATCAAGAGCAGCAAGAAGCAACATAATTGGTAGCCCAACAACAAGAGTTGTTGGAACAATAGCAAGCACAACAACAAGCGTTGTTGAAACAACAACAAGTGCAACAACAAGCACAAATCTTAGTGTAGTGACAACAAGATCAACAACAAGCGTTGTTCATACAAAAGTAGGTGGAAGACTACCTCACTCGAAAAAACATACAGATACCATCAAACAACACACCGACCAACCCACCCATCCAACCCATGATTGAAACACCCCAAAACACTTTCATCCCACCCCCTGATCCACAAAATGATGTAATGCCAAAAATTAGGTTGCTCTTGCAGCAAGTGCTCAATCTTCAATCAGGGTGAACAACGAAGACACTAAACAACTTGTGTCTGTATCCATTCAATAGGAGCCTAGTGATGAAACCATTCCCCAAGGGATTTGAGATCCCCAAATTTGACAAATATTGAGGGACGGGAAACCATGAAGATCACATAAGGGAATTCTAGGTTCATTGCATGGAAGTCGCATACGACGATACTTATCTGATGCGGCTATTTCCTAGGAGTTTGGCAGGCCACTCTATGGAATGCTTCTCTTGTCTACCTTCAGGAATTAGAACATTCCAAGAAATTATAGACACATTCATAAAAAACTATGCATGCAACATTGCAATGGATGTTAGTCTAGAAGAACTCTTGGCTCTGAAACAAGGAAAGGGTGAATCATTCACTTCTTTCCTACAACGATGGCCATCCAAGGCCAATCTGAGCAAGTGGACCATGCCAGAAGAACAAGTTTGCACCATCATCACCAACCTTGATGACCTCTTCGCATTTCATCTGAAGGTTCAAGGCATCACCACATATGATCAATTAATCCCCAAGGCGCTTAGCATCGAATGAGCCCTCATGACTCAACCAGTGGGATCAACTTCATACCGCGAACAACAAAACAACCGCCCACACTCCAATTACAAAGATAAACCTCGCACATGGGAAACGAACACAAATGTTACTAATGATGGTGTCGTTGATGTCAAGGTGGTCATTAGTGCCCCTTGCCAACATACACCCGCACCACAAATCCAAATCCAACACCAAAACAATCATCACGCAATACAAAAACCACACAACAATCTGACAATCAATAATCTCAATGAGCAAAGTGGACCACCCCAAAGCAACAAAAGTTATCCCAAGTGAAAATACACCACTTTGGGGGAACCACTTGAAGACATAATGAAAAAGCTGATAGATGAAAAAACTCATCAAGCCTCCTACATTTGAGAATTACCAAGAACTTGATGTGAAACCTCCTTGGTATAACGAGAATCAACATTGCAAATTCCATAAAATCATAGGCCATACATGAAACAGTTGCATGAGATTGAAAAACATAGTTCAAGATATCATCGATAAAAGAATTATAAACATGGACCAACCTACATGAAATCAGGATCTTAAGATATATACGAATCTGATGCCAAATCATGGAAATAAAGGGTATAGCAATGATAAAGGGAAAGGCACCCACTCAAACGTAAACCATGTGTATGAAACAGTCGTCACCTCCCTAGATGAATACTGCACAGTCATCACCATCAAAGGTGCCCAGGCTGATTGTGGAGTTACCACAGGAGGCGGAAAAGTCACCATCATAGGATCATCCCAGAAAAATAGAGTCCCTACATCTAGATCTGCCCCTAATGGCTACAATGTCCTAGATAAACTCAAGAGAATGGGAGCATAAATATCCATCATGGAGTTGCTAAAAATCTCATCTGCCAATAGGAAAATCCTTGAAGAAGTGTTGGCCTCATCCACTATCCCCGCAGATCTTGACGCAGAGCAATTCCAAGCTATGGTCAGAAATATCATTATGCCTAATCTTCTTACATTCTCTGACCAGGCTTTCCCCACTCAGCCATCTCACAATCGTGCACTTCACTTAGAAGTGAAAGTACATAAGAGCAAAGTCAAAAGGGTCTTGGTGGATGGACGTGCGGGTTTGAATATATGTTCTCTCAACCTCATCAAACAATTGAAAATCTTGGAGGATTCTATTGACAAAGGAAAGGGTATCACAATAAGAGCATATGACGATCAAGAAAGAGTGTTCCGAGGAACAATCAAACTCCCTATTCAAGTAGGGCCGACTCTTATGGAAACCACTTGTCAGGTCCTAGACCTTGACTTACCATATAACATCCTTCTGGGACATCCATGGATTTGTACAATCAAGGCAGTATCATCAACTTTCCATCAATGTGTGAAATTCACGCATAAGGGACAATAAGTCACTATCCACAAAGATCCTGAACCCTTCTCCTATTGCAAAAATCTTGAAGAAAATTATTGCAAAATCCCCCAAGTACCAAACAATGATGAGGGCCCATCCACACCTTACATCGATCCTACAACTCTTGCATCCACTTCTGCGACAGAGACACCCACCACTCCCACCATTCCCACCATCTTTGACATCAAGCTCATCATCCAAGATAATGATTGTGGAAACTACAATATCCCTAATAATGCCTTTGTGGTAGGAGAATTACCACAATCTTCTAGATCATGGGGATGCCCACAAACAAATGAAGCTTCCACATCCCAAATGTCTCTTATAGATTATCCTGAATTTACAAGGTGGGGAGATTTTGGCCAGGAGGTTATTGAAGTAGATCCATCTCACATGCTCTATCAAGATGAAATACCAATGGTTGATTTACCAATGGATGGCAGAATCAAGGGCCTGCAAATGATGCTCGCAATGGGCTATGACAAAAATCAAAGACTTGGTCAAAATGACAATGGGCTTATAATACCTATCATGCCAAAGACGCAATCGATAACAAATCTTGGCCTTGGATGTACCCCTCTGAGTCTAACCATACGTGTCTGAAGTCCTCCAATTAGAATAGTTAATAAACCTCCTCAGCTAACCGCAGCAGAACTACGACTACCAATATCCATAGGCCGTGTTCTAGACAACTATACCTTTGATATATCCAATGTCTGTAGTAGTAGTGATGATGAGGATCATCTGACTAACTTACCTATGCTATTTTAGGATACCACTCTTTACATGATTAGTACCCTATCCTTTGAACCAGACAAACAAAATCATTAGATTCACCTAGTATATCCCCAACTCATTGACTACGACCAACGAGGACCACCAGTTCTTGATACATTCAAAAATGATGAGGCACTCTCAGAATTCATGGGATTACAGGATAACATTCTATATGGGGACCATAAAGTAGGGTTCATAATAGAGTTGGACACACATGCCTATTATGGGGAAATGATTGAATCCTTTAGTAATAAAAGAGAGAAATTAAGACTAATATCCAAGTCCTTGAGTGAAAACCATTGTGCACTCTCTAACAAGAAAAAAGTAAAAAGAAAGGATGCATCCAATGGTGAAAACCTCTATGAGCCCCCATGAGGATGGGGGATTCAATCTTCCTTTAAGAGCTATTCATCAAGAAAAGTCAGTAGTTTTGGCCGAAAAATGCAATCCGGTCAACCTAGGAATAGAGGAGACCCTGCATATCACATTCTACGCGGAATCACTACTATCAGAAGAGCAAGAGCTCCTAGCAGCATTCCTAAGAGAAAGACAAATAAATTTTGCATGGAGTTATACCAACATGCTAGGGCTTGATCCTGAGACTGTGGCTCATCACTTAGCAGTGTATCCAGAAGCAAAGCCAGTCAAACAAAAGCTTCAAAAAATGCACCCTTAGATAGCTCTATTAGTCAAAATGGAGCTAAAAAAGCTATTAGATGCAGGGTTCATCTGACCAATTGATTATCTAGAATGGGTATCAAACTTGGTACCTATTTCAAAACCTGACGAAAATATTAGAATTTGCACAGACTTTAGAGATTTGAAAAAGGCATGTCCAAAAGATGACTTCCCGCTTCCCAACATTGACATGATAGTAGACATGACAATAGGACATGAGATGTTGTCACTAATGGACAGATTCTCAGGGTACAATCAGATCATGATAGCTAAAGTGGACCAACGTAAAACAACTTTCACTTGTCCATGGGGGACATATTGTTGGAACATGATGGAATTTGGCTTAAAGAATGCAGGAGCAACATATCAAAGGGCCATGAAATTGATATTCCATGACATGATCTATAAGATAGTTGAAGACTATGTCTACCACATTCTAGCCAAGTCTAGAAAGAGAAAATATCACATAGAAACCCTTAGTGCCTTCTTTGATAGACTGGAGGAGTACAAGGTCGGACTAAACCCAAAGAAGTGTGTCTTCAGCATACAATCAATAAAATTGATAGGATATATAGTGTCAATGAGAGGTATCAAGGTGGATCCAACAAAAGTAAAAGAAATCCTCAAGATGGAGGCACTGAAAAAATTAAAAAAATTGACAGGTCTCCAAGGTAGACTCCAGTCCATCTAACGATTCATAGCACAATTGGCAGACAAACAGAACCCATACTCTCACCTACTCCATAAGGGAGTAGCATAGAAATGGGATACCAAGTTTGAAGAAGCATTTAATAAAATAAAAGAATATCTACTAATGCCACCTGTCTTAATGCCACCCATCCCAAAGAAACCATTGATCTTATATGTGTCAGCAATAGCAGCAGCCCTTGGAGCTCTCTTGGCTTAGCATGGTGAAAATGGAATAGAAAGAGCCATTTATTACATTAGCAGGACAATGGTTGGGCATGAGCTAAAATATTCATTCATTGAGAAAGCATGCCTTGTAGTAGTATATGCATCAAAAAAATTCAAACATTACATGTTGGCACATAAAATAAAACTCATCACAAAAATTGACCCTCTCAAGTATCTATTATCAAAGGCAATGCTCACAGGAAGAATGGAAAAATGCGTGATGATACTATCATAATACAACATCGAATATGTGGAGAGGAAAGAAATCAAAGGCCAAGTCATCACAGATTAATTGGCAGAAGCACCAATCTATTCAAAGAAACCTCTTGTCTCAGAGTTTCTAGATGAATCCATTTTTAATCTCAACATAGCTAACCACTGGAAACTGTACTTCAATGGCTCATACACGAAGCATGGATCAGGAGCTGGTGTTTTCTATATCACACCACAAGGGGATTGCATACTAAGGTCCTACAAACTGGCATTTCCTTACACCAATAACATTGCAGAATACGAGGCTTTGACCATAGGTCTTAGAATAGCAGTGCAGTGGAACATCATGGATCTCAAAGTGTACAAAGACTCCTAATTGATCATAAATCAATTCAATGATGAATATTAGACCAAGGATGACAAGCTCACTCCATACAAGAAATTGGTGGAGACTGTCAAATAATCCTTCATCAAAATTACATTTGAGTAGATACCTATAGGCAACAACAGAGTAGCAGACACCATGGCAACAATTGGGTCCCTACTGGACATCCCCAATAATGTTCCAAAATATGAATTCCTAATAGAATAGCTTCTCATGCCTACATTTGAGGTACCAGAATCAGAATTTGTGTGTGAAATTGTTGGTCCCAGTGATCCTTGGTATGATGACATTTACAAATACCTTCGAATGGGAGTCATACCCATTGACTTACCATCAAATCTAAAATGAACCTTTGTTAAAAAGGCATCCAGATTTGTCATCCTGGGTGATACCCTATATCATAGAAGCATAGAAGGAACCCTACTATGCTGCTTAAATGTTGAGGAGGCATTAACCGCTCTAACTGAAGTACATAATGGTATATGTGGTTCACACTCGAGTGGAATGACCATAGCTAAGAAACTACTGAGGATGGGGCATTATTGGCCCACAATGGAAAGAGAAGCACATGATCATGTCAGAAGGTGTCTACAATTTCAGCAGCATGGGGACCTCATCCATGCTCTAGCTCAAGAGCTTCATCCCATCGTCACACCATGGCCCTTCTCACAGTGGGGACTGGATCTCATTGGAAAAATCATTCCCACTTCATCTAATGGCCAAAAATTCATCATAACTATAACAAAGTACTTTACTAAGAGGGTGGAGGCCATACCCATGACGTACATAACTAGGAAGCAGATTTCAAAGTTCATCTTGAATTATCTCATTTGCTGCTACAGTGTCCCACAAGCCATTATCTTAGATAATAGGACACCATTCAAAAATCAAGATGTCTATGACTTGTGCGAGAAATTCAAAATCCAACATCGTTTCTCTACCCCATACTATCCCCAAGGCAATGGCCAAGTAGAAGCTACAAACAAGACCATTATGAAAATCCTCAAGAAAATAGTCAATGACGTAGGTCATGACTAGCATTTGTAGCTTAATCCCGCTCTTTGGGCCTATCGAACTAGCATCCGCACACCCACCGACGCCACCCCTTTTTCCCTAGTCTATGGATCAGAAGCAGTACTCCCCATAGAGATTGAGCTCCCATTCCTCAGGATATCATTGTAAAAACTCACCATAGATAAAGAGTACTAGGTATTAAGACTAAATGAGCTAGAGCTACTAGATGAGCAATGTATAGATGCTCTAAATCATTTGTGAGTCTATCAGAATAGATTGAAAAGGAGCTACAATAAGAAAATTAGAAGTAGGACGTTCCAAGTCAGAGAACTGGTATTAAAGGAGAATCAGAAGAATGTCCCAAACCCAAGCAGCAAAGGAAAGTTTGAACCTAAATGGCTGGGACCATTCATCATCACAACAAGTTACAAGTTAGGGGCATATCAGTTATCAACACCTGAAGGGGAACATTTGGAAGAGCCCATGAATAGCTCTCATCTCAAAAAGATTTATGCCTAAATATTTCAAGGTATAAAACAAAAAAATCCAAAAAAATAAGAAAATGTCTTGGAAAAATGGTTACTTCAGCAAAAACATGGCAAACAGGCATCTTGGTAACAATAAAAAAATTAAAAAAGCAAAAAATCCAAAAAATCATAAAAAGGATTAGAAATAGTAAAGAAAAAAATCATCCTCTAGTGAAAACCACTTTAGTGGCACTTTGGGCAAGTACCTTGGTGAAAACCTGGCAAAAAAGTGCCTTGCGTAAATAAGCACTTCCCATTTGCCAAGATCTTTATGGCTTGTTCAGCATCATCCATCCATTTCATTTCCATCATCCATCGCATTCAGGTCTCCATCCATGATGCATCCACTCACATCCGTACCATAGCTTGGTCCTATTTTCGTATCATGATCCCTCCTAGTAGTAGTCGGCCCATCCTCAAGATTAGTTTTTCTTGCCTTTATCGAAGTAGTCTATTGCATCACACTGGGGGAATGTTCTCATTGTATCAGATTCGTGTATATTCTTAAAGTCCTAAATATCATAAAATCCAAAAACATCAAAAATTCAAAAAATTCAAAAACATCAGAAAATCAAAATCCAAAAACATCAAAACATCCAAGAAAACCCAAAAACAATGAAGAACATATCCAAAATACCAAAAACTGAGGGTCAAGAATTTGAAGTAAGAGTCAAAACAAAGTCATCTTCTTGAACTTCCTGGTCTCTAAGCCTTGAGCATTAGGCAAGGTTAATCTTTGATCGTAAGAGACACATACAGGTTAGTCCTTTGGGAGTCGGTATAATAAGCCCGGCGGTTCATCATGTATATCTTCATCGCGTGGAGTCAAGTCATCGGTCGAGAACTACATGGTCTGCGTAACATCTTGTGAGCCAAGGCTAATCTATTGATCAGCCCGAGGCCCCTAGGATAGGTCTTTAGGTTAGTCTCTTGGTCAAAATCTCGAAGAAAACCCTAAAAGCATTATAAAATTTGAGAAAATCAAAACATTTGAAAATCTCAAAAATACTAAAACAACCTCAAAACATTGAAAATTTTGAAAATCAAAACATTTGAAAATCTCAAAAAGTTGACAAGTGGCCTCATCTCATTTGTCCAATCTTTATTCCACATTGCTCTCTTATGAGCATTCTTCCAATTTGAAAATCTATAAATAAGGTGCCGATTCTTCATCAAATTATCTACATCTTCATGCAAAGTTACTCTCTTAAATTGAGAACTAATTTTTCTCTTCACTATTGCATTTCATCATTTGAGTTTTAGCAAGGATTGGGAAAGGGTCATTGGCACATTT
>VDFB02168118.1:157752056-157790570 GCA_007258455.2 Sequoia sempervirens
CTAAATGTAGACAAGAGAACCATTCCATAGAGTGGCCTGCCAAACTTCTATGAAATACCTACATTAGATAAGTATCGTCGTATGTGACTTCCATGCAACGAACCTAGAATTCCCTTATGTGATCTTCAGGGTTTCCCGTCCCTCAATATTTGTCAAATTTGGGGATCTCAAATCCCTTAGGGAATGGTTTCATCACTAGTTTCCTATCGAATGGATACATACACAAGTTGCTTGATGTCTTTGTTGTTTGCCCTGATTGAAGATCAAGCACCTGCTATGAGAGAAACTTGATTTTTGTCATTACATCATTTTGCAAATCAAGTGGTGCCTAGATGAAAGTGTTTTGGGGTGTTTCAATCATGGGTTGGATGGGTGGGTTGGTCAGTATGTTGTTCAATGGTATCTGTATTTTTTTCTGAGTGAGGTCGGCTTCCACCTGCTTTTGTATAAACAATGCTTGTTGTTGATCTTGTTGTTGTGCTTGCTAATATTCCAACAACACTTATTGTTGTGCTTGTTGTTTTTCCAACAACGCTTGTTGTTGTTCCAACAATGCTTGTTGTTGGGCTGCCAATTCTGTTGCTTCTTGCTGCTCTTGATATTGCTTTATTGCTTGCTAATATGCTTGCAATTGCACTATGTGTCTTTGTGTAAAGAGTTGTGCTTGATACTGGGCTTGTTGTGCCTAATATTGAGCTTGCACTTGTGCTGCTTGTGCTTGTGTTGCTTGTTGTTGCAACAGAGCTTGTGCTTGCACAGTCTTATGTGCTTCCAATGCTTGCAATGCTTGAGCGGCTTCGGTGGCTTGTTGTTGTTTTTTTGCAATAAAGCTTGGGCTTGTTGCAGTTGTTACACTTGTAATGCAACTTGTGCAGCTTGGGTAGCTTGCGCAGCTTGAGCAGCTTGCTAAGCAACTAGGTGTATGGATTTTTTTTTTTGCACTTTTTGAAATCCCCTTTGAAAAGTAGCTTGCAATACCACGTTGTATTGGCTTGATGTGGTAGAAGTTGGTGGTGGTGGGGGTGGTGGTGGATTCAGAATGGCGTTTGTGGTAGTGGTGAGTGGTGATGTCGTGTTGATTATTTGAGTAGTGGATAGTGTTGTTGATGTGGTGGTTTGAGTGATAAGTAGCGCTATTGATGTGATTGGTGATGTTACATAGGTGATCCCACAATAGTGGTTTACAATTTTTGACCAAACTAGACATTGAAATAGTTTTTTTAACTAAATTTTCACTTTCGGGCACCTATCGCAGCTAAACTGTGAGGAATTTGAAGATGATGCAAACTAGAGTTTCATGAAATTCTATCTATAGATTCTAAATATATTTTTTTCAAAATTTTGGGAATCAGATTGTACTTATTTTTCCATCTCCCTCGAAAATTAGTTTTTTTCAGAAAACAACATTTTTAAAAAGTGATGCTCACCGTATAACGCATAACTTTTTTTCCATGAAGGATAGAATTCTAATTCTTTCAAATTTAGATTCATAGCTTTTATATCTAGTGCTTCCACTTGGTTAGATAGTTTTTTATTAAATTTTTTTCTTTAATCAAGTTTCGAAATAAAACCAATTATAATTCAGTCATAGCACGACCGTATAACACGTAACTTTTTTTGTATGTATCAAAATTAAATTGTGTTTTCTTTGTTGGATCAAGAACTTTAGTATCTAGTGCATGCATTTTTTTATTTTATTTTTATAATCTACTATTTTTCCACATGTACAAAACAAAGAGATTGATTTTCAGTGAAAAACATTCATTCACAAGAAATAAAAAATAAATATAATAATTAAATTAAATTTATTTAAAACTATACTTTTTGGGAAGCTTATAATAAGGACTACATACAAAAAATAAATTTTAAATGAATTCATTTGATCCCCCAAAAGGTAAATCAAAAGTGGTTTTTATCAGCATTTTGATAGGTGTAAAGGAGACTCCCTTATAGGTATGGTTTAAAACTAGCGGGGTTCTATCTAATGGGGTTTGATTTAAGGTAGTTTGATAAAACCATCTTCAATTGGAATGCTTTAAATGGAAATTTTTAAGGCTTAAATCATTATATTTTCTAAAAATATGTGATTTCAACAAAAATCAGATCCTCCTAGAAATTTTAAACCAGCTTTGTGGGATCACCATATGGGGATGTTTGATGATGTTGCAATCGCTTGTGCATTTGTTGTTTGTTGTTGCAATGTCGATGACAAATTTTGAGCATTAGGAATAATGCTTTGATTGATGCTTGGGATGTTGGTTTGGTTGATAGTAGGTAGGGAGGGAAGCCCTAAGCTAAGGAGTAACTATGGATGATGATGGAAAAAGTGGAAGTGGTGGAAATGTAAGGGGTTCAAGTCCTTACAAAAATGTTGTGGTGTCGAAAATGCCCCCTGGTCTAAACCTATCTCCTTCCTCTTGCAAATTTGTGAGGAGAGAAGTTTGGGGTGTTGTGTGGAAGAATGATGATGATGGATTATGATGGAAGGTGCGAGGAGCATTCTTATGTAATGGGTTTTCGGGTATGTTTAGTTCCAAGGTGGTGTTTGCATCCAAGTTTTGATTATGAACAAGGGGGTGTGTTTGAATAGAATTGAGAAATGCATTTCCCTTATTAATGTTAGGTTGGGTTGGAGCAAAAGATGTCATGATTTGTGGAATGTTTTAAGTGATATTGAGGGATGGGGATGTGGATGATATGGGAATGGTGGATGAGATTGGAGGAAATGATGTCTCCACTATGGTACTCACGTCGAAATCTGAAGGTAACTTGGCCCCTTGTTTTGCTAGCTCAGGCATGTATAACGAAGGGTTAAGTCTCATCATGATGTTGATGATTTTATGGTTCTCTTGATTTTGGAGCATTTCAGTTATTTCTTCATGAGACATTCCAAAGGTAAGATCATGTCCTTGGTTTTCCTCTTGCAGATTTTGCGATGATGTCGAAAGGTTAACTGTGAGATTTCCAGACCCAATGGGATTCATTTTAGAAGTGGTTTGACTTAAATCACTTTAAGCAGGTGTTTCTTTGTTGGCTTCCATGCTCTTCTTGTATTAAGATCTAGTTTGAACCATAAAACAAGGATCAATTTTTAAGAATGGGAGATGAATCTCTTGATTCTTTGAATTGATCTTTACTTTATGCCCAAAGTAGAAAATTTTAGCATATCTTGAGGATCGAAAGGTGATATGGTGATGATGCAAGGCATGGATGATGTGAATGTTTTAGTCTTTTGATAAATCTTGAAGGAGATACTAGGCTTTTAGGACTTTCAGATACGTTGCGAATTTTGATTTTGATTTCATTTTGGATTTAGGATTTGTCCTTGATTTTGATTTTGATTGCTTTTCATTTTGAATGAATAGACCCTAAGATGTTGGATGATTTATCTAAGGGATAGATTTGTTCAAAGGATGATAATTTGAATATGAACGGGGAGAAGGATGCATCTACCCACACCTATTCAAACAAGATGATAGTTTCACTAAGCATATGAAGAAGGATTCATCTACATATACTAAGCTAAACAAGATGATTTTGAAAACTTTGACTAAACATATTCCAAAGGATGCATCTACACATACCTAGCCAAAGGTGATTTTGATAATGTTTTCAAGGATTTAGTCTCAAGGATTTTGATGATTTTGATTTTTCAAAAAATCCTAGCATTAAGGATGATTTCAATATTTTCCAAAAGGTGATTGTGAGATGATGTTTGTTTTGATGTTTTGAAGGATGGATGAAAGAAGATTTTTATTTTCCTTTGATCCTAAGATGAACCTAAAAAAGACACTTTGTTTTCCTAGACCAAGGTATTGAAGAACATGGAAATGCTTCCTAGAGACCTTTATAACCAAAGAATGATTCCATTTGGACATTCACCTTCGGATTTCCAACCAATGACCTTCACTTTGAACTTTTTCAAGAATCGTGAGGCTTCAACACACATGAAAGTTCATTTTTCTTAGCTTTGCTTGATGGCTTCATTTTACCAAAAATACTCTCTTTGATTAATTTTTCAAACTAGATGTCTAATGTTTTAACCTCTTCTCATCCCACAAAGTGTTTTATGTGGAAATCAAGGAAATGAAAGAAAAAATTACCTATAGTTTATTTTCGTACAAGAAAATTGAGATGAAATCTAAATGCCTAGAAACCTCTAAGGATATGAATCTGAAGGGAAAGCAATGGCATGTGAATTCGTTCAAGAATATTTTCTTCTCCTAAAGGTTTTAAATTCTAATGTTTTGTTGAATGTTGGTTTCAAAGATGTTTTCAATCAAGCAATGTGTTTATGACTTATAAGCAATATAACATCCTAGCTCAATGGGTACATTTTTCTCGATGGGCTTGCCTCATTCCCTTCATAGAAGAGATGATTTTACATGCAACCAAGGAAAGAGAATAAAGGTATGTTAAGAATGAAGTCTTAACCTCTATACTTTAACCAAGATCGAACATGGAAAGTAACTTCTTGGAATCTAAGTTCCAATGCACCACTTTGATAAAATTGCTCAATGGATCAATTGGTTACTAAAACAAGGGTTCTATTTTAGACTTTCCGGTCATTGAGATTGACCCATACGGCAAGAGTCCCCTTTTAGATCTATCTTGTTGGAATCAACCGCATGATATTGGCGTTTACTCCAATACCCATATTTATATCCCAGTTGGAAATACTCTTGGCTTTAGAGTGTTACTAGTTGAGTCATTCCCTTGGGTCAGTACTTTTTCCCCAAGGCAGGCCCTCTGGGATAAACAAAAGCAAGCAAAGACAAAATTTGTAACTTGATCAATCTTTGACAACACAAACAAAGAGAATATATGCATTGATGCTCTACTCACACTCGCATAAGATTTTGTTCAATTTTAAGCCCAAGCTAAAGTGTGGAGGTGATTGCTTTGTCTCAACCTAAGATCATGAAAAAGGCCTTTTGATTCTCAAGATCACTATAAAGCATGATAGAAGAGCATACATCCTTTTTCAATGATGTTAGTCCAAGTAAGCTCTCACAAAAACAAAGTTGCACTTGTTTTTTTTAAATCCCTGAAGCAAAGTGTGAGTTCTTTTTAAGCACCAAAAGATGAGTAAGAGATACTTTGTTCAATTATTAATCTCAAACGAACTCTAGTCAATGTTGCCTAAAGTTCATTTTAACCTCTTCATAATGAAATTTGAAATCCTAGGCAAACTTCATTTTAAAACCCAAAAACAAAAAAGAGTTAGCCTAAAACAAAAAATTAAGGCGTATGACAAAATCTCCAAGCATTAAAAAATGCTTTAAGAACTCCAATTTTAAATGCTTAAATTCCTCCAAGATTCTTCGAAGATCACTTCTAGCAATATCCTTGAGCAAATGAAAATCCCTACAAGATAAAAAGATAAATCAAGTTAAACTCATATCAAACATTAACTTCAAATAAAATGATTTTAATGATTTTAAAGAAAAAGAAAATCACTAATAAGAACCTTCCTCTCTTATATTTAAAGAAAAAATAATTCAATGCGCTTATTATGGTAAATAGTGATTTAAGTGCCTAGGTTTAAAAAATCATTTATTAAGATTCATAAAGAGTCATAAACAAATGATTTTTTTGTTAGGAGGCATCAATTGTTATTTGAGAAATCATGTAAAGAAAAAAATGTTTAATATTTATTTTAGGTCACTGCTTATGCTCAAGAAATCACTTATACCATGGATGCCTAACCAAGATCTCACAAACCGTATTAAAAAAAAAAAAACTATGCTATAGAAACATTGGAATGTATCAAATGGATTTATACATTACCACCACCACCGTAGAGTGAATATATCTTCACTTAATGCACTATGACTACCATTGCTATGTGGTGCAGATTAAATTTAAACACATTACCAATCCTTCCACTAGGCCCTTCTTAGACTTTTGCAACTTCTAGAATTCAATGCAATGTTTGGCGTGCAATGACCATGGAAGTCTCACTGTTCATCCGTTCCTTTCCTCACATAACACAAATGCCCTATATGCCAACACTATTTTATCCTAGAGTTCAGAATAGGATGCTTGTCTTCTAAAAGGAAATGCAGAATTCTAAGAATTAGACAATACAACTAGGCAGTACAATAGACTGAATAGTGGTCTTAGAAAACCTATATCAATGTCATGGTCAGATGCCTTCTAAGTTGTTTAATAGCAAGTTCCTATGCTCATGATGCTGAGAGTCAATAGCTCTAATCAAGAAGTCAAGTGTTTCATGGCCCTAGAAATGATCTCAACCATAGATGCAAAGAAAGAAAAAAAGAATCTGAAAACCCGATTTCCCTGTGTCTTATTTACTTCACCTTATTCCAACATTGTGCAAGTCTACAAACATTTGACTACATCCATTAGCTGCACCTTCATTTTGTATGTAGGAATTCATTTTACCTTGATAGTGGGTTGTAGGTAGTCTAATGTCCATTAAATGGTCACAAACTTATAGGTTGTAGTCCACCCGCACCTACCCAAGCAGAAGATGTGCTACGTAAGATCCCTCTTGTCTACCTAAATCAATAAATCTCTTAGACAATAAAAAATAAATTTGTTAGAACATAATTTAGATTGATTGAGAAGCCCACAATTAATGGGAAGTTGCCTTCAATAACATTGGTACCCACATATCTTTAGAGAAATTTTGAGATATAAGACATTTATTCCTTGCACTTAACTAGCAGCGACTTTGTTTACTATCAGATCTATCTCATTTTGTTTACCAGATACAACATGCACATTTAAGCTTAGGAGTGATTTACAACTCACCCATATGCAGAACAAAACATTTAATGATTCATTTGCATAGGAATTTAAAAACACCAAAGAAAATTCACTAGATGGTGTGGAGGATGCAAACATTCAGAATAATATGTTGTCCTCAAAGCTAGTTGAGGGTCCAATAAAATCATCTTCTCGACAGAATAGTTATATATTATTCTCCAGCCATAGAGCAGGTGAAGTTGCTATTGTTTATTAGCATGGTGTGGACATTGAAGCCCCAATGCCTAAACTGCGACATTCATAACCAAAGACACAAGAAATAGTAGCAAAAGAACATGCTAAACAAGGTTATTGCCGCCGGCTTAAGGAAGTTTTTGGAAGGAAAGGCTATGGGTCCATTCAATTTATTGGAGAAACAGATGTTAGGTGACTAGATTTATAGACAAACTATCTGTCATAAGACATCTTTGTGAAGAATGTGCCTAAGTACGTAACAGGGTATTTTCCAAATTTCAAGACTTAGACTTAGATAGTGAATGAGAAGCATATTTTAATTGTCCATTTACTAAAACACACTTCCCTACCAGAAACACGTGAACACATTTTTGGATTAGACAATATCATAGCTTCTAATGCTTGAGCTATGTGCCAAATAAAAACAAAGCATGAGAGTCTCTACCGTTCTAGATTAATCAAAGAAAAAGAGACCTTTGGTGATTGTGTGTGACAAAAAGTAGTTTGTCTCATGAAACAGAAATAGACGTTAACAAATTTGTGCATGGATGAAATAGATATATCATCAAAATATTAAAAAAATTGACAGTTATTTGTCATTCACAAAGACAAAGAGATCCAAGAGTTAAAACAACTTCGTTTACGGGAGCTTGCTCCAAATTTTCTGACATTCAGCAAAGACGAGATGGAAGAATACTCGTACGCACAAAGAAGATAGAAAACAAGAACATACAATTCAAAGTGTAGTTTTAGCATGTATGTTTTCTATTTTCAAATAACTTATTATCTCACAGATCAGAATATTGGTAATGAAAAATACCAGACAGATTAAGATAACTCTTCTTAAGGTATGAGCCTTTAAAAATGAAAAGCATACACAAGGCATGCAATCTGTTTGAAGGAATTCTTCAAAGAAATATAAACTGAATCTACCTAAAATAGATTGATTATAGAGGTTGTAAAACCTTTCATAAATTTTATGCCATTAAACACTTAGAAGTAAGCTAATGCATAGCAGATATGAAAAAAATAAAAATCCATGAGCCCTCCTTCTAGCACCATGATGAAACACCCCTAAATCTACAAATGAACCACCTCAAACACTCATTAGTGGCATTAGTTACATATATGCAAATCTATGAATACCTCTATGAAATAACATGTCCATGCTCAAGAAATACCACAAATAACAAAAAGGATCAAAAAGACATTGCAAAAGAAAGACAAGTACCTATTCCATATTGGATTGGTGTCAAATATGCCAACGACCCTTTCCCAATCCTTGCTAAAACTCAAATGATGAAATGCAATAGTGAAGAGCAAAATTAGTTCTCAATTTAAGAGAGTAACTTTGCAAGAGAGTGTAGATGATTTGATGAAGAATTAATCCCTTATTTATAGATTTTCATATTGGAAGAATGCTCATAAGAGAGCAATGTGGGATAAAGAGTAGACAAATTAGATGAGGCCACTTGTCAACTTGTCATAGGTTGAGGAATGTGCAAGTTATGGCCAATGTGGCCAAGAGGGAGATTCAAATTTGAATTTGTGAATTAAATGTTGAGAGGGGGACATGAAAGAGAGAATTTATTGCAATGTTGGAAGGGACAAGTCAACCTGTCTTCATTTTCAAACTTGAGGGAATATTCCATTTTTATGCCAAGCTGAAAAAAAATGATGAATTTATAAATGAGTTAAAATGATTTATTGTTGCAAGTGGGAAAAGCTAGAGGATGTGATGGGTGGTTAGGTTAGGTTAATCAGGATTAGATTAGCTTAGGTGAGGTTTAGGTGATTTTGACCCTTTTGACTTGAATATTTGATTTATTTAAATAAAAAAGGGATGGAAAATGCATTTGAGATTTAATTAAATAAATGTTTGATTTATTTAATTAAAGGGATGATGCAAGATAAAGGTGGATTAATTTGCATGAGATGAAATTAGAAGATGGTTTATGAAAGATGAAATGTTATGGTTTGATTAAAATTGATTTATTTAATCAAATGAGGTAATGATAGGCTTAAATCAAATAAAGTTAATTTATTTAATTTAAATGGATGATGAACTTGATTTACCCGATGAGTGGATGGATGTGAATTTGGTTTACTTGATGAATGGACGTGATTGAATGCATAATGCTAATTTTCCATGTCTACAATAAGATTAATCTCGCCCTATTAAAATTAACATTAACATCAACATTGTCATTAACTCCTAACATTAATTAAAATAATGCTCTTCTTAAAATTTATATATTATCCCAAAATGTAATATCTCTCAACTATATATCATGTATTTATTTATTTAATACCCTCTTACTTATTTTATTTTCCATTTCACAATAATTATGTAAATCTATAATACTATGAATGTTTATTCATTTATACATATATTTAATTTATTTACTAATAAGAGAATCAAAAGAATTTAAAAATAAACAATTAATTAAAGAAACCTCCCTCCTTTTAAAAAGAAGTACTATTAATGCTTAGTATTACTTTTTTATTTCTTTTAAAGTTTAAATTCATACACTTACCCTCCCCACTTAAGCCCATAAGCCACGTAACCCCCTCCTTTTACTTTTCTTTCTTATATATATTTTTTTCATTTTAGATTTAAGAGAATATTCTTCTCCTTATTAATTTTTTTTAAAAAGAAATGCATTCCTAAATTTATTTAAGGATCCTTTAGTTTTGTATATACATATTTTTAGATTTTACCTTAAAGGATGACATTACAATTTAACCTATTTTTATGGCACGAATTAAACTGCCATGCTTCTCCTGTTCATTCCCCTCTTCCACGTAGAGGACCGCATCACTAAGATAGGGTATGCACAAATTATTACAATTAGATTCATACTCAAACTTTCAATGACGTGGGTGGGCGAAGTACTCGCAACAAGATATCTCTTCAACAAATTTAATATATTTTGACATCCAATTTGAAAAGAATCTTGGGCACCCAACTTAATTGTTTAGTTTGGCTGGCATTAATGACTATACTACATTTTTAACTTGAATTTCTTCTCTCACCTTTGATGAGGCCATGCCCTATTTTTTGTTGCCATAAAAATATCTTCATTTTCTCATACTCTGGTGCAAATAGGAAAGGCGGCCATGATATTATATTTTTTTTTTTATCTTTACAGGAAGGGTAAAGTGTGTGTGAGGATAAAACACCACAGCTGCGTTTTTTTTTACTTCAGCCCAAAACTATAGGTATTCATTTGAGTCTATAGGAATAGGTGTCAAACACTTCAACGATTTATGGTTGAGATATTGTATTCACTATTTACCCTTTTGTTTTGTTATTTGATTGACTTATCATTTCACTACCCACTTCCATAGGGATGTTCTCAGTAATAACTACAAGTTTGATTTTATTTATTTATTTCTTTATTTCAGTATTATTATCATGCAAATTCATACTTTATATATATGTACATATTAGTAGCTATGAGATGCCGCAGTTGAACAAAGGCAACTGAAGGGGGATGGGTTCAAACCATAAACATCTGGCATCCACATATAGGCATTGATATCTCTGTAATAAAAGAGGGGTTATAGTCAAAGCATATTGGATTATACCTAGCTACTTTTTATTTAAGCATTAAGTAGTATTACCTATTGTAATACTTGTTGCTTTATTTACACATATAGATAATTTTCTTTTTTTTTGAGAAATTTTATAATGAAATTATTTATTTCACAAATCTTTGTGTATTATCAGATAACATCCCAAATCTGTGTATTTATAACTTTACTTTTGCTTATAGACATGAATTTATTTATTTATTCTTTTTCTTCACTCTATGTAATACCCTTTTCTACTATATTTCTCACCTATAACAAATCACACCTATAAGAAATCATGTGAATTAAATTGTTTTTGACTTGCATTTATTTTGTAGTACAACCAATTAAATTTACATTTGTCTCTATACAATAAATACATACTTTTACTACATGCATTTAAAAACTCGCATAATATCCTTAATATATTTTAAGGGAAATTCTTTTCACTGCAAATTTCAATCTTATGAAACTAACATAGTTAGTGTATCCCTATCCATTTGTTTTTTCATAATAAGGATGTCTACTCTTTCCTCATAGAGAGGTAGCAACTAATTTTTATCTTTCATGGTGACTTAATTAATATCTTTCTTTCAAGAAATATAATCTAAAGATACATAAATATCAATTAAAGCCTATCTTTCCATGCAAGATACAAAAGCTTTCAATACTACATATAACACATTTAGAGACAACTTGCTAATAAAATAAACCTTACTTCTTTTTTTTCTTCCATTCTTTCATTTTACAACAAAATGCTTAGCTGTTCAATATTACAAATGATACTTAAGGATAACATGCATTGCACACAAATAAATAAGGCTTGCTCTATCGCAAATAATATTGAGGTACTAATAACCCAAACACACATAAAGTAAACCTTCCTCTTTATGTTATTCCATTTTACAATGATACACTAGTCTTCATCATTACAACAATATTTAAAAACACAAAAGAATGAGGCTTTCTCACCACCTTACCATAAATGGCATCATGAAGCCTCATGGGGCTCTAACCATTCCCCCAAGCAAGAAGATAACTACCAAATAGTTTTAGCATGAAAAAAGAAGAAGAAAGAATAACTTGTTCACACTTTTCTATCTACGCATATCTTCCATATATGCTCTCAATCCACATATTCACAACATTGAACTCACTTTTTCAAACAATAACAAAATTACACAACCAATATTATAACTAAACTCAACTTGATAACAATAAGGAAAATGACTTATATTCACAACTATGCTCCTTGAACACCTTCAACATATGTGAGAGCTCCTTGCTTCTCTCTATTATTCCTTCTCCTTCCTTCTCCATTCCATAAACATAAGGTTCTCCAAAAAGAGATGTGGGTAACACCTTTTCTCTCTTCACAAAGAAAATATAAAGGAAACTAAACTTGAATCTCTTTGAATGAGGGAGTGACACTTGTCACTCTCTCATTCAATCTTCCAGCACAATATCCCACAAGTGTTCACACATGTGTGAGCGAATTTGGGGAGATGGGAAGAGGAGTGTACTCCACTCCATCTCAAAGTCTCCATATTCATTAAGAGGGGGAAGGAGTACTTGGTCACTCTCTCTATCTCATGTCACATCTCAAAACTGGGTTTAAAAAACCAAGGCATTTCCCTTTTTCCCAAATCTCTCAAATTCGTCACTTCTCAAGAAGGGCAATAAATGAGGGTCATATCTTAGATATGGTCCAAGATATGGCCATAATTAACCCCCCAACCCCTATGTACCTATCTTAGGACCTTAAAACACATGTGACCACTTAAAATTAGCTTTTTAATCTCTTTTAAAACCACCATAAAGAGTGCATCCGAATTTCAACTCTAATTAAGTGTTTGCAACCCCTAATTTCCTACTCACCCTCCTAACTACCCTCACAAGGCATATTAACACATAACCTCAAACATTAGGCCGTAAAACACAATCACTCCAACATTGAAAACTAACACCACTTGATTTTTTTTTTATTGCAAGGGTTGACAACAATAGATTTTACATAAAGGTTATTATCATACGTCTATGTGGTCCTCCCTTTATCCTTGACATAATTATTATACCTACACATTAGCTCAAACCATTTATATCTAGCCAAAAATTCATCTTAAATTAGTTAAATTATATAATTTAAAAGAATCATTCATCTATCCAGTTAATTTACATTTATCTAGTTATTCATTCTTGTTAATTACAACTCAATTAAATCTAGGATATGTTATACTCACCTCTACCACACACTTGTGGTCTTACCACACTTGATCAATGTTTCATCTATGGATATCGAGTTGTAGTCAACCAACCTTTGTGTTCCATCATCCATGAGTTGCAAATCTTCTAGTCACACTCACTACTAGTATCCACCTTATGAGAAAAAACCCATTAGTATTCGCCAAGTAATATTTAACTCCAATATCCCTCCTAACTTTAGATTAAACCAACTATTTCATTGCAATGTGATATGTAAATCATAATCATTCCCACCATAACATATTAGCCCTAGCTAGACTAGATATTCATTTTTCAATTTACATATTGCTAAATAAATAGTCATAGTTCTATAAGATGAAAATTTAAGAAGCTAGAGATTCAAAGTATAATCATTTAACTTAGATAGAAATTCTTACTTATAAAACACAATATAAGATACAAGAGTTAATTACTCCCCTTTTTGCAGCAATTCAAAATCCAACAATTCCATTTTGTTATATAAATGTGTTCTCATTTTAATGTATTAGAGAGTCCAAATAGGGTTGTTTTTGAAAAGAAAAAAATAGGTTTTACAGGGACATGAAATTGCAGAGTTTAAACAGCAAAAGATAACAAAATAAGTCCAAACAAGCAAACGACTGTCCCAAAAAGGAAACAACAGCACAAAGAGACAACAGGGCCCAAAAAAGGACCGCCCAAAAAAACTAGAAACAAACACCACCGCACTACTCCAAGGTGTTCAATAACTCCTCAGCCTCCTTTTCAACATCCTTCATATCTTGTAACCCCTGCTTGAGGATTTGAGCTGTATGTGATGAAGTCGGGGTCTTCCTCTTAGTGTTAGCCTGGGTACGAGTTGAAATCCTTTCACCAGCAGATCTACAACCTCCTCTGTCCACATCCAAATCCACGACCAGCGAAACCTTTTGGTTTTTTTTTAGCTTTTCCACCATAGCATTGATGATAATGGTGTTATGCCTGGCAATTTTGTGATTGTTCACCACAGTGGCCCTAATATTTTGGCCTATCTTGGACATGCTACACTCGATACTAGTCAATCTTTCCTCCTGTGATTGCTGTCTTTTCCTTGGTAAGGGAGTTTCCTGTCCTTCATTCTATCTACAACTCCAGCTAATCTTCTACTTCGAATCCATGACCCTGTTGCTAAGATCTATATTACGACCTTTCAAATCACAAACTTCCTTCTGGGTCCACTTGAGAACAGTGAAAAGGCCATCCGTACTTTTTTTCACCACACTCACAATGTCCTCAAGCTTGAGCTTATTCAAGGCCAAGTTAATTTCATCCTGAATAGGGGAATCATAAGGGGCATTCCCAAATCTTCTAGACATAGGGGCACTAGGGGCTGATTCCTTACTGACCATGGGTTTATCAGAAAGAATTTCCATGGAATTCCCAGAATATGAAACAAGTTTCGTAACAGAGGTACCTTTAAAACCAGAGACCAAACCTAGAGTAGGGCATCCAGGAGATGGCTGGGGATTAAGACAGGGCGGTGAGGCAAAACCCAGGCTAGGGCACTCATGTAGAGGCTACAACTTAGGACATGACGGCGGAGCAGAATCCTTAAGGGCTTTCCGACAAGATGGGGGCTGGGGAGCAATGGTATTAGGACCAATAGGAACACAAGCAGAGGATGCCCAGGGGTCGATTTCCCTACTACTTTCTGTCTCCTTATCATCCAAATCTTTAATTTCAATAGTTTTAGGAAAAGCAGGTAAATTTTGATAACGCTCAAATATGAGCCTGACAAGACCAGGGTGAATAATAGCAGTCCTTCTAGGGTTTCTTTCAACTTCATCAAGGCAATTCTTCAAAGAAGAGAATAAGTAAAAAGATAGAGAGATACGAACCTTGTGATGGAAGTGGTTCAGAATGGCAAAGTGGTAACCATAAACTCTGGTGAAGCGCCCGTCAACCATGATATATTCCATAATAACTCTTAAAACTTTCCTCCAGATAGATTTGATGGACTCCACATCAAAGTAGCTATTGGCAACCTTAACCATCTTAGGCTTCTCCTTGTCTTTTTTAGGAAATTTAATGACCGCTTCATCAGAGAATCGACGGTCCCGATAAAATTTCACACCCTCTGTCGAAAGACCAGTTATCTCACCGATTAAATCCTCATTCAGCTTAACATTCCTGCCAAACAACACAATCTCACCATTTTTCCATTTTTTTACAAAATAGTCTAGCATCCCCTCGTCAATACCATGGAGCTTTTCCAAATACGAGACTAAGCCTCCCTTTTCAATTCTTTCCCAGGCTTTGGCGTTCTTTTTGTGCTCCTGAAAACTACTCGGCTCCACTCGTTTTCTTTCTCCCCCCATATTCAAAGCTCTATTAAACAACACTCTATAGTTGCTCTGGGTCCCGTTTAGGCATATTTTATCAAATACCCAGAAAACGTGCTAGAGACTCTTCTTGAAAAAGAAAATGACGTTGGTCCCATCAAATCTAATGAAATCAACGTACCTAATCTTTATCTGTTTCATCATGACGAAGACAGACTTCTCTTCCATGCATTGAATCATAATAAATTAGCGCTTTCACTTCAGGATGGAGGTAGTCATTCTTCCTCCACATGTTTTCCCCACCCTTCTTAACCCCTTCATTGGTGAAGTAATCCGCCACCTTATTGGCTTCTCTATAGGCGTGGGACACTTTCACTTTATCAAATTTACTTAGTAAGATTTTTGTATCTTCGATCCACTTTTTGATGGTCCACGAGGGGGGGTAAGCCCAAGAATGCAATTTATAATATTCATTGAATCACCCTCCAACCAAAGACATTTTGTGTTCATCTTGAAGGCTAAGCTAACCACATGAAAAGCCCCTATAGCTTTCGCAACATAATTAGTTTGGGTGTCGATGTCCATAGAAAAAGTCGCAATAAAAGCCCCCGAATTGTCCCTTAAAACACACCCACTGCCAGCTTTCCCAGGGCTGCCTTTAGCCGCACCATCAAAATTGGCTTTCACCCAACCCAAAGGCGGAAAAGACCAACTAGCATTCTCTCTCCCACAAACAACAGGTTTGAGGACATTTGACCCAACTAATTTTGAATTCCACTTTTTGGCCATAGTAATATCGAAAGGAGACCAGTTGGCATTCTCAACCATTTTTCTTGGAATTAAAGATAAGTTTTCCTTTATAGCCTTTACGATTTTAGCGTGCAAGTCCCCTTCCAACATCCCTTTATCCCTAAACACTCTGTTGTTCCTTTCCTTCCAAATATTCCAAGACACAAAAGGTAGAACAAAAGACCATAGCTTTCGCACAAATAGGGTTGTTAATATAATACGTTAATAATAATAAAGTTCATTCATCATCTCTAATGTGACTCACTAGTAATCAATAGAATACACATAATACATTAGGGTTGTATTAGTTGCATACAAGGTGGGCCCTTACATCATCAAACTCTTTTATAAATAGAAAGGTTATCCTTCATTCTTATGATCCACAATTTAGAGAAAAATTAATCTCTTCACATTGAGAGCTAATTTTTTCCACTTCATAGCATAGCATCTTCAAGGTATTCTGATCATTGAGTTTTTCAAGGGTTGGGAAAGGGCCACTCTTCATATCAAATTAGCACCAATCCACTATGGAATAGGTATACATTGTACTTCTTTTATGCTTTCAATTAGTTTGTTTTGTTATCTTGTTTATGAGGCATGATGTATTATTTCATAGGAGTATTAATAGGTTTGCATAGTTAATTTAACTAACCCATGCTAATGATTGTTGGAGTATAGGCTATTTGTAGATTTATGATGCTCACAACATTTATATATATACATATGTACACATATACATACATACATACACAGGGTGTTTTGTACAGATGATTAATTTATTGTTAATGCCTTCTTTTTACATGTATATATATATACATACATACATACATAATATTTAGTATGAGGTGATGTAGCTCAAATTTTTAATGAAGTTTGTGGTGTTATATTCTTTTTTACATAGGTGTTTTGCATAAATGATTAATTTATTGTTTTTTATTTTTTTGTGGTGTTATATTAATGCATGCGTTCTTGTTATATGTTTCTTTCTTTGAGGTTAAACTCATTTTGGAGATTTCAAAGAGATTATCACTCTTTGCAGGTGCATGAATTGTAGTAAAATCTTCTTTCTTCCACCCAAAATTCTAAAAGATCTATTATGTACGACAAATCCTATTGATGGATCGACTGACAAGAATCTCATCGGAAACTTCCAAAAAATAACAAACAATCTGCATATATATATACATATATGGGTGATCCCACAATAGTGGTTTACAATTTATGGCCAAACTGGACAGTGAAATCATTTTTTTAACTAAATCTTCACTTTCGGGCACCTATAGCAGCTAAGTCGTGAGGAATTTGAAGATGATGCAAATTAGTGTTTTGTGACATTTTGTCTGGAGATTCTAAATATATTTTTTTCAAAATTTTTGGAATCATATTGCACTTCTTTTTCCATCTCCCTCAAAAACTAGTTTTTTCATAAAACAACATTTTTAAAAAATGACGCCCACCGTATAACGCATAACTTTTTTTACATGAAAGATAAAATTCTAATTCTTTCAAATTTAGATTTTTAAATCTGATATCTAGTGCTTCCACTTGGTTACATATTTTTTTATTGTATATTTTTTCTTTAATCAATTTTCAAAGTCAAACCAATTACAATTCAAACATAGTGTGACCATATAATCCGTAGCTATTTAAATTGTATGTATCAAAATTCAATTTTATTTTTTCGTTGGATCAAGGACTTTAATATTTGGTGCACTCATATTTTTCAAAAAAAAATTGACAATCTTCTATTTTTCCACATGTGCAGAATAGAGAGTTTGATTTTCGGTGAAAAATATACATTCACAAGAAATAAAAAAATAAATATAATAATAAAATTAAATTTATTTAAAATAATATTTTTTGGGAAGCTTATAATAAGGACTAGATACAAAAAATAAATTTTAAATGAATTTATTTGATCCCCCAAAAGGTAAATCGAAAGCTGTTTTTCATCAACATTTTGATAGGTGTAAAGCAGACTTCGTTATAGGTATGGTTTAAAACTAGCAAGGTTCTATCCAAGGGGGTTTCATCTAAGGTAGTTTGATCAAACCCTCTTCAATTGGAATGCTTTAAATAAAACTTTTAATGGATTAAATCATTATATTTTTTAAAAATATGTGATTTTAGCAAAAATGAGAATCTCTTAGAAATTGTAAACTGGATTTGAGGGATCACCCATATATATATATATATATATATATATGCAATCACTCCTATGTTAATGCATCAAATTACAAAGATACACATAGGAAACTAAAATAGTAATATGAGGGCTATAAAATTACTAACCGCAACCATAATTTTTTATGAACCAAACAACATTTAACTATAGTTACTCCTATGGGAGTGGGTATAAGCCCATAGTTACAGAGAGATAACTACAAACAATAAACCAGGAACCAGAAAACTACAAACCCTGGCCATATTTTTTGACAAAAAAAAGAAGATTTAACTGCAATTTCTCCATCCATACAAAACCATAATGTCAGACATCCATGGAAAATGACTTATAGATTTGGAAGGAAAACAATTTTAACATAAATAATAAATAAACCATTTATACAAAACACCCAAGTAAAATGACGTGCAAATTGGGAAAAATGATAGTTTTAACTTAATTTACATAAGAAAAGTAGAGAATATAACAAAATATTGATGAGATATAAAAGTAATAATCTTTATTTAAAGAAATGGAGAAATTCTCATAAAATTAATGAGATTAATGCTTGGTGGAAACTTAAGCATTCCTTTCGTAGATAGCATATCCATTTCTCAATGCTACGAGTTGGAAATATTTTGATGGGTAGAACTTTCCCACATCATATCTAGCTCCAATTTTCATGATAACCCTTTGCTCAATGTTGGCCATGTACAAGTTGGACTCCGCAGTCATGATGGTGTAACGCCCCTACCACGCAACCCTAGGGGAAGTTGCAATTAATAGCAAAATGCAATAATTTTTTTTTTAAAATACAAAAAAAAAGCTTGAAGGTTCACTTCACAATGCCAACAACCCTTAAGGTTATGAGACTGAGTTTACATCAACCCAAACATGAAACATGAATTAAAACATTACATAAATTGATTAACAAAATTAATGGGCATACATTCAATACAAGATAAAATTAAATCAGAGACATAAGAATACCACATGATCCCAATAATATACTTTACGATATAATTACAACCCTCATTCCCCAAATGAGATACTTCAAAAGAATAAGGTTACAATTTACAACTTCCACCTCGATACAAAGAGGGGTATTTAAATTACATTAATAATTGAAAGAATAAAGCATGAAGCACTGGATCCCATGAGCTCTTCAACTGGAAATATCGTTCATACAAGCAAAGCCGACCCAACGGATTAAGATGCATGTTCCACCCAACCATGTGATACCCGAAGGCTCACCCCCCATGCTAGGAGATAGTAACAAGGATTCCTAGGCAAGACCATCTACCTCTAGACATAGGCTACACAAAACTGATACGAAATGAATACAACTACCACATCACATATCATGAAGGTTACGATGCTTCCAGAGTTAAATAATCATTTACATCACTGATACAATCATACTGTTGACTTAGGAGAAGTGTCATCACAATGTCACATGGGATATCCTGGCAAGTCTTCCTGGGTCTCGGCACCCATCTTGGGATATCTTGGTAACCTCTAATGACTTACGGCCCCTCATGTAAACCAATGTGGAATTAGTTGCCTCTCGTAGAGACGAGACAACGATCTTGCCATTCCAGGTCTTCTCATCTCATCCCAAGTCTATACTAGCTCTTGTGTCCATAAGCAAGGAAAAATTAATCTTGTTAAGTGTTTGATGCAACCTAAGCCTCTAAAAGTTTATTATGTTATCACTGAATTAACTAGCTTGCAAAGAGTTTCCCTAACACCACTTTGTGTGTTGGCCCTCATTGCAAGCCACTCCTCTAAGACAACACGTGGAGTAAATCCACACTCAAGGGTATACAAGTGCGACCTAAGGAGAATGAATCCTATCCAAGACATCAAGTCCTCACATCCTGTTCACAATAACCAGGTTAACAACTGGATATGATTAGACGCACTACCCAAGGAATCCAAAGGTTGACTATCAAAATGACAACCCAAACCCATAAATGAACCCCTATCTAGAAGACTTTAAAACATTTACTCTATTTTCATGAACCTCATGAAAGGATAAATCAACACTAAAAAGAACTTCGAGCAATTAAATAAGCTAAAGTTAGGATTTCCTAAATCCAGTCAATCTCAATATCCACTACTTCCATTTATCCAATCAAATATACTAAATCCATTTAACGACGTTGAATTATTTAAACACCAATCATTTACTCTAAGTTTCACAATTATATTCCATTATCAAAATCACTTGATAAATAAAACATTTAATTAAAATAAATCGGTCTTTATTTCAACCTCGAATAAACTAATCAACTAACTTTTCACTATGCAAGGATACCATTATAAAATAAATAAATATACACAAAATTATATACTTAATGTACATACTATTTGATATATATATATATAGATATCTAAATCTCATTGAAATAACCAATTTAACTCAACTAAATAATTTATTTAAAAATATATAAAAATACATATATACATTATATATATAAAAATATACTCACTAAAGTATATAATATATATACATAAGTATATATATATATAAATAAATTATTATAAAATTAATATTACTTAAATATTAAAATAATATTATATATATACATATAACATATATTTATATTATATATATAATATATAATATATATTATTATATAACATATAATATTAAATAATATTAAAAAAAAACATGAATTAAATTTTAAACAAAAAGAAAACCCCATAAAGGGGCACAAGCCCCTCCCATATGGGAGTGGCTAGGCTACCACGCAGCCTCCCCCATATGGGGGGTGCTGTGTGGGTAGCGCTACTGCTTGTGGGCAGCGACACTGCTTCCACATAGCGCCTCCCATACGGGCGGCGTGGGGGGTGTTGGGCTTCGGCCCTCCCCTCCACCATCAAAATATTTTTTTTATAAATTTTTTTTGATAAACAAAACTCACTGTCAATAAAAAATGCTAGAACAAGGTAGTCCCCTGTATTTTTTTAAAAACATAAGTTTTTTTTTGAAAAAAGATTAAAACCCAGATATATTTGTAAATATATTTGCATATATATGTATGTTTATATATATACAAGTATATTTACAATTATATACCAAGATTTTCATTTCCAGCTCAAGATTGAGCAAAAGAACAACATTTTTTTTTTGCAAGAACAAGATTAAATTTGGCAAAACAACAAGAATTGAAAATAACAAAATGAAATGAAGATTTTTTTGTGGGTTTTTGTCCTATTTTCATTGTGATTGTTGTTTTAGTTTTGTCTCCTAATCCAACAGCTGTTTGCAAGATTTGGAATCATTTTCTCGTGGTTTTCTTTGCATCTAAATAGCGTTCAAGAGTTTTCAAACAACAAACAATCTGAATTTTGAAGATTATTTCAAAAGGGAAACAAGAAGTGAAGATGAACATGGTTTTTTCTCCCCAAGCTTGAAGACTCCAACAATGGTGATTCTAATCTCCTCTTCAACTCCAAATTCAGCCACAACAAAACTCTCCACCAAAATCAAAAAATTGAAAAACAAATGAATTTTCATTTCTTTATATAGAGCTTTCCCCAAATTTGGTCAAACCCCTAAAATATCGCACCCACTAAATTTATTGAACTTTTGGAGGATATTTCCTTTTTAAAAAAAATTTAAAACAATTTAATTTCCAAAATGATATTTCAAAATTTCATAATTCCAATTAAAAATCAAAAATCTCAAAGTGGCTAGAATATGTTTTATTTTTATTCCAAAATTTCCAAAAAGTGAAATATAATCCTCATTTCTATTTTTTTTAACATTTAACTTAAATATCTAGTATGATTTCCTCATACATTTTAAATTTTAAATCTAATTATACAATAATGGAAAAATAACTATTCCATTTAATTTAAAAAAATTTGCCTAGTTAACCAATAAACTAAAATTTATTTTATTAATTAAATCAAGATAATCAATGAAATAAAATAATATTCAACATTGAAACTAAACATGTTAAGTCATCACTTTAACCATACCCACCATTTAATAGCCTTTAAAATACGAATTGAAATAGATAGCCAAGGAGGAATGAACCAATCAAAACCACTAAATTTGACGACAAACTATGGCTAGGGTGACGACTTGGCACGGAAAACCTAGCTACTATCTCCCAAATGATTACCGTTGGTCATTGGACACGCTCGAACCTGTGAAGTCAGGTGGAGTCGATGTCCTATACCTATTAACCTGCAACCAAAGAGCATATCGAACGTGCAAATATATATATAATAAGACACTCCATGAAGTGGAAATCTCAGAATCGTAGGGTGCTCAAAAGTGAGTGATACAATCCTGTCCCCTTCACCAATACAGGCTCTAAAACTGACGAGTTTAACAACCACAATATAATTACAGCATAAAAAATTAATTAAGTAATTGCTACGCAAATACAAAACATGCCATAATGATAACATCCAAATAAAATCCCATCACATCAAAATATAATGTTTACATCCCTTAATAGATAGTAGTCAAAAGTAACCAAGTATCAAAGTTAGAGTGCTAACAGAAGTGAAACATACATAAATACAATGATCGATCAAACGAGCAAAATGGAGGGGTGCTACATCCTCACCCCCTAGGATCAGGCTTACTCCTAGAAGCCTACAAACAAATAGGGATATAGCTCCCTCATCCTAGCTGCATCCTCCCAAGTGGATGACGTGTCATCCCTAGGATCCCATTAGACCCTAACCTGATCAATATCTTGCCCTCAAAGAGTGAGCGTTCTGCACTCCACCACAACCACAGGCTCCAAAGCCAACTGCCCATCCTCTACCTGTAATGCACTCCAATCAAGTACATAAGAAATGTCTGGATGGTACGGCCGAAGAACTAAAACATGAAAGACATCGTGAATGCATGAGAGACTAGGTGGTAAAGCAAGACGATAAGCAACTAGACCAATCTTCTCAAGTATCTCAAAGGGTTCAACAAAGCGAGGCACCAACTTAGAGCCCTTCCCATAATGGATGGGGCTCTTTTGCAGATGCACCCACAAGAAAACTCTATCGCCTACTAAAAATTGACAATCCACTCTATGCACATCCACATACTTCTTCTGCCTATCCTGCGCGGCCACCAAGTGCTCTCTAATCCTACCCACCTGTTGCTCCATATCCTGCAACATCTCAGGGCCCAAAGTCACTCTGTCCTCAAGTCGATCCCAACTAAAGGGAGTGCAACATGGTCACCATACAATGCCTGGAATGGAGGCATGCCGATAGAACTCTGAAAACCATTATTATAGGAAAACTCTACCAAATAGAGATAGTCTTCCCATCGTGTCTGTTGGTCCATTACATACATATGTAACATGTCCTCAAGGATCTGATTGACCCTCTCAGTCTGTCCATTTGTCTTTGGGTGGTAAGTTGAACTGAAGTTCAACTGTGTCCCCATTGCATGCTGTAATGAAGTCCAAAGAGCTGAGGTGAACACTGGATCCCTGTTAGAAATAATCCGATGCGGAATGCCATGTTACCTCACTATATCCTCCATGAACACTCTAGCTATGGATGATGCTATATAAGAAGAGTGAATAGGTGAGAAGTGTGCCACCTTTATCATCCTATCAACTGTTACCATAATTACATCATGCTGTCTCGAAAAGTTTGGTAAACCAACAATGAAATCCAATGAGATGATATCCCACTTCCACTCTGGTACTAGATGTGGCTGCAAAAGCCCTGCTGGATGCTAGTGTTCAACCTTCACCTGTTGACACTCAAGACATCGTGACACATAATCCACAATATCATGTTTCATCCCTGGCCAAAAGTACAACTGACACAGATTAGCATACATCTTCTTCACCCCATGATGGGCTAAATAGGGTGCTCGATGTGCTTCAATCATGACCAAGGTGTGAAGATCACCTAGAGAAGGAATGTATATGTGTCCCATGTGCCTTAATACCTCATTTGAATCCATAGAATAACCTGAATATCTACCCTCAATGGGTCTTCCTGTCTCAATCTTTGTCCTAACCTCTTGATACCAACTATCCACTAGTAGGGCAGAAAGAATCTGACTCCACAAATCCACAATAAGAGTCAACTCAGATATCTCATGTCTTCTCCTACTGAGAGAATATGCTACAACATTCTCTTTCCCCTGGATATACTTCACCTTGAAGTCATATTCATAGAGAAACTCCATCCAACACCTTTGCCTAGCATTAAGGTTGGGCTGCGTGAAATGTACTGAAGGCTTCTATGATCACTGTGCAACTCAAACCTATGGCCAAGAAGGAAATGCCTCCATCTCGTCAATGCATGAACCACTGCTACTAACTTGAGATCATGTGTGGGATAGTTCAATTCATGATCCTTGAGCTTCCGCAACTCATAAGCAATGACACAACCCTCCTGCATCAACACTGCACCTAATCCTTCCAAGGGCACATCTGTACAAACTACAAAGTCCCTAGTCAGATCTGGTATTACAAGTTTTGGTGTACTTGTCAATTTCCCCTTCAGATTCTGAAATGTTGCCTTACACTTTTCTGACCACTCGAACCTCTTCCCTTTCCTTTAAAGGGAGATGATAGGATAACCTATCCTCGAAAGCCTTGCACAAAATTCCTGTAATAACCCGCTAGCCCCATGAAGCTACGGAGCTCTGCCACATTTGTGGGCACAGGCCAATCTAAGATCGCTTGGATCTTTGCAGGATCCACTAAAATACCTTCTCCTAAGATCACATGACCAAGGTATTGGACCTTAGTCTTGAAGAATTCACACTTCAATAGGATAGCATAAAGTTGATTATCCTACAAACACTATAATACCTGTTGTAAGTGTTCCTCATGCTCTTCCACTATCCTAGAGTATATCAAGATGTCATCAAGGAACACAAGGACAAATCTGTCTAGGTAAGTGCAAAATACCCCATTCATCAAACTCATGAACACTGAAGGGGCATTCATCAACCCAAAAGGTACTACTATGAACTCATAGTGACCATACTGTGTTTGAAACACTGTCTTATGGATGTCTGCTTCAAAGATGCAAAGCTAATGGTATCCAGACTTAAGATCAATCTTTGAAAAGATTGTGGCACCCTTAATCTAGTCAAATAGATCATCAATCCTAGGAAGTAGATATCGATTCCTGATGGTCACTTTGTTCAACTGTCGGTAATCAATGCATAACCGAAGTGAACCATCCTTCTTCACAAAGATGACTAGTTCTCCCCATGGAGAAACACTAGGGCGAATAAAACCCTTCTCTAACAACTCCTCAAGTTGCAAGTGAAGCTCTTTCAGCTCCTAAGTGGTCATACAATAAGGAGCTCAAGAAATGGGTTATGATCTAGGTACAAGGTCAATCTTGAAGTCTTTATCCCTCTGAGGTGGTATCCCTAGAATCTCATTTAGAAAGACATCGAAATACTCCTAAAGAATGGGGTGACTATCAAGAGAGACTTTCTCCTCTCCACCTCCTAGATCCAAATCTTCCACTGTAACAGCAAATAACTTGAAACCCTGATGCACACACCTTCTCAATTGCATAGCTGAGATGACCCTCAAGGAGATCGGCCTCTGAACTCCCACTACCTCTACTACTCTACCACATGCCTCAATGCATCGAATCAATTTATGTCGACAATCTATGACTGCACTATGCGCCTCTAGCCAATCCATCCCTATGACAATGTCATAAGAACCCCAAGGAATCACTTGAAGGTCCAATGTAGTATGAAGAGGTCCAACCTCCATTCTATAATCTGGTACAAGGGAATGGGATGCAACCTTTGCACTTGAGGCTAACTCAACCTGCCACCTATCGGCTTGCCTTACCGCACCCAATCTACATCGCACCACGATGGAAGAAGAGATGGAGTCTGATGCTCTAGAGTCAAACAAAATGGTGACTGGGTTACCTGATAACATACCATAAGACTCAACTACGGTACCCTGATGCTCTGCTTAGTAGTTATCAACTACTGCAAAAACTCGATGCCCTCGACTAGCATCCCCAACTGTAGGCTCAGATGTCACTGGTCCCTGAGAAAATCCAGATGTGCCCCTGTTGGGACACACTCTAGCAATATGGCCCTGCAAGCTACATGTAAAACACTCAGTGCCTCTGCCATAGCCCCTGCCTCCATATGGTGCGCTACACTACTGTGCACTACTCCTGAAGGTGGACTGAGAACTCTAAGTTGGCTGATCATAGCTGAAGCACTTAATGTGCCTCTAGTTCCTATCCCCCTGACGCTATTGGAAACCCTTACATTTCCCTTTCAATGCTTGTTGTTGCTGCCCACTCTGAGACTGCCCCTATTGTGCTCTAGAAGGTACACCTCCCTGAGACTAACCTCCTCTGGCACTACAACCTACTGTCGAATTGCTACCAATCTATGCACCCATATGGCCTCCTAGGGCCAAAGCTAGGTTCTCCTCTACCAACCGTGCCTTCTCCACTACAACCTCCATGCTCTTGGGTTAAAAAACCCTCACTCCTCCACTAATATGAGCATTTAGGCCCCTGACAAAATGATGGACCAACATACTCTCATCATCACCTATCCCTGCATACTACTTGAGCTCATAAAAATGTCGCTCATATTGCTCAATGGATAGGGCCAACTGACGTAGAGCATGAAACTCATCACCTCATCGCTAACGCCAGTGCTTTGATAAGAAACAAGCTCTAAACCACTCTAAAAAGATCTCCCAAGACACAAAACTAATGTCTATGTGGAGCTTCTACTCCTCTAGCCTCCACTAGGTGGAAGCAAAACCTTGCAAATGCATGACAGCGCATCACGCCTTGGTATTGCTACCATATGGATGCATCGTAAAACACCTGTCCAGATCTATAAGCCATGTTTCTACCTCTAATCCACTACGAATGCCATCGTACAATGGTGGACGTGCCCTAAGCAAATCCCTCATGTGCATCTCTGGCTGAGGTGGAACTTCTGTCTCAGTAGGGTTTACCTGAACCATGGGTTATCTCTGTCCAAGGAGTGCTAAGGCCTCCTCTAAAGCTCTACGTGTAGCCTCAATCCCTGGCAGATCCTACTGCTAAGCTATACCCACTGAAACATTCCAAGATGCCTGGTGCTCTTCTTGATTAGGTATAATAGGAACACTAGGAGGAGAGTCATGCTAACTCTCACCGCGACCGCATACATGACCACGACCATGCCCTCTACCCTTCCATTGTCTGGGAGGCATAATCCTCCATTGACACATCAAGGTATTAGGCAAGGTACACAACATAAAAAACCTACGCAACCAAAATCTTAATGGGTTCATCATAATCCCAGAGTACCCAGTGTTTAAACCTAGGCTCTGATACCATGTGTAATGCCCCCACCACGCAACCCTAGGGGAAGTTGCAATTAATAGTAGAAATGCAATAATTTCTTTTTTAAAATACAAAACAAAAGCTTGAAGGTTCACTTCACAATGCCAACAACCCCTAATGTTACGAGACTGAGTTTACATCAACCCAAACATGAAACATGAATTAAAACATTACATAAATTGATTAACGAAATTAATACACATACATTCCATACAAGATAAAATTAAATCAAAGACATAAGAATACTACATGATCCCAATAATATACTTTACAATATGATTACAACCCCCATTCCCCAAATTAGATACTTCCAAAGAATAAGGTTACAATTTACAACTTCCACCTCGATACAAAGAGGGGTATTTAAATTACATTAATAACTGAAAGAATAAAGAATGAAGAACTCAATCCTGCAAGCTCTCCAACTAGAAATATCATTCATATGAACAAAGCCAACCCAATAGATTAAGATGCACCCCCCATGCTAGGAGATAGTAACAAGGATTCCTAGGCAAGACCATCTACCCCTAGACATAGGCTACACAAAACTAATGCAAAATAAATACAAGTACCACATCACATATCGCAAAGGTTACAATGCTTCCAGAGTTAAATAATCATTTACATCACTGATACAATCATACTGTTGACTTAGGAGAAGTGTCATCATAATGTCACATGGGATATCCTAGCAAGTCTTCCTCGATCCTGGCACCCATCTTGGGATATCCTGGTAACCTCTAATGACTTATGGCCCCTCATGTAAACCAATGCAGAACCAGTTGCCTCTTGTAGAGATGAGACAACGATCTTGCCATTCCAGGCCTTCTCGTCTCATCCCAAGTCTATACTAGCCCTTGTGTCCATAAGCGAGGAAAAATTAATCTTGTTAAGTGTTTGATGCAACCTAATCCTCTAAAAGTTTATTATGTTATCACTGAATTAACTAACTTACAAAGAGTTTCCCTGACACCACTTTGTGTGTCGGCCCTCATTGCAAGCCACTCCTCTAAGACAACATGTGGAGTAAATCCACACTCAAGGGTATACAAGTGTGACCTAAGGAGAATGACTCCTATCTAAGACATCAAGTCCTCACATCCTGTTCACAATAATTGGGTTAACAACTCGATACGATTAGACGCACTACCCAAGGAATCCAAAGGTTGACTATCAAAATGACAACCCAAACCCATAAACAAACCCCTATCTGGAAGACTTTGAAACATTTACTCTATTTTCACGAATGTCGAGAAAGGACAAATCAACACTAAAAAGCACTTCGAGCAATTAAATAAGCTAATTAAAATAAATCAGTCCTTAGTTAAACCTCGAATAAACTAATCAACTAACTTTTCATTATGCAAGGATACCATTATAAAATAAATAAATATACACAAAAGTATATACTTAATGTACATACTATTTGATATATATATATATATATATATATATATATATATATATCTAAATCTCATTGAAATAACCAATTTAACTCAACTAAATAATTTATTTAAAAATATATAAAATATACATATATACATTATATATATAAATATACTCACTAAAGTATATGATATATATACATAAATATATATAATATATATATAAATAAATTATTATAAAATTAATATTATTTAAATATTAAAATAATATTATATATATATACATATAACATATATTTATATTATATATATAATATATATAGCATATAATTAATATTAAATAATATTAAAAAAAATTAAATTAAATTTTAAACAAAAAGCAAACCCCATAAAGGGGCGCAGGCCCCTCCCATATGGGAGTGGCCAGGCTGCCACGTAGCCACCCCCGTATGGGGGGTGTTGTGTGGGCAGCACCGCTGCCTGTGGGTAGTGGTGTTGCTTCCACATAGTGCATCCCATACGAGCGGCGTGGGGGGTGCTGGGCTTCGGCCCTCCCCTCCACCATCAAAATAAATTTTTTTACAAATTTTTTTTTTGATAAACAAAACTCACAGTCAATAAAAAATGCCAGAACAAGGTAGTCCCTTGTATTTTTTTTAAAACAAAAAATTTTTAAAAAAAGAAGATTAAATCCAGATATATTTGTAAATATATTTGAAAATATATTTTTGTATATATGTATGTGTATATATATACAGGTATATTTACAATTATATACCAAGATTTTCATTTCTAGCTCAAGATTGAGCAAAAGAACAACAAATTTTTTTTGCAAGAACAAGATTAAATTTTGCAAAACAACAAGAGTTGAGAATAACAAAATGAAATGAAGATTTTTTTGTGGGTTTTCATCCTATTTTCATTGTTATTGTTGTTTTAGTTTTCTCTCCTAATCCAACAGCTATTTGCAAGATTTGGAATCATTTTCTCATGGTTTTCTTTGTATCTAAATAGCATTCAAGAGTTTTCAAACAACAAACAAGAATTTTGAAGATTATTTCAAAAGGGAAACAAGAAGTGAAGATGAACCTGGTGTTTTCTCCCAAAGCTTGAAGACTCCAACAATGGTGATTCCAATCTCCTCTTCAACTCCAAATTCAGCCACAACAAAACTCTCCACCAAAATCAAAAAATTGAAAAACAAATGAATTTTCATTTCTGTACATAGAGCTTTCCCCAAATTTGGTCAAACCCCTAAAATATCCCACCCACTAAATTTATTGAGCTTTTGGAGGATATTTCCTTTTTTTAAAATTTTTAAAACAATTTAATTTCCAAGAATGATATTTCAAAATTTCATAATTCCAATTAAAAATCAAAAATCTCAAAGTGGCTAGAATATGTTTTATTTTTATCCCAAAATTTCTAGAAAGTGAAATATAATCCTCATTTCTATTTTTTTTAACATTTAACTTAAATATCTAATATGATTTCCTTATACATTTTAAATTTTAAATCTAATTATACAATAATGGCAAAATCACTGTTTCATTTAATTTAAGACCATTTGCCTAGTTAACCAATAAACTAAAATTTATTTTATTAATTAAATCAAGATAATCAATCAAATAAAATAATATTCAACATTGAAACTAAATATGTTAAGTCATCACTTTAACCATACCCACCATTTAATAGCCTTTAAAATATGAATTGAAATAGATAGCCAAGGAGGAATGAACCAATCAAAACCATTAAATCCGATGACAAACTATGGCTAGGGTGATGACTTGGCACAGAAAACCTAGCTACTATCTCCCAATTGATTACTATTGGTCATTAGACACGCTCGAACCTATGAAGTCAGATGGAGTTGATGTCCTGTACTTGTTAACCTGCAACCAAAGAGCATATCGAACGTGCAAATATATATATAATAAGACACACCGTGAAGTGGAAATCTCAGAATCGTAGGGCGCTTGCAAGTGAGTGATACAATCCTGTCCCCTTCACCCATATAGGATCTAAAATTGACGAGTCTAAAAACCACAATATAATTAAAGCATAAAACATTTTAAATTAAATAATTGCTATGCAAATACAAAACATGCCATAATGATAACGTCTAAATAAAATCCCATCACATCAAAATATAATGTTTACATCGCTTAACAGATAGTGGTCAGAAGTAACCAAGTATCAAAATCAGAGTGCTAATAGAAGTGAAGCATACATAAAAACACTGATCGACCAAACAAGTAAAATGGAGGTGTGTTATAGATGGTGCAACCAGTGTTCACCTTGATTTTGTTTCTCTTTCATATTTCAACATGTTTTTTATGCCCTCCTTAAAATTTTTACATCCTCGAAATGATCATAAACCTACAAGCAGACAATCACCTAACAATATTATAATCACAATCACAACACAAATCAGTTAAATAACAATAGTTAACAAGGTAATAAAATACAATGGTGGGGAATCCAAGGTGAGTGAGAATATAGGTGTATCCTTGCATAAGTTTATCAGAAGGAAAGGGCCACAAGTTCTATGTAGAGCCTGTGTCATCATTGTCAATGAAAGTGATAGCCTTTTTGGGCAAAAGGTCGATCATGCTGAAGGGTTTGCTATTGGAATCCCTTAAATGCCAGAGTTCATTGTTCTGCATAGCATGCTATGGAATTCCTTTGGTAGTAAAGTCGAAAGCAGCAGAGTGGTCGTCGATGGAGTGAACCAAATCGATAGTCTTTGTCGATGAGCATCCTCTCCTCTCTTTCCAAAATTAAGTGTCTCCCACACCTCTGCCACAGTGAAAGCGTGGGAGGTGCTTTGTAGGTACAAAGCAAGCAAGTTCCTGGCGTATCCCCTAGCAAAGTCAAACCTCAACCCGTCAAATCCAATATCAGATATGAGCCACTTCATCCACTCAGCAAACTTGCAATACAACCACGGGTTAGTGTGGTCAACGTCAAGGGAAGCCTCGTAGTCATGAAGTTTTGACCAAGTTAAGGTGGTCAGGCATACAAGATTTTATATTTTTTAAAGTTGTAATAAAAAATTCATAATTAATTATTTACTTGGAAAAAAATAACAAAAAATATGCATCACATCCGGACATGAGTGTAATGTCCCACCACGCAACCCTAGAGGAAGTTGCAATTAACTACACAAACATACTATTTTTTTATTGTTTAAGTACAAATAACATGAAACTTCACTACTCATTGCCAACAACCTCTAACGTTACGAGACTTAGATTACTTAAAACCCAAACAAGAAACATGAATTGACAATATCACATTTAATTACTTAATAAATTAAATGCACATACATTCCATACATGGAAAAATTACATCAAGGCATAAGAAATACCACATGTTTCCAATAATATAATTTACAATAAGATTAAAACACTAATTCCCTGAATGAGGTAATTCCAATAAACAAGGTTACAAACTACAACATCCACCTCGATAACAAATGAGAGGTAATAAATACAATAACATCTGAAAAGAATAAAGCATGAAGCGAAATTGGATCCCACGAGCTCTCCCACTGGAACTCTCATCCATATGAAAAAAAGGATGACCCAGCTGATTAAGGTGCACGTTCCACCCAAAAATGTGATACTCGAAGGCTCACCCCCCGTGCTAGGAGATAGTAATAATGAATCCTATACAAGACCATCAACCACTAGACATAGGCTAACTCACACTGACACAACCAATTACATGAACCATACACCCATATGAAAAATAGAAGTACAACTCTAACATCACTGACCTAAGTCACATTGCTTCTAGAAATAAAATAGATCGAGTATGAAAAGAAGACCATATGCACAAAACCAAATACCAACTATTGTCATAGAAAGAGTGTCATCACACAACTCATCATGGGATCTCCTCTAGGAATCTTCATAGGTTCCAGCCCCCACAATGGGTTATCTTGGTGGCCTTTACCAAATCCCAGCACCCATACTCACTCATGCAGAATCATATATCTCTTGTAAAGACAAGATAGATGGCCTTGCCATTCTAGGCCTTCCTATTCCATCCCAAGTCTATACAAGCCCTTGTGTCCATGAGCGAGGCTCAATTAACTTAATTAGTGTGAAATACTACCTAAATTCTAAGTACATTAATTTAGTTATCACTTGATTAAACCACTTCTGAAGGTTTCCCAGTTTACCTCTTTAGGATTTGGCCCCTAATAGAAGCCACTCTTCTACTTGACAACATACCAAACAAAACCAATCACCAAGGGAAACCCAAGTGCATACCAACAAGATAAAACCACTCCAATTCTAGTAGAAACTCATAATGAAAACTCACTCCAAACATTGGAGACAACAAAAGTTAAAACCATCTCCAACCACTAGAGGCAACAAAGGTCAAAACCCTCTCCAACCACTGGAGGCTACAAAAATAAAAACCCTCTCCAAACACTGGAGACAAAAAACACACAAAAACCACTCCTAATCCAAGGAGGCACAAACCATCCCCGTTCGTGAAAACTGGGTAAGACAACAAGATACACTAAATGCCCTACCCAAGGCAATACAAAGGTTTACTAACAAAATACAACAACCCCAAAAGTTAAACCCATTCCGGAAGACTTAACAACCTTTTAAAACAAACTCCCCAAGTGAAAACAGATGAAGTGTCCCTTCGAGAAGGGCGATCAAACAAGAATTAAATCTATATTTGGATTTCCTAAATCCACTTCCTTCATTAACATTCAATAATTTATTGCCTTAATAAAACTAATTTAATAACATCTCTTTCAAAAAAAAGATGAAATTTAAACCAAATATTTAATTCTCTAATTGCTTTTAAATGATAACAAAATAAACATTTACTTTTTTGATTTAAAACATATCATTTTAAAATAACTATTTCTCCTTTGCAAAATAAATCATTTTGAAATCAATTAATCTCACCATTAAACACCTTATATTTAAATCCAATATTTGTCCTTTTAAATATACTATTTTAAAATCAAATTAATAGTTTAACTATGAACACAATATTTTAAATTTCCCAGTTACGCATTTCATGAAAATAACTAATCATATTGTAATTTGTTGCAACCAATAGGAACTATAATTAATTAATAATCGATTTCCTAAGAAATTTCATTTTATTTAAAGCAAATAACCATTACTCATGTTGAAATATTCATCTATTAAACCATGTGCATTTTATTCATTTTCCTTCATTACCCAAAATGATCAAATCAATTTTTAAATACAATCATTTTAAAAATACAATTAATTCCTTTTTTTCCCAACATCACGAACGAGAGAAATTACATAACGGAAGGGAAATTTGACAATTTAATCACTTGCTTTAGGTTTTCCTAAATCCAAACCAAACAACGACATATTGCATGTAATCAATTTAAATAATTACGTTAATTGAAATCATAAGCTTAAACTAATTATTTTCTTCCAACTTCTTCAATTACAACTGATGATCAAAATCAATTTCTAAAACATCAATCTCTTACAAAATCAATATTTGTATCAATAAATAAAATAACCCTCTTAAAATCAATATATTTAAATGTATATTTTTACAAAAACAATTTAAATTTCATCTCATTTAAATCCAAACCCCACTTAAATAAAATATATAATAATAAAACATTTATTTAAATTATAATATATTATATATATATAATATAAAATTAAATTAAATTAAATAAAATTTATATCTTATAATTATATAATAAAAATTAAAATTTTTAAAATACAATAATATATACACAATCCTCATGAAGTGACTTTGTGTGAAGCCAGAGCGGCCACGCCTCCCGCTTGGGGCACGGCACGTGTCGCGAGCACACACCACCGCCTCAGAGTGAAGTTAGGCGGTGAAATTTGGCTTCCCCGCCTCCACACACACAAACAAAAATAATTCATTTTTATATCTATTTTCAAAAAATAAAACCAATTTCCTCCCCTGCTTTGCACAAAGTTTGCAAAAAAAAATTTTTGTGTAAGAAAATTTTCAAAAACATTTCCCAGCATGATTAAACATATTTATAATATATGTTTGTATATATATATATATATATACCAAAGATTTCCATTTTTAGAAAAAATGTGCAACTTCTCAATAGAATTTTGCAATAAAATCAATTTCTCAAACATAATTTTTGGGTTTGAATTTCAAATTTGATATGAATTATTTCAAATCCAAAATAGAGGTTTTCAAATATCATTTGTTTCTTTCATTTTCTATTGTTGAAATTTGTGGCAAGTTTTGATTTTCTCCAAACAATCTAAATTTCTTCAAGTTTTCAACTGGGTTTTCAAGAATGATTGCAACAAGTTTTCAAAATAAAAAAATCAGATTTTCAAAACAATAAAAGAAACAAACAAAAACCTGTTTGAAGCTTGAAGACAAAATGCAATTTGGAGTTGAGCTTTCCTGTAAGATCTAGATTCTCCTTCCTTCCAAGATCTCCAATCCGAAAATCCAAAATATAATCCAAAACAAACAAAAACCCTCTTTTGTTTTTGCACCCAAATCTCCCCACCCCTTGAAAATAAACCCAAAAATGAAAATATAATACCTTTCCCCAAATTGAAATTGAAATTCAAAATCCAAAAAAATGCAAATGCTCTTACAAATCTCCCCCAAAATAAGTCAACTATTCTAAAATATCTCATTGAGATATTTTAATTTTTAAGTATCTTAAAACAAAATTGAATTTTCAAATAACTTTAAATTTATTTTACATAGGCACTTTTCAAAGCAACTTTAATCTTTAAAATCAAAACTTGAATTTCCAAATGAATTTAATTGTTTAATCTATTTCCAACAAAATAGATTTAGTTAATTTATTTATTTGCTCACAAAATAACATTTAGTTATTTAGTTTATTTAAATAATATAATAAATTTAACCACCAAAAATTAAATTATTTCACCATAAGAATTTAAATTAAATTAAAGCTTTTAACCACTTTAATCTAAAATTCATAACTAATCATTTAAACATTTTTAAACATTGATTTTCACATAAAATTCCCATCGAAAACAACCTATCAAAACTTCAAAGATGACAAGACTTAACAACATACCAGACACTAACTGATGACACACTACCAGGGTGATGACTTGGCACAGAAAACCTAGCTTCTATCTCCCAATCAAATACCATTGGCCAATGGACACACTCAGACCTGTGAAACCAGGCGGAGTCGATGTCCTGTACTTGCAGTCCTGCAAACAAAATGAGTGTTGTACATGCATATAACATAGTAGACACACTGTGAAGAGGAAATCACAGGATCACGGGGTGCTCGCATGCGAGTGATGTAATCCTGTCCCCTTCACCAATATATTCTTACTAATTGATGCCTCTAACATCAATAATATAATCAAAAGCATAAAGCATCATTAATTCAAATATATGCTAAGCTAATCCAAAGCATGCCATAATGAGAACATCATAATCATATCCAAAATATAACATTCACATCGCTTAACAGTCAGCGTTCAAGTAGAAACCAAGTACCAAAGTCAAAGTCCTAATAGAAACAAAGCATAACAAAGAAGAACATTGTTCGATCAAAGAGAAAAATGGAGGGGTGTTACATCCTCCCCCCCTAGGGTTAGGCTTACTCCTGGAAGCCTGAAAACAGCCCTAGTACAAACTCCATAAAATCACACAAAATCAATGGTTCCAAAACTGAACCACTCCATAACTCATCATAAAAACAACAACAACCCGTGCTATAATCAACCCAACCAAGAACACTTCCAATCTATACAAATCAACATGGTGAAGCAACCACCAACCAAATCTCCAAAACACATAACCATGGATTAACATACATAATACACAAATGCACCGATGTGCATCATCGAGAATCATCACAAGGCCACACATGGGTCCATCTGGACACCGACAAACATCATACTAATCCTTGTTACAAGAATCCATGAACCAAAAGCCAAGTCCATCACAAATAATCCAGACAATATATCATAGTGCTACATGGAGTAAATCAACATTGCCATGGTAACTCTCACTTTCACATTCACTTTTATTAAGTGGTAAATCACCTTACTACACACATATGTTAACCACATTTATCTCCCACACATAGTGCAATAGAATTATAATGTTTACCCAAGACAAGGTATGCAACACTTCAACATACATTTACCATTTTGCATTTTGAATCCAGGTACCATAATTTAACATCTACATGATTCTTAAGACTAAACAATAAAGTTGGGGACTATAGGCCTCACCAACAAGATGCACCTATTATGCAATTATCATTAACATGCAATGGTTTCACTAATTCCTTTTCTCTAAACTTTTACTTATTGCAAAACAATTTTCTATTCATATTATACATTTCCCATGATTATGAATGCAACTTGGGGACTTAGGTCCTTTACTGAAGGTTCGATCTAATAAAACAAACCTTCATGAATACATAAGCATTTTCTCATAAGATACAACATACCATGGGTTTCAATACACCACACACTCAAGGACAAGCATCTTCGTTATACCAATGAGAAGAGAGAAGGATTTACAATTCTGACATAAACACTAATGTAAACATGGTCTCATCATCACACCATCACTTTCACACAAATGCATCAATCAAATGAGAGAATGCACAAATCTCTATGAACTAACAACATGATCATTCCTTTTCTATTACCATATTTCATAATTCCAATACAATATAGCATGCCAAGCAACTCCAAAATCACCTACAGTCAATCAGGCAATCCCTTGCAGAATGAGGTAAGCACAAGAAGACATGCATCAAAAACTTGCATGGTGACGAAAAAAAACAAGACTCCAGAAGAGAATACACAGAAAAGTAACTTCTTGGCACCCTCAAGGACAAACAGACCTTCCAAGAACATGAGCAAAGAAACCAAGCAAGAGTAATTTTAGCCAACGCCTGTCACCTACAACCCACCAACAAACTAAGGTCCAACATGCTCACCCGCAATATAGGATATAGGGAAGTAATCGATCTCAACCTCGGGAGACTCTCAACCAAGGGAATCACTCCAATCCTAAAGGGTAAGGTAAGACCTAGGAGGCATCATTCCTCCACAACTCAAGACAAGCCTGGAAAACTCAACCCTCTAAAATGCCATACTAAGGCACTCAAGGCAAGAGGTTCTCTGATTATCTCACCCCAACAAGCACTTGGAACACCCCCAACAAACACACTACAACCACACTCAAGAACCACTCAAGGGTCACAACCCTTTACACAACGAAAGGGCCATGCATCAAGAAGGAGACCAATCAAAACACACTTCTTGGTAGGCTCGCGGGCCTAACTAACCCTCACTAAAGCATTCATCAACAAGACATGCAAGGGTGGAAATAACAACAAAAATGGTTGTCTTCCACCACATACAACACACCAAATTCACACACTACACAATTTTCCATAATGCATTCTTCTGGTAGGAAGGATATCATTGCATTGTACACTACACCAAGGGTCCTATCCTTTCCATGGGCTTCCTGCACCATTGGACCTACACCACCTCACAACAACTTCTAGGTAGACAAGTGAGATCAACCCAAAAGGAAAACATAACTAATGAACAAAACACCTAGGTCAACGCCATGGCTCATAGTGCCCAAAGTATAACCTATGCAACTAACAGCTTAATGGGTTCCACATTATCCCAGAGCACCCAGTGTTTAAACCTAGGCTCTGATACCATGTGTAATGTCCTGCCACGTA
>VDFB02168118.1:157790670-157814163 GCA_007258455.2 Sequoia sempervirens
GACACCATAGGGTAGCTCATGCGAAGTCGATAACCTCTCATGAAGACGAGATTACGACTTTTCCGACCATGGCCTTCTCAGTCTATCATTAGTCTATGATAGCCCTAATGCATAGACAAGGTATCCAATATTCATTATCTTGAGTGTTTTACTACCCATCCCCCTAAATTCTATTTTTAGGTTATCACTTGTTTAACTACTCTTACGTGGGTTCTCCTGTGCACTTCCTCTTACCCAAGGTGTTGGCCCCCATGAAGAGCCACTCTCCCTAAGACCCCTAACATAAACCAAACTAGGCAAGGGTTGTACCGTAACAGATAAAGCAAATAATCTCAAGACCAAACCACGCGAGACATTACCCATCTTGCTATAAACACATAATCAAAGTCTCAACAATTCATGTACAACCCTTTTAAAATCATGATATCAAAACACTTGCCACATCAAGGGCACATAAAGAGAGAACATCAACTGACAATAATCTCAAGCCTTTGGAAGGCAAAAGAACGACAATCCACAAATGAGGGTAAAATGAAGCAACAAGAATTTGTCAATGATACGGTGCTTCAAGCCAACTTCAACACCAACCCAATGAATAAAAGCTCATCAAATCAAAATAAACTAAGAAGGTCATACTCATCAAAACATCCAAGACTTCAAGATATTCAAAAGGATCCCAACCAAAATCAACTCAAGGAAAATTCACGTCAAGATAAAACATCAAATCATATAATAACCAACACAAACAAGCAACTACAACATCCATGAATTTCACTTTTCGAAGCAACCTCCCATTATCAAACAAACATTAAGGCATTCCTTCCACATATAAACTACTAAGTCATCTTCAATAACTTAAAGTGTTTAAAGTTAAGTAATCTATCAATTTCTTATTAACTTACTTTAATTAAGGGGCTATATATCACAATTAACAATTAACATTTACTAATCCAAACATCAACTAACATTTTAAGCTTCCTTTACATTTTTTTTCCTTTCACTTGCTAAGGAATCACATAAACAATTGTAGAAACGAATTCTATATTTATCTCATTACAATTTTAATTTAACTTTGTAATGCCCAAAAATTCATCAAAAAAAAAAAAAAAAACTGAACTATTTTATTTTATTTTTAAAAAGGGTAATTAATTCTCTAATGGTTGAGGTGTAACTGTATCCAGGTGATGATACCCTATGAGAAAACACTCCTAACTTTATTATCGGATAAAACTGAGGCCTTGATATGACACTAATGATCAACAATGATCCAACAATCATCAACTTCTACTTTTTGGTAGCTAACACAATGAGAATAAGGACATAGTGATACTTAGCATTGATTCATTTTCTTTTTGTTTTAAGAATCAATGTATAAATAAGAATAGCTATATTACCAATTTTCTATTGTGAAAGTAAAAATGAACATATTTAGCCCCTTATCCTAAATGTTTAAACAATTTAAACAATGCTTCCACATAATACTTCTATTTAATGTTATTCTCTTGCAAATCCAAATATATTGAGTACCAAGGTTAAGCAAGATTAATACTAGATTTATAATCCCATTTTAATAATGTTACAAGTTGAAATGATAATATCTATTACTTATATATAATGTGTTTAATTATTTAATAATCATGGAAACTATAATCCGAATAGAAAAATTCAAAACTCATAATGGTTCAATCAATAACCATATCACTGCTTGACAATTGTATTAGCACCACTCTTATATTTCCAGCACCATGAGTTATTACCAATACCTTTAGTATTACAATAAGGCGATTATTGATACTAACGTTCCCCTTTAATCCTAAGGATGTGATGATTTATAATTGTTTCATTTATTTGTTAATCTATTATTTATTTATTTGCTTATCTTTTGAGAATATATATACATCTGTTCTATATGCATATGTACTCCATTTAATTTATGGAGTAATTTAAAACTATAATAATAACCAATTTTCATATATATAAAGAACACAAATACTCTATATAGAGATATAATCTATTTATTATAGAGAGATTTTAAAACATAAAAAGAAAATAAAATAAAAAATGAATGACTTCTAATCTAATATATTATTTTCAATATACATTATTTTACTATAACTATATACATTATTTTACTATAGAGAAGAACTCAAAATAAGAAATTCTTGCTTTTAAAAGAAAATGCAGTAATCCATAATCTTTATTATTAATTTTTCCTTATACATACTTTTAAAGAAAAGAAGTGGGGATATATTCTCTTTATTAAGAGAATCTTAAACTAGAGGATTACATGAAAGCTCTTAGAAGCTAAGGTTAAATTTTGTTTTTTTTCCTTTTGAAATGCTAAAGCAACATTAACACATTTTTATTTTTTTATTTTTTTAACTTGATTATTGTCGTTCACACAAAACCTTATTAATAGGGAAACAATTTCTATGCAATTCCTTTATTATGGGTAACTACCTGAAGCCTTATTGCTGCACTAAAATTATGATATATTAAGATAAGGCAAGTTTTATTTTCTGTAACATTAGTTGATTTCATATGCTATATATCTTACTGGATGCTCTGCTAAGGGTGGCGGAATTCAGTGGGGTGTCATCCCATCACTTAGTATTCTGACAGGAAGAATAGTGATTCAACCTTCCAACAGTGATATCCGTTATAGCCATTATTTCTTTGAAAGTGATTATTGACAGGCTAACTAATATTAATACTAGTGAACATATGAGCATCAGCTAATTTTAGTATTCGTAAAATTGACTTAAATTTAATATCGGTTGCTAAAATAATAATATTATTATATAATTTTTATTTTTTTAAAAAAATTCCGCATAAACATTACTCCCTCTGGCCGTGTGAGGAAAATTCCACATATTGATTTTTTATTTTTTTTCATGTGAGGACCGTATTACCTAGTCTGCTGCCATTACTACTATTAATTATGGAATTTTTCTGCCGCCAGACACTACAAACCATAGGGTCAAGCCTAGATGCAAGTTTTAGGGAAATGATAACATTAGCATCTGCTTTTTTTATTTAACACTCCAGAGCTGAGCAAAATCTGACCTGCTAAGCATGGGTGAGGAATTAAACTGATTAACTTTTGGCCCACTATTTTCAAACGCTCATTGTAAGCATGTATTGGTCTTTGATTAATCCGTGAGCTCCAAGATTGCAGCGTAGGGTAGGCTTGATGGACTTCCTTTTTTTACACCTAATGCTAACTACCTAATGGCAAGGTGAAATAGATGATAACCAGTACGTGAGAACCCACTTGTAATAGGTCATTACTCACATCACACGACCTCTTCAACTAAAAACAATAATATGTTAGCAGATGCTAATAGTAAAATGTTATCCTGCTAATAATTCCTATTATAAGAAAAAGGACATGATTTAATTCTCATATGTATCATGAGTTTCCAGTTATTTAATGGGCGCGTGAGCCATACTCTGTAAACCGGTTAACATAATGGGTTGGAGTATAGGTGTATCTGTCTATATTTATTTTCACCCAATTTAGTGGGTCAGGTGGAGTAGATTTGACGCATGAGGTTACTATGAGCATAGGCGTTTGGCAGACAGATATAATGGTGGGTGTATTCGCTAGGTAGATATAATGGCAACACAGTGCGCCAAGTCAAGACAAGCAATACACCAAAGTTCTCACTTTTACTTCCGCATTGTGACGTCATCCTGGAAACCTCGAGAATAGTGTCCCTCTTGACTAGTGATCAACGCAAGTAAGGCTGCAAGAATAATATGAGGATTAAGGAAGAGTCCCATCTTGCCTTAAATATACCTGACAGACTTGACATTTCTCCTGCCACTAGCCAACTATTAAAAATAAGCTTTCTGGGAGGGGGAGAGGAGGCATTAGCAGAGACCCAAGATTTATTTGCCATTGAAGATTATGTAGGGAACTTGCCTACTATGTTTTCTGTCAAATCAATTTAATTATTGTACATATGTTTTGTGCTTTAACATGGAAGACTTCCCAACGATTGTAGAATTCAAGGGACGGAAATATATGACTGGGCTGAGCAACCAATCTCATTTAAGAGTTGGTGGCGAGTTAAAAGGTTAGACATGAGTTTGATGGACAAAGCAGCAATGTTATAGGTGTAGCGAAGAAGGTGACGGGATGATGGAAGAATGTAAGGGATCCCATTCTTATAGAGACGAAGCCTTCCAACATAGGCGAACATGAATACTTTGCTATCCAACTTTAATGAATGTAGAATAAATATATGAGTGTACAATAGTAATCATTACAGATCCTTTATGCAACAAAGATATGAGGTGTTCGCCATCACATAGTAAATATATGTAGACCAGTAAGATGAGAGTATTTGAAATTTTTAATGATATTTATTAAAATGAAATGCATATTGATTCTCTGCGTAACTCCTATACAATCATGTAGCTTTATTTTCACTTTATTTTTATTTTATGTTTTTACCAGGATATACTCTTTCTGTTGTCTCTTAAGCAAGCATTTTTATCTTTATAACGGGTTTGTATAACATGTCTTCCTACTGATAAATAAGATAGTCATCTTCATTCGAGCACATGTTTATTTATCTATTCATGGTACAGGGGTATATACAGTCATATACATTTAAACTTAAAGTAACTCAAACAAAAATATTTTGTTGTAATTTCACAAGTATCCATATTTTCTTCATTGCATCAAATAATAAACCTTCAGACCCAATCCAATGGTCATCATACAAGAATAAGGCCTGCTCTTTCTATTTCTACATTGAGCCAGATGAAACTCATTCTTTAAAACATATAATATTACTGCTATGTCTGAGAAAACAAATGACTTGCACACCTATGAACAAGGTTTTACTCTTCCTCCACATTTTTGTTACAACAATCACCAGTTTCCCATATTACAACTAATTTGAAGAAATAAAGAAAGGAAAACATACAACTGAACTAGGCTTGCTCTCCACCCTACCATAATAGTGTCATGGAGCCTCGTAGGCTCTAGCCATACCCCTGAGCAAGGAATTATTTTAGCTCCATGATGATAAATGGAGTCTTTTCTCATTTTTACAAAGAAATAAAATTAACATAGCACAAACTTAATGTATCTAAGTTCTCTATCTTCCATCCTCCACCATGATTCATTCCATATTTCACATCTTTACCACTAATAACAAAGGGAAATAGTAGTAGGAGAGAATACTTATCTTTTTGTATGAGGAGGCTAACTCCTTGAACCTTCTTTCCTCTGCCAAGCCATCTTGATCATTCTCTACTATCTCCATTAGAGTTCTCCAAGAGGAGAAGTGGGCAATGCTCAGATCTTCCATCTTCTTGAGATATATAGGAATCCTCCAAACCTACACTCTTTCCCACAAGTGCTCACACATGTGTGAGTCTTGTGCCAATTCCAAAAACTTTTTGAGGAGTAGAAGGTTGAGAGTGACAAGTCACTCTTCCCAAGCCCCAACACTTTTGAATTCGCCACATTCATGAATGTGGACTTTTGAGGGGTCTTTTCACACTCCAAGGACAAGTTCACATGTCAAAAAGGTTCCAAACCCATAGGTATAGGTCCTAGGGGTCTATTCTTGTTCAAAAACCAAGGAAATTGACTCAATAATCCCTTTTTAAAACCCACAAAAAAATCCATACGAGTTTTGATCTTAACCAAGGGTTCCAACCCCAACCAAACTCACATCAAATGACCTACAATTGGATTCTACTGAACATGATCACCCAATCAATAATCAAACCTCAAACCCTTCTAAGTCAAATAGGGCTACACTTAGAACTTCCCAAAGATGTATCTGATACGATTCCAATATTTATCCATCCTCCTATTTGCATATTTGATTCCTTTAATGTTAATTCCACATCAACTCACTTAATTTCCTGCACAACATAATTAAGCACAATTAGGTATAATAATAAACCACATGAATTGCAAACTGAATCTTTGTAACTTTATTCACAATTCATTTACATAGCTAATTACTCTTTCAATGCAATACGACACAACAATTATCTTATTTCAAATTCATCTTATTTCAAATTCATCTTATAAGTTTGAATCTCATACCATACTTCACATGCACATACCTCTTCTTTAAGTAAAATAACAATGATATAACATAAGTAAAAATAAACTATAAGGTCATTGTTAGACAGTCGCCTTCATATCATTCGTAATATCTCTAACCATCTATTTGGGAGAAATATTTAACAAATTAAGGTTGTATTAGTCACTTGCAATGAGAGGCCTTACATCTCCCTCCCCTTAGCTTAGACTTCCTCCTGGAAGTCGTTAAGGTTTGAAAACATAATCTCAATATGACAACACACATAAACCTATCATTTATCAAAATGTTTTGTTTATGAATTTGTTTAATCAGATGTTTTATTTATTAGAATATTTTGATAATGAATATCATTGTTAAACTTAGAGTAAGTGATTGAATTATTTTAATCAAATGAAATTAATTATTAAAATGCTTGATTATAGAATCTAAATGTGAAACTTAGAGTAAATGATTGGTTTTTAAATATTTCAATGTCGTGAAATGAAATTGGTGTATTTGATTGGATAAATACAAGTAATGAAAATTGTGATTGACTGGATTTAGGAAATCCTAACTTTAGATCATTTAATTGTCTGAAATGCTTTTAGTGTTTATTTGTTCATCCTTGATGTTGTGAAATTAGAGTAAAGGCTTTGAAGTCTTCCAGATAGGGGTTTGATTATTTGTATGGGTTGTCGTTATGATAGTCAACCTTTGGATTGTCTTGAGATTTATGTCCTTGGGATTAGGAGTGGGTTTTGAGTTTTGCATCTCCTTTGGATTAGGAGTGGAGTATGTGTTTGTTTCCTCCAGTGCTTGGAGAGGGTTTTGACCTTTGCTTCCTCCAGTGCTTGGAGAGTGTTTTGACCTTTGTTTCCTCCAATGTTTAGAGAGGGTTTGGACCTTTGTAGCCTCCAGTGTTTGTAGAGGGTTTTGTGCTTTTGTTTCCTCCAGTGTTGGAGTGAGTTTCCTTTATTTGTTGCCTCCTTGATTTGGAGAGGTCGTCTTATCTGGTTACTCATTGTGGTTTATACTGTGTATGTTGTCGATAGGAGAGTGGCTCTTTGTGGGGGTCCGACACACAAAGGGGCACTAGGGTAACTCACATAGGGTTTAAGTAAGTGATAACTTAAAAAGAATTAATAAAAATCTCTCAGACTAATTAAGATAATTAATGCCTTTCTCATAACTCATTCACTTTTAAGGTTTGAGATGAGACGAGAAGCACAGTTAGTATAAGGGTCTGGCGGCTGGTAGAGATCGCAAAATCTTAGTTAGGCCACAAAATATCTCTTCATTGACTCCTCAACTACTGCATTAATGTTCTCTAGATATTTAAGCAAAGATAAGACCTAAATACAATAAGATCCTAAGAGTAACTACCTGGAAATAGACATAATTGATTGATCTCATTACTGCGAGGTGTTGACTCAAAGACTTTTGTCCCAGAAACTGAGAAAAGAAAAGAAAAACCAGCCAAGTCAGACAAATGACCTGACTAGATAGCTTTATAGGTGGTGCAGATAACCTGTGACAAGATAATGACGTGTCAGCAGGGTGAAAACTCTTAAACTTGCAAATATAGCTCCAAGGGAAAAGTTTGACCATCAAACATGTGTCCTGAAATTCCTCGTGAAAGTAAAACAAAAGGGAAAAGTTGTGTAGCCACCAGGTGGCACATTGCGGACCTTTTTGATGTTTTATTTGAGTGTGGGTGCACCCGACACCGAAGATGTTTATGCAAATCCCAAAAAAAATTATTGAGGTAAAAAGAAAAACTTTATAGCTCTGGTGACTCATAGGGGTCTTCACTTTTGCGGAGATTTGAACCTAGGCCTCTGGATGCTCCTAGAGTTTGATGAAAGTGACTCTCTGGCACTCCTAATCTACATTGGTTGATAAAACAAGGGTCCAGATCTATCTATTTGTCTGCTTGAGATTAAAAATATCCTTGAAAGAGATGACACCCATTCTAGAAGAGATTGCACCTAGGTGATAATAGAGTCAAGAAAGAGGATGAATTTCACACTCAAAATCATCCACTGTGGGTATAGTACTTGAGCCTAGAAGTTCAGCAGTAGGCTGAATCTTACATCAAATTACCTTATTGATTTGCTCCATTGTTAGTGCATCTTTATTTAGGGAGAGAAGGGGAGGCAACCCGAAACCAACCAGGATGAATTTTTTTTTTTGATCTCAACAACTCTTTGGTTAAATATCAATTGATGATCCCTACATTTTTTTGGTGGCAATTGATAATCTCATTGGCATTGATGAAGGCAACCCTACAATCAGGAATTCTTGCTCTTCTAAGGACTTGATCGGTGGAAACACTTAATTTGGAAATAAAAATTTTGGAGTCTTCCACCTAGGGTGAACATGTCTGAATAAAATGGTTAGCCATCGGACCAACTTTAGCATTTAGCTCTCGTACGTCCCTTAAGAACTATAAGGCGGGGCCCAGTACACACACACCAGCCACTATTTTCTCCCAATGCATAGCCACTAATCTTATTATCATGAATAAAGATCAGACCTTCTTGCAATAGTTAACTCCTTGTTCCAATAAAACTCTCTTTGGTATCTTCTTCTATTTGACCTTTTTCTTAGAGAGCATTTTCCAATTCGAAGATTAGTCTTCCAACTTCTTGTCTTAATTCCTCCACCTCAATCTAGACTCTCTGTAGATCATCAATATTTCAAGATCTAGTATTAGCCAAATCTTTCTTTAATTTTTCATTTTGAATACGAAGCTAAACTTGTTCATTTCGAGTATCTGCAAGCAACTTGGACATGTCTCCTTGTTGGTCTTGAATTTGTTTAACACAAATCATTTCAACATCTTTGGCTCAAGCCTCATTCTGTAGCCTGCTCACTATCCCTTTCACATTTTCCAACTCAGGCTCGTGCTTCCTTAATTTCCTATCTAGTCATTCATAATCAACATATACTACCTTTTTGCGTCGCTTTGGCTAGGACCATTTTATTGCACGGGCGAGTTTCACTTAGATCCAAACCCATGACATGAATTTCATATTCCTCCATTTGCATTTTTTATTTGGGCTTGGAAAATAGAGGCCTCATTGTGGTGATAAGCAAGGAGTTCCTATCTTCATTAAAACAAGCTTCAATTATCTTGGTAACAGGCCTTTCGGCACTCTTTGACAACATTTTCAACTTTCTATTCTTTCGGGCCTGATTGGTGGCATTGAAATGACCTTGAAGAGTCTAAGGGACATCAACACTCTAAGCTACAATGGGAGCACTAGGCTGTAGTCCAAACAAGGTGACAGTAGGGGGAGCTTCAAATGCATGTGCATGAGGTGATGCAAATGGCAATGTGAACATAGAAAAAGGGGGAATGCCAAAAGGAGTAGGGGAAGAAACAACAGGGGGAAAAACAAAAAAAGGATGATGGACGAGTGCCTTCCCAGAAGTAGATGGGTCAGGGCTAATGGGAAAAGTTGTATTTTTAGTGATTTTAATGGGGGTTTCAGAAGAATCAACCAATGACACAATAGTAGTCATGATAGGTAACACCTTCTTGGTGTGTGGAAGAGTTTTAGAAGGTTCATTTTTAGTGGCAAGGGTTGCATTTATCACTATTTGTTCAAGAACCGAAAATGGAGAATTACTTTCAACAGGAGGGGGTTCGGGTTGTACCAGAGACACAAAAATAGGAAGAAGAGGGGGAGCAAAACTAACTTTATCTGGAGTTGATGAAACATTCTGCAAGATAGAATCCACTTCTTCTTCCTGACGAATCAATATACCAATGGTACTTGAGTTATGGATCGTCCTTCACTTCATTCGATTAGAGTCATCACGTTTCGATCTCCTTCTAGGGTAGTCCTCTAATAGGTGGACATTGGTGGTCGCCAAGGATCCTTTTGGAGATTGTCAAGCCCCTTTTCCTTTGCTTTAGGCTTGCGATGTGGATGGAGCCTGTGGACCTCCTAGTCCCAAATTTCTTCAGTTTTTGGGTTCCTGAGGTCTAGGAATTAGGAGTGAAACTTGTTCCTCTTCAATTTTTTGGCTTGTCTCAGGATTTCTATTGTTAGAATCAACCTCCCTATCATATGTGTCCTCAAACTCTTCATTGAGTTTGAATTTTTCAAAAAAAGCACCCAGATTCCTCATCTCCTATAGAAACCTCCAAAAATCTACCTTCTTTCCTTCCGACCATCCCTTATGCCTCAACTATGCACTAAGAGATTTTCTCATTGGGAGATCTCTCTAGTATTTTTTGTGAGGCTCATAAAAACTTAGCCATCTTGGCCATCCCTCTAGTATTTGGACTAGGTCAATATATATTTCTGCACTCTCCTAGGTAGGATTCCTCCTTCTTTGGAAATACTCCCTAAACTCATGCCTCATGTTGAAACACCCATCCAGGTTATAATTCCACTTGTCACAAATGAGGACCAAACCTAAATCAACCAAATGATTTTGGATCTAATCCTTAGCCTTCTGCTTTCTTAATACCACTTGGCTCTTTGCAATCATAAGGGGAAGATAAAAAAATAAATCTTTATTCCTTCGTGCACCATAAATTCTATCGACAATGGATACTTATCGGCAAGTCTCTAGTGCAAAAGTTATGTCTATCACAAATCTAGTGAGTCAAAAAACTTCCCCCAAGAAGCCACAAAACTTGATGAAGGTAAAATATTTGCTGAGGAAGTAATCCATCGGGATAGATTTCTATAACTTCATAAGAAAAATGGCCCAGGGGGCGAGGTAGTAAATCTTGCAGCACTGGTCTAAAAAAACAATTTTCAAATTAATAGTAATCTCCTGTTCTTGAGAACATGGGGGTCCACACAGAGATTGGCTAGATATAACCTCTCTCATCTATCCTAGATACTGGCACATTTCTCCCTAGCCACTCAAAATTTTGATGCAATAACAAATGGACTAGGATGGAAGAATACCTGAACTTGGACTCCATACTATAGTTTCTCAACTACAGCTTAATATTTCCAACCATCACTTTAGCAAAATCCTAGCATCTTTGCACTCTTTCTCTTTTGAGCACAAGGCCTAGGGAAAACTTGAAAGGGTTAACCTCTTCATCATTGTCAAGACCAAAAACCCAGGCCAACATCAAGAATACAGACTATGTATCCTTCTTGAATTTTCTTCGTGATAGAGGCCAACAAATTTGTTTTCTCTATGGTCGCTCCTTCATTTCATCTTTATAAAAACTCATTTTTCTTAACAGATCTTCCCCTAGGATATCCCTCTATTCTTCATTAAAAATTTCTGCACCCTAGCCCATAGGGATAACCAGCATGTCCCATATAGCTTGGGCTGAAATGGTGATCTTGACCCCATGACCTTCAACAATTTTTGTATTTATGTTAAACCATTTTGTGCACACATCAACCAACTCTGAGCATGGATGAATATCAAGTAACACAAACTATGGTAGGCCACTGTTCCAAAGCCAAAATGCAAAACCCTCAGCAGATGGCCTAACATCCTTTGGAAGGAACCTTCCCTTAGATATTTAGGGTTGGTGGATAACCAAGGGTCATAAATATTATCAGTTATATCTTGAATTGCCTTGTTTAGAAGGCATTTTCCAGGTTGAAGCTTCCTCTAGCATTCAAATGGTCACTCTTCTGGGGTTGGGGCATTAGCAAATGAGTAATTCCCAAAGATATCTACATAACCGGGTCTTTTGTTTGCTGCTTCGGCCTACCTGCTAGAGGTAGATACTTCCACCATGATTGCTTGAAAGTGATACGAAAATATCTAGTTACAAAAAAAAGTGTTTATTTTCCTTGCTAAAATTAACTTGCTTTTGAGTGCAATTAATTTTAGAACTTTGTATGCAATTATGAGTTTTCTACTATTGATAGCTCATTAAATGCTACCATTGGGGCAATACATGTGGATGGGAGATCTATATCCCTTGGGAAAGTTGAAAAAGCCACGGGAATGGAATTAGTACATTCCTTCCACCACCTCTTCTTTCCTTTAATTCATTATGTTGGAAGTCGTGCTTTTCATCATATGGAGCATGTCAAGATGACATAAGGTACTCTTGAAAAGACATCTTCATTAATTTTTCAAAGTCTTAGCATGTTAATCCATGCCCCTTCTCATTAGTGAATAGGTTGGCGTTGATGATGGTAAGGACATGTTTCAACTATCAACATATGATGGCATTTACTCCTCAACGCCCAAATTTATTTCTCAATGCATTCCATCAGATTCTTCATATGATTTTATGATTTTCCAACCTTGCCCTATTTTGCCTCAAAAATTCTCATTGTTGTCAAGCCAAAAATGGACATCCCATTAGCAAAATTTCTTTGTTATCCTTTTCTATATATAGCCACACCACCTTTGACTATATTCATTCGAACATATAGTTCTCTAACTTGGCTGGTCTTTTGCCTACTCTTTCTCTTCCATTTTTCACTTTTGTCATGATGTCTGCTATTCTAGGCACCCCTTTTTGGCTCCTTCCATGGAGACCATAGAATTTCTTTGTAGGAGTGATTATTGATAGCTGCATAAGGTTCTTAGTGAAGAATTGCGACCCCTTGGTCATGACTAAATTTAAGTGGGTCATTAGTGTGGACTACCTTACTGATGATAATTAGTTGCAGACCAATTGTAATGTGCTTTAGCGCTTTGTGGCCTCACTGCTGGACCTGGGTGTGGCCAAGCCCATGATAATTGTACTATTCTAGAAGATGTTTGACACCTCTTTAATGGAAGGGCTGGGTGACATAGTGCAAGTGGCCATCCTGAGCATTGGCATTCCAAGCGCCATGGACCTTCAGAAGCATGTGGATTTTGGTGTGGACATGCCCTGGTTGCCTTTCCTAACTACCTTTCACACTATGGGAATGGAGGTACACTATTGCTCTTACCAATCAGCAGCCATTTTCCTTCTGCAAGAGTATAGCATGGAGGAAGTTCTAGGGATTTCCTAGAATTTTTTTTTTTTACTTACTTGGTGTAACTTCGTAGTGAGTAGACCCTAGGTCTGAACTGCACAACCCACATGTGTTTTTGTCCCTGCCTGCAACCTGTCTGATGAAGGAAGAATAAGAAGAAAAAGAAAGGAGAAGAAGAAGTTGATTAAGAATCCCTTTTTCTTTTCCATCAAAGGCGAAAAGAAGAGGAAAATATGATTTTCCGATCATTGCCTCCATTTTGACAACTTTTGCTTTGCTTCACTTTTGCGTTTTGGCTCGAGAGGGCTTTGGATGATATTTCTGAGTCCTTGGCTATATACTATATTATAATTTTTTTTTGATAAACATAATACAATATAGCTCTTATTTTCTCCCTTGTGTTATTCTGGGCCTTATTCTAAAAAAAACTCAAAATAATTACAATAAAATTACATATGGTACATAATTGCTAAAATTTTAAAGAATTGTGTGTTTTTACTAGAAAGTTCTCAGATAAATACTATTCACTCGTACACCTAAAAACATCTCTTTGAATCCGTACACCTTTACCTTTTCGCATGTGTTGTTTTTTAAAGGTCTTTTCTGCAACACATTGGAATTAATCAATCCATGGCTCTACAACATTTTTGTGATCCTCTTGCATTGAAGCTTTTTCTGGGGAAGAATCAAAACATTGTCTGATTGCTTGACAATGATAAATTGTAGCTCCATGGGCTATTTCCCTGTCTCTTTTTGGCCTCGGGATATTTTATGGATCTTCGTACATCAATTTGTACTCAAAAAACTTCGGGGCCAATTTGGGGGTAATTTGATCCATCAATGGGAAAAATTGTCTATGACCGTGTCCATCTCTTTAAGGGGCCAATCCAACACATTGAATTGCCACAATTAGGTTTTTAAAAGTTGATTTATTTGAACCATCCCCTTTCACATCATAATATAGTGAAGTATTCAAATAAACCTTTTATTTAATAACAAGATTTAACCCTTGTGATTCTTTTGGCTCTTGGGTACTAAAAAGTGTGACATTTTCAGACAGACCCAGTATGACTTTGATTTTCCTCAAAAACTTATCAATTTTTTCTCTTCCCCTCTCTAGCTGACTAATGACCATTGTGCCCTTGGGAATTCGTTGGAAATATTCCTTTTCTCTTAACATCAAGACAAATGAGGTTGAAATGCTCACAAAATATGGTACAAATCCTTGGGCAAAGCTAGATTTACCCAAAATAAAACTTTCGTTTAATTCCAAGCTTCGGATTGTCTCAAAAAAATTTGTTCTTGAGAGCACAAACATTTCCCAATTGGTGGTAGATGTCACCCTTGTTCGATCGGATCCTATCATAAATACTTCATTGTCCCTCAAGGATTTGTGTATTAACAATGAGATTTCTGCCCTGGTTGAAGCTTGGGAAGACTACCACATCAATGTTGGGGAATAATGATTGTCCAACAAAATTATTCCCCATTTGATGGAAACCTGTATTACCAAGAAGCTTTCATTTGAGCAAACTATCCTTTATCTCTACTCAGCTAACCTTGGCCCTTCACCTAAGGAAAACATTAGCTAGATTATATCCGGGTCATACCCTTTGTGATCATATCTGTAGCATAATTCTCTCATTTTTCTTTTACTCCTATGAGAGGTCCCTATGCCATTTGCTAATTTTTTTCCTTTTCCAACACCAAGCTTACTACAATCCCTTGAAACCATGGAGAATTTTTTCTTTGTCAGGTTGGAAATTGATTTTGAATATGTTCCAATAAGAAACGTCAAACAAATGGTGCCGTCTTGAAATTAGGGATTTCCTTGCATACCAAAAACTTCAAAAATTTCGATGAGGTTCCCTATATCTTGTTCCTGGCATCTTAGCCTTGAATTTGTTGTGATTGCTTGCTTGAAGATTTGGATCCACTAGATCCAATCCATGAACGAATACTTTGTATTCAAATTCACTAGCAGAGCATGGAGACAAAAAAAATAAACCTCTAGATATCTTGATCCTATCATAAATACTACTTGGGCACCTATTTTGAGGACAACTCTACACTTGACACCATCAAGGGGTATGATCCATACATGATTATAAGGTAGATCTCTTAGATTTTTTGGATTCTTTATTAATTTTGGACAGACCTGATCTCTATCAAAAATCACATAGGCAATTAGCCTAGTTGCGTGGAAGTTGCCAAATGGATCAGAATTAGTGAATTTATTTAGTAGCATCTCTTCTTCAGAATTCTACTCATCTGTATCTTTTTATCCTATAGGAATCTTCACACAGTACCTCTCCTGGTGAAAATTTGGGGTATCATCAGATCCAAAGCATAGATTTGCATCATCTGCAATATGTTCAGGATGCAAAGATTCAGAAAAAATCTCCATCTTTTCTCCATGTTTGGTTCACAGTATTAAGCGAGACTAGTCAAGTGCCAAGTATCCACCTAGTTTGGCATAAAATATCTTGATAAGGACATTCTGAAAACTAGTGGAATGTAAATTGTTACTACTTCTTGAGTGACTGTCTAGCTTGGACAAGAGAAGAGGGTCTGGGACATATCCCTTATTCGACCAATGGTTGGGAATTTCTTTCTATCAAGTTGCATAATTCCCTTTTCAAAGGGCTCATACTAGAGTTTTAGAGAATTTTCCACTTGCTTTGGCATAATGGTCATGCTAGCTCCCAAATCAATCATATTATTGTGCAATAATTTATCTCCTATTACAAGCATAAAAAAGAAAGGTGTGGGTTTTATCTTGCTTACCTCTTTTTCTTCAACGCTATCCACATTATTTGTATAAGTTGTTGATTTTGGGGCTTGATGGGAAAAAATGAATCTATCATTTCCACTCTAATTGCTTAACTGAGTCACACCCTCTTGCATGCTTTGTCCTTCCACCTTCAATGCTTCCTGAAGCAAAGTTTGTTCCTGGGGTATTGATATAATGTACCACAATGAAACGCTAGTAGGTGTCTTCTTCAATTGTTCCACCGTGTTAAGCGCCTCAATAGTTTGGGTTTTTGGCTTAAACGGTGGTATCTCTTTTGTCTTCAAGGGAAAATGTTCTGTCAGGGCTATGCCCTGTACTTTATTTTCCTTCTTTTCCTTCTGGAGGTTGATTATGTGGCTGTGAAATAGGTCATACAATGGGCAGCAATACCTACTTCTCCAAGGGAGACAATTGATGTGTTTACGGACGTGGTAGAGCTTGTTGTACGTATTCCCATATGAGCTTTCTTTTTGATCTTGTATTTTAATCTGACTGTACTTGCAGAATTCCAATCATCAAGGCTTTGTTTGCAAATATCGCTTCATCTTCCTTCAGCCATGAGAAAAGAGCCCGTCCAAGTGTAATTTCCAACTCTTTTTCAACAAACATCCCTTGCATCTATGCCCTAATATGAGCATTCTCCATTTTAGGTGACTCATATTCACCCAAATTTGGGAACATACCCTTACTCCTCTATTCAACTACCTTTTGCTACATATTTCCCCTTGGACAATCTCAGGGGATATGACTGTCATTGCATGGGAAGCATCGGACATTTTCGTCGTCCACTAAATTATTTTGGCCTGGGAATATCTCCTTATTCGGACTACCCTTGACTGACCGCAATGGTGTAGCAACTGAGACTATCTAATTTGTTGACAACACCTATTGACCTCCCCCTCTATAATATCCTTGATACGAATTATGTTGGCAAGGGGGTTTTCCTCTGCCATAGACCTAAGTGGTTATTTTCATAGGTGTCACTTGTTGCCGCTTGATAATGACCAATTCATTAGAAAAATTTTGCATCAAATCTTTTATATCAACAATATCTACCACAATTGATGAGAGACTTGATGTGGTGGTCTAGCTAACCATTGTGTGGTGAGGGTGCCTGGACCGGTTTCCTCTTGGTGGTTGTTAGAGATTTCTATGAATACTAACATTGGTGGCTAAGGTAGAAGTTTCCCAGCATCGATCAAGTTGTTCTCTACATGCACCACCATCTCGTATGTGTCAAGCAGGGTGTTCCCTTCGATGGAGGCTACCATAAGTATGATATCCAGATTGATGGCCTTTAGGTAGAACATGAACACCATCACAACATGAGGTCATGCAATCATGGGAATTCTTTGCAAGGTCTTATGGAACGTGGTATTGAAATCACTCATGGCTTCCTTGGGGGCCTCTTGATGGTGATTAGTTATTGTAGTAGTGAAGAACGATCTGCCTTTTTAGAGAATTATTTGAATAGGCACTGCCCAAGTTGGTCCCAAGGAAGAATGGAACCTGAGGCTAGAGATCGATACCAATCCTAAGCCTTTCCCTTAAAAGAGGTAGCTAACAGTCTTAGGGTGATGTTATCCTCTGATATGTTGTGTACCCTACATACCACCACTATATCTTGAAGGTGTTTAGAAGGGGTCTTGAAATCCTCCCCAAATAATCTTGGGATAGCCTTAAGGGCATTAGTTAGTATAGCAAGCCATACATCTAGGGGTTTGTGTGGTTGTAATGGACTACCGTTGTCCCATATTACAAAGTTTCTAGGAGCAAGATGAGATACTTGAGCCATGAGGAAAAGATTTCTATGAATCAGGTATACAAGCAATCTTATCTAGAAATTTAAACCTCCGAGTGGAGTAGATAAGGCTCTTGATAAGGGGCTTGGACTTCTTGCTCTATTACTCCTTACAGGTGACACAAAAATTGTAGTTCTTCTCCTTCTAGGGTTTGAGGTAGGTAACTAGGAGTACTAGAAATGACCTCTCAAGGACGCTCTTGTTTGGACTCTAGGCATGAAATTTCTAGTTTCCTTCCTTAGCCTAATTTAAGAAATATTTCTGACTTCTAAATCAGGCATTTGGAAAAACTTTGGTCCCACCAGGTGTGCCAAAAAAAGAACTATTAATCATCAAAGCTTGTGCCTCTTCGACAGTCTTATGGGAAATTCAGCGAGTGGGGGACAAATTGCATCTCACTAAATACCTACAGGTTTTTTATAGAAAGTCGACTCTTCTTTTGGGGTTTTGAGATAAGGGAGAAAAAATTAAATGTAAAACAAGAAAGGTGATACGCTAAAGCTTCTACAACATTTCAAACTCAAATTATTCTTATGATTGATATATAGAGGACACAGAATGCCACAATCCCTCGTTTTTGGAAAGAGAACGAACAACAACGACTAACTTCAAGCACAGTGTAGACTTTCAAATCTTTCCACAGGCAGTGTTCATTGAGGTCCAATCAAACATAAAAAGTCCTTAGAGTAAAAGAATAATATTTCAAAAATTACAAGAGCCATGTCTCCCAATACAACACAACACAGAAAAATAACAACTTCAAAGACAACGAAAAATTCCAATGACAGTCCAATTTTTCCCAAAATGCTATTTCATAGTACAAGCATAAAGCATAGAAATCCACTATTTAAACTATCAGAATATAGCTTACAATACACAGTGTTTCATTCAAAATGATAGTATAAAGAAACAAGACTTGAAAAAGTCCATACATGCACAGTCTCAAAAATTCCCCTTAATAGTTCATGCTTTAATTAAAAATGAACTTTGAAACAAAGGTCAGATGCCAATCCAACAATAGTTTAAACCTTAATAGATATAATTTGCTAGAATAAAGTAGTTCTATAACTTGCTTTCTGAAATATAGTTCATAAACTCTAAGAAAATTTAAAAGGAAAGAAATTCCTCTTTTTAGAGAAAACAATTGCCTCTTGGAAAATTCCTCTTCTGAAATGTCATTTTTTTTGTAACATCGCCCTCCTTTTATATCCGCTAAAGAAAGAAAACACTACCTCAATCCAGAAGTAATGATTGTCTGATGTTGACAATTTTTTATAAAGGAAAAATGGGTTTTGCAGGGACTCGAAACTACCAAGTTTACAACAATAGAAAGAGAAGGACAAAAAGTCCAGAGGATAAAACAAGTTGCAAAAAAAGAAAAAACTAGAAGAAACAATAGCCAACCAAAAAAGGCCAGGAAGTTCAAACAAAGAACCAACCGAAACACAGGCCAAAAAACCTGCAACAGCTAACCCAAAGTCTTCAAAACAGACTCAGTCTCGATCTCCAGGTCCTGCATATCCTAGACACCCTTCTTGAAAGTTTCAATCAGGTGTAGACAGTTGATAGCACATGATCTAATCCCAAAATCTTAGTTAGGATGAAAAATATCTCTTCATTGACTCCTCAACTACTGCATTAATGTTCTCTAGATATTTAAGCAAAGATAAGACCTAAATACGATCAATTCCTAAGAGTAACTGCGTGGAAATAAACACAATTGATTGATCTCATTACTGTGAGGTGCTGAATCAAAGACTTCCATCCCAGAAACCAAGAGAAGAAAAGAAAAACCAGTCAGCTCAGACAAACGACCTGACTAGATATCTTTATAGGTGGTGCAGATAACTCGTGACAAGAGGATGACATGTCAGTAGGGAAAAAAATCCTGAACTTGCAAATATAGCTCCCAGGGAAAAGTCTAACCAGCAAACATGTGTAATGAAATTCCTCCCAAAAGGAAAACAAAAGGGAAAAGTTGCATAGCCACCACATGGTGCATTGTGCACATTTCCAATGTTTTTTTTGAGCGTGGGTGCAACCTACACCGAAGACGTTTATGCAAACCCCCAAAAAAATAAAATGACTAAGTTTAAAAGAAAAACTTTACACTATGTATACCATATTTTACTTGTAAAAAAGATTGTTGTGTGCTATTATAATATGCATTGTCAACCTTAGCAAATTTAGAAAACAAAAATAGTTGAATTTGTATGTAAGGAGAGGAAACAATGTATTTATATTTGGTAACTGGTGTTGATTTTTTATATCTTTTTGATTTTAAAGTCTTGTCATATTTTTACAACAAATAAATCAATTAAAAATGATACATATAAAAGCTAGATCTAGGAAAGATATAATTTGATTAATAAGAATGACAAAATGGTATATATATAAAATTCTAAAACATAAATCCTTTGGTTTAAAAATAACAATAAAAAAATCTAAACAAAAAATGGCTATAAGTATGAGGAGGGACAATCATACTAGTTGCAACCCTTCTCATAAGGGCTTGGGGAGGGGTTGTGGGGCTTGAAAAGATGAGGGACCAAAAAGTGTCCATCACCACTTTTTGGTCCATCTAGGACATAAGGCAAGCATATTATAAGGTGGACATGTTATAACATGCTCACATTTTGTTTGAGATAAAAACTTAGACCATGAAGCAACCCATCTCATTTGAATTCAATGTTTCAATAACTTAGAATATATCACAAGGTAGGGAAAACACAATTTTTTTTTGGATTCAATCAAGTCATTGCAAAAATGTCACCGCAACATTCACAAGTTTGAGGAGGTAGGTTTTTTTAGTTTTTTAGTGAAAAATTAATTAAATAGTAAGAGATTATTTTCATCCAATTTTGTTTAATTTTTAGGAATTGAAAACTCCCAACAATTCATTGAAAACCTAATGAATAGTAACCACAACAAAATTCTGCAACAATTCCTTGATATCCCCTTGGGATGCAATAAAAAATCCTAGGGAAAATAGAAAAAAATAAGAAAGAACTTCAAATATTAATTAAAAAATTAAGAAATTTGAGTGGAATAATCTCTCATTGGTCTACCCTATCCATTTCATTGGAGTCTCTTTTTTTCTCATATATATTATGTGAGAGGTCAAATTAACGTGTGGTCAAACAAGAGGGATGAAACACAATGTTTATTCCGAAAAGTTATCCTATAACCAAGTAGAGGAAAAAATATTGAAATTTGATTTGTGTGCATTGTTTATTGAACCACAAACCAATGCACTCATACACGATAGTTGTAAAATGTTCCTTATAAATTGGTGCCAAAACCAAGGGATAAAGAATAATTTTTGGGATAGGTAGTGGACCATTTGTTACCATCCTCCATGCAAAAATAATGAGGTACCACATTATTTTTTGAGAAAACTCTATTGTGAGTTTGTCCTCAATGAGATCTTAAACTAATTTTACATGCAAAAGTTCTAGGGTAGAGGTGGGGGATCTACATAAGATAGAGAGGGGAATATCATGCCCAAGGATAGGCACAAATACCCCTTGCTAGGCTAAACATTGAGCATTTCACTGTCCCTTCCATTGTGAAGGAGAGTGTTGAGGTGGAGACATTTGACATTGATAGACATTTCATCTAGCATGCCATATGTGAACACCAATCATCTAATTATAATGACTAAATATTTTAAAAAATTTATTGATTAGTCAACTTCTTGCATGGATGAATTAACAAAGTGCATGAGAGGATTAAGGGGATTTGACTATTGCATGGATGAGTGAAGTGGATTTTATTGATGAGTGGGATTGAGAGTGACTCTTAGTGAATTGATTAGATTAGATAGTCAAATTTAATGTAGAATTAATCAATTCAATAATTAGTTAATTGAATTATTGGTGCACATGAGGTGGAAATTAATATTTAATTATTTTATTAATGGATAATGCATGGATAAATAATTGATTATATAGATAAATATGTGCATAATTAGTTTATTAAATGGATGAATAATATTAGCCAAATTTAATTAAATAATTTAAGAACTATTAAATTAAATTATTAAGCATTAGGAATCCTAGGTAACAAGGTGGTGAATGAATGATTAAGTGGAGAAAGATCAAATAGTTGATTATTGAAGGTGAACTTTTTAGGTGTATACGTTTTTCCCCTCTTTGAGATAATGTTCGAAGTAACATTGTTTCAAAGAAAATAAAAGTATCTATGATGAGGTAGATGAGAAATGAAGAAAGGGGTAATATGACCCAATCGTGTGGAGGGAATGATGCGAGAAGAGGAAAGTGATGATATGACCCAATGGGTATGTGCAAGATCATGATGAGCCAAATAGGGCCATTAAGTGGAAATGAAAATACAAAAAAATAGACTCAAAAAAATTCACATAAGAATTTGAATCTAGGTTATTAACATAATCTTGAAAATATGTAGGAATAGAATTTGTAGAAAATTGAATGTTGTTTGTAGGCTACTAGGCATTTTTGGGAAAAAGTAATTTGATTTGGAAAAAATTTAAAATTTCACTATAGTACTACTTTAAATTTTGGAAAAAAAATAAAAAGTGGGTGTTTGTCTGGCCACCCTAAGTATGAGCAAAAATAAATATATTTTTTCAAATATTTCAATATAAGTAGATGAAACATGCACAAATGTGACATATTTTTTGTAATTATTTTTGCAAGCAACATTTGATTAGTTATGAATTTTCTATTAGGAATTTTTAAAACTATTAAAAACCATTTGTTCAACCACCCTAACTTGGTAAAAAATTTATGAAATTTTACTTTTAAACTATAGTTTGTGAAGCATAGTGTGTGACACATCTTTCAAATTCAAAAAATCTATAACTACTTAAAATTTATAGGTGTTTTTCAATCATCCTATCAATCGGGACTTTACACATAGTGCATGTAGAAAATCAACAATAATTATCTATGACATTCAAAATAAAATATATCTTATATTGGTAGAATGTTGACAATTTGCTGAATAAACCCTTTTTATTTCATCAAAGTCAGATACAAAAAAGTCAACATGAAGGGTGAAGTTAGAAAAACCATTGTAATCCTTGTAAACATGTTGGGGCAATGGAATTTTTAGGTTGGACACCCTAAAGTTAGACCCCAAAGCAATCCCAAAAGAAAATGGATATCTATTATTGATGGATATCACATTAAACAGTATCCATTTTTAAAGTAAAAATTGATGCTCTGATTTTAAAGTAAAGAACAAATATCTATTTCTACCTTTATCCATTTCTTAAAGTTAAGAAGTACATATCTGTTTCTTTTACTTAAGAAAAAAATATCTATTTCTTTAAATTAGAAATATTTATATATATAATTTATAATATATGATAAACTAATATATATTAAGAAATATTAATATAATATATATTATTTAATATAAATATTATATGTTATATTATATTATATAATATTATATATAATAATGTAATATGTTATAAAAATTATTTGATGGAATGGATATCTATATCTTTTAATTAAAAATATTAATATATGATAAATTAGTTTAGTCTAGAGAAATTATTAATATTAATATAATATACATTATATTTAATATAAATATTATATGTTATATTATTAAATATATTCTCCATATTATTCCATTTTCATCCATCATATTATCCACCATTTGTATCTCTCTCACCTTCCCTTTATACTTTTGTCTATCTCTATTCAACCTCTCCCTCTCTACCTACATTTCTCTCAATCCATCTCACCCTACCTCTCCCTGCCTCCCACCTATTCCCCCCTCTCTCTACCTCTCTCTTGAACCCTTCCCCCTATACTTCTCTCTATATCCTCTCCCTACCTTCATCCCTCTCTACTTCTTTCTCTAGATCCCCTCTCCTTCCATCCCTTGAACTGCACCACTCTCTCCACTTATCCCTCCCTTTACCC
>VDFB02168118.1:157814206-157871604 GCA_007258455.2 Sequoia sempervirens
CACCCTATTGATGGAACCTTAATTATCATGTCTCATCTTAAAACCCTTGTTACATTTAGGATGGTTTTAGAATTTTTTTCCTTGAAGAGCTTGAAAGTTCTATTTTTCTATTGACTACCTATTTCCTGTTGCCGGTCACTTTTTTTTAAAAAATTATATTAGGTGACCAGTTCCCTTATCATGGTCTAGAAATCTTTGTTATAATGATTTTGGGATACTTAAGTCTTTTTGTATCTATCGTATCATCCTAGAAATATCCCTCCATTAAGACATCTTATGAACACATGCCTAAAATTTCTCACTTAAGTTCAATCAACCTTATGTACCTTTATCAGTCATCATTGATCACTTTAGAAGTATATATTTTAAATCAATGATGAGCGATGAGGTGACATCTCTTTGATATCACTCATTTTGAATTTTTCCTTGAACTTCTGATTGCAAATAGCGATGAGCGAGGTTCTTAAGAGATTGCTTATAATCGCTAATGATTTCTGAATTCTCAAAGTTGAAAGAGCAATGAGTAATGACCTTTAGCTTTATGATCATATTTTCATTGCTCATTACAAATGTACTATGAATAGATTGTTTTAAATTAGCAATAAGTGAGGAGATGAGTTTCCAATTGCATCACATCTCATGGATTTGTTTTGAGCTTTAAGTTTTTTATTAGTGATAGGCAATATGTAATATTATTAGGATCATCTCTCATCGCTAATTACTTGCAAGCCTTATGAGGAGGATTAGCGATGAGCGATATGGTTCCTTTTATGAAAGGTTTCTCTCACTAACTTGAATACATTTTAGTTGTGATATTTTTTTGCACCATTGATTGTTTATGCAGGTGTACGTGTCAAAAGATAGTACTTATATCTCTTGTCACTAATGAAAGTCAAGGTGTAAAGTTGAACAAGAAAGGAGTGATGGAGATGAATTGGATTAGGAAACTAGTCATAGATCTAAGGGCTGATATTTTATCACATGAAACACTTGCATTACTGATAAGGCTAGACAAGAATGAAGTAAATCAACAACTAGAAACAATAACTACATCAAGAGGCAACGTGGTGAAATCCTGAGGATTTCATATGAAGCAAAAGGGACGGTAGCCAGGTGGATCAATAACTATTCATATATAGTTTTAAAGCTAAAGGATCAACGATCAAGGTTTAAAATTGAATGGCTAATTGTTAGTTCACTCGAACAAGCTTACTATCAACTATTAATGGTGACATGCTTCTCTCTTAGTCATAATAAGAGGTAGATATCTAGCTTGTCATGCATCCTAATTCGCTGGCTAGCAAAAAGAATACCATAAGCTAAAGTATTTGCAAGGAAATATTTATAAGTTATCAGCAACCAGAGTGATACTACTTTCATCTAGGTAAGAAAAACTGATACTCCCTACTAATTGAGGTAATAAAGTGACTGCCCTAGAAAGTTGATAGGAAAATTGGTGGAATTAGTAATTTAGCCATTTCTGGTGATTTAAATTTAGTGATTGAGCACTGTCTAAATTGAAGAGAAAGGTCTCTTGTTCAATAATAGTGTTTTGTCCTGTCATAATCAGAAAGGGTTTTATTTTTCCATAAGAAATTGCAAACCCTAGTTTCCATTTGTGTTACAAGCATGAGTGACCCAGAGCCTAGTGAATCCAGTGTTAGACCAGAAAGGAAACCAAAACAAAAGAGGGTTAAAAGACCTAAAACTCAAAATGATTTAGCTAAAATTAAGCCTAAACTAGTGACTATGTCTAACCCTTTTCCTGGTACCCCTATGGCTTCCACTAGATCCAGAAGTGCATTGAAGAAAGAAACAAAAATAATGATGGAAGAAATTTCTAGAGGTTTCAAAGAGGGAGGGTCAGGAATTGATCAAAGGCCCACAAGACAAGTTGTTGTTACCACTAGGTTGATTCATAATGCTGGCAAAATTGGTGAAAAACCCTAGCCCTAGAGTGGATGGAAATTATTTCAGTAGGCTTTCAATAGGCTAAATTCTAGTAATCCTGCATGCTATTTATGGAGGTTGAACCTTGGAAAGTTAGTAGTTCCAAATGTGTTTGTAGAAATTGATTTAATAATGGAGCTAGCAAGGCACTATGACCCTACTAAACGGACAATCAAGAGTGAAAATCATGATAAAATTATGGAGGTGACAAAGGATAAAATGTTGGATGTATATGGGTTAAATCCCCATTATACTGCAAAGTTCAGATGTGTTGACTTGTATGTTGAATATGAAAAGAGAAAATTTGCATTCAAATAAGTAATGCTTGTGAACCAAAGGAGTAGGAAGAAATTTACTACCCAGGATGCTGAGCATTTTGAGTGTGAAGAATTTTAAGATTATTTCAAAAACACTTACTATTGTTTAAATCAAGTGCTAGCTCAAGATTTTGAGCTTAGAATAGCTCCTAGTTTGTTGGTGATGGTGGCAGATATATAGGAACATAATTGAAACACTGGTTTTGATTATGCTAACTTTGATGCTAAGTGAATGCATGAGGACTTTCTCAATTTAAAAAAGGAGGTGCTTCCTATGTCTTTCCCTCATTACTCTTTGTAGATGCTCATGCTCCTATGGGAAGGAGATTATGAGTGGAAAAGGAAATTAAATCTGAAGATTAAGGATAGTGAAAATAAGGCTATCCCTATACAAATATGGACATACATTTGGGGTCAAGATTTCTCTAATTAAAAATACCTCTTGTTTTCCAATGTTGTAAGACATGGTATCTTAGATTCACTGGGTGTGGAACCTAGATTTATGGTATCTTATATGCGCCCAAAGGATGTTCTAGGCTCTATAACAACACATAATTGGGCCGATTGGTTTTGACATTTTGAATATACTTTGATCAAGGTTTATGGAGCTAAGGTGGCACCCCATTGCTTACCCTTGTATGTCTCATATAGATTGGATTTTATGGAGCTTATGTGGCAATTTGATGTTATGGATTGTGAAATGTATAGAAAAGACAAAAGGGGCTTTGTATTACATCCACAATGTACTTTTTCTTATTTTAAGATCACTACCCCTAAGGGGTATGAAAAATTGGCCATTATGGTGAATAATCTTAGAATGCCTATTGATGAGGTTAGAGTTTTTGATCCAGAAGGATTTGTGGTAGAAAGAAGAAGAAAAAAGAAATTAGGCATCATACATCATCAATTTTTATATAGAGATGATGTACTAAGAAATTTGACAAATGATGAGGTTGCCATGATTAGGAAAAAGGAATGGATAGCTATGACAAACCTTGAGGAAAAGATTATGAAAAGGAATGCTTTCTACATCAATCCATACAGTGTAATTGTAAACCCCTTTGATAGGGATTTTATTATGATAAGGGATTTTATTATGATAAGGGATTATCAATCTGGTGAGTTTAAGGTCAAGGTGAAGGAGACTTTAGACAAAGCCCGGGTCCTCTTAGAGAAACAACAACATCGACAAGCTATGGATATGCCAGAATAGCCTAAAGATGTTCAAGAGGTCATAGAAGAACAACTGGCAGAACATGTGCCAGGAAATGAGGAGGTGGAGCATAAATTTCCCCTTGCTCATATTGAAGAGACTCATAGTTCAGATGTTCCTCCTGATAGGATTGTCAAGTGGCAGTATGACAAAGAAGATGATGATGACTCTAGAATTAGGGAGTGCGATGAGTTTTTGGTTGATGATAAATTTGTGCAGACTAAATAATTTTAGGAGTTTATGATTCAATAGTGGAGTAAGGAAATAAAAGAGAGCCTTGAATCTGCCCAAGTCAATGTTGAACCTTCTCATTAAGAAGAAGATGAGAAAGCAGAGGAAGAGAAGATTAAGGCTAAAATTGCAGCTATTACTCCCACTGAAGCTCAAAGAATTGTTAAAGATAGTAGAATCATGTTGTTACCAAGAAGTACTATCACTGATGCCACAACATATGATGCAATTAGGAGAGATGGGTATGTGCGGGATCATCATGGAAAAAATAGGCCCTTAAGTGGCAAAAAATTTAGAAAAATTAGAGTTAGGCAACTTGATGTAAAAAATTGAATAAGTTATCTATATTATTTCAAAAATATGTAACAATAGAATTTGTAGCAAATTGAATGTAGTTTCTAAACTACTAGGTTTGTTTAAAAAAAATCTATTTGGTAAAAATTTAAAATTTCAATGCGATTGGTACTTAAATTTCAGAGGAAAAAAAAAGTAGTGTCTGTTTGACCACCCTAACCACAATAAAATAAAAATAATTTTTATAAGATTTCAGATATAAATAGAGGGCTCATGCCCCGATGTGATGTATATTTTTTTGTAATTTTTTTTCCAAGTAAATAATTAATTATGATTTTTTTATTACAACTTTTAAAAAAATATAAAAACTCGTATGTTTGACCACCTTAACTTGGTCAAAACTTCATGAAATTCAATTTTTATTTTTTTAATCCTATAGTATGTGAAGCATAGAATGTGACACATGCTTTGGATTCAAAAAATGTGATACTGTTTGAAAGCTATAGATGTTTTTCAATCAACCTATTAGTTAGGACTTTAGTCATAATTTGAATAGAAAATGAATAATAATTACTTATTAAATTCAATGTAAAGAATAATTTATATTGGTGGAAAGCTGAGAATATCCTTTAAAAACCTTTTTCGTTTCATCAATTTTTGGTAAAAAAAAAAGTCGTCAGCCATATACCCATCATATTGCCACTTTTTGGCCCATCATGATCCTGTACATACCCAGATCCTCAAGCTTTGATATCTGAAGTCAATTTGAGAATAAAGTATTTCTTTCTAGATATAGTTCAAAGTTGCATACCCTCGCAATTTGGTCTATGGCACCTATTACTAGTAAACATGAGGTTGCTAGACTATTGAAGAAGTTATTGGTTCACTAGTGGTCAAGAGAGCTACTAACATAACTCCAATATAGGCATTTGAGTTAACTGCACATGCTACAATGCTTAGCGTGGACACTGCACATATTTCTTAGAGAAAATATGAATCCTTGGGTAAGGAATATAATAAGGATTTGAAATAGCTAAATCAAATCAGAGCTACTATTCAGGATACTCAAAAAGCAATGAATCATCATTCTTCTTCTTCTTCATTTGATATGTCTACATAAGATAGGGAGACACTAGCCCTCAAAATTGATGATTTGAAAGAAAAGTTAACTGTTGAGAAGGAAAATGTCAAGCAGGCCAAACTAGAAATAGTTAGAGTGGCCAATGAAATTTTTTAGGATGTGCTAAGGCATAGGGTGACCAAGTTGGTCCACAAGGCTAATGATGTATGGGCAATGTATAAAAACATTCATGAGGCAAACACAAAATATCTTCAAGTACAAGAGGCCTTTAGGAATGAATGGAATAATTGGATTGCTAGGGTAAGTGTCTTGAAAGAAATGATTCCAAAAATGAGTGAGGATCCCGAGCAACCCAAAAGTATTCCTGACATCTTTAGAACTATTGGCTCAATAAATGAGATAACTACTTTCCATAGAAAGTTGGGTATATAGTGTAGAAGTTGAAAAACCAACTTCACAGTCCCCAAGAATCACCTGCAAGCAATCACCTATCACATGCAACAAATATTCAAAACAAAAATGAAAGATGTTCTGTAAACTCTCAGAGCAAGTTTGTGCAAGAAAAAATCAGCATTATAATATTGAATGAAATTGTCTTACAAATAATGCAAAATCCTTAAAAAAGGCAATCATGCAAAAAGCAAGACATGCACAACCCTAATCCTATATTGAGAAAAAATATAGCTCAACAAGATAAGGATAATAATTAACCTAGGGAATAGAATATGCCTAAGTAAACTTATGCTAAAGTGTAATTAAATAATTAATTACACCAACACCCCCCCATAAGTGCAACTTAGGGAGAAGTAGATTATTATGCAAATGATGCAAAAGATGAGTCCCAACAACAAAAGCCTGATTAGGTACTCATTTACAAAAGCAATACAAACTAAATCAAATGAGGTAAAGGAGAAAACCACATGGGAACAAAACTCCTCCCCAAAATAGAATGCAATAAACTAACTAAGTGATGAAAGATAGAGGACTCCATGAGACCCCCCAAGGACACCATCCATCACAAATATACATAAATGAATCCCCCCATAAGAGAGGAAGAAAGAGACCACAAATCCCCCCAGAATGAAGTAACTCCAAAAGAAGTGAAGAAACTGCATCTCCTGAAAGAAGTGAGAGGGAAGAGGCCGAATGAAAGTAATCTCTGAAGATGAAGAAGGTGCAGTCCAAGATGTCTCCACAGAAGCAGGTGTGACCTCAACAAATGAAGAAGCCGAAGTAGGTGAAGACTCAATAGAAACCTCCAAAGATGTATGATCAACTGTATCCTGTTGCAATGAAATAGAAGAAGCAACAGGAGGTGGAGGAGATGGAATGGAAGGCTCGAGAATAGGATCCAAAGTGAGAACTCCAATGTTCAAGAAGCCAAATCTCTCCTTTGAATGATGATGCACACTAGAAGTGTGAGGAACAACTGTAGAAACAGAAGCATCGCCAGTAGTAAAATTAGTGAAGGAATACAACTGAGATGAGTGATCCACTATCCCAGTAGCAATAACTGCTCTATCTCCAACTCTTTGATGATAACCGAATCATGTGTGAACTCCATAGATCTCCTAGTGCCTCCATGTGTGATCTGATAAATGGAAATAAGGTTGTTTGTCAAGTGAGGGACACACAAGACGTCTTGAAAGGAGTGGTCCCCAAAACTAATAGACCCCTTCCCTGTAACACTCATGTAAGTGTTTTTTCCCATCAAAATGGGAGACATAGTGCAAGGCTCAAAGGAAGTGAACATAGTCTGTGAAGAAGCCATATGATGAGATGCTCCCAAATCTAGAAGCCATCTCCCTAATCCAATACCTAAAGAAGCACAAAGAGCATATCCTTTCATATCTAATGAAGTATGTAAACCAGCTATGCATGTGTTATGCTATTCTGAAGAAGAAAAATGAGGAGAAGAAGATGATGTAGACATCCTAGAAGGAAAATCAATCTAATGTTTTTGAAGATTTTTCAACTCATAAATATCCTTCTTGTAACAATTATGTTTTGCATGTCCTTTCCTCTTGCAATATGTGCATGGACCCTTCTCCTTCCTGAATGATTTCCCCTTAGAAGAGGAGTATGAATCTAAGGACTCCTTTTGCTACTCATGAGGTTTGGAATCGTTTTGTTTCTATTTCTTTCCTTTTCCTGTAGAAGCCTTCTGATCTCTAGGCTCCTGTGATGCAATAAGTGCCTGTGAAGAGGAAGAAGGTTTCACTATGCCCATACTAGCTAACTTAGCTTTCTCTCGAGTAAGAGATGAAGCAAAGTCATCAAGAGATGGCATAGTGAATCTCGTACGAAGTGCATCCCTAGTGGCATAAGAGGTAGATACAAAAATTGAATAATCTGGTCCAAGCTTAGAAAGAATGGACAATATCAATTGAGAGTCTTCTTTCTGAACACCACACTATGATAACTATAGACTAAGAGACTCAAGTTTGGTGAAAAAATCCTTGATGCTATCAAAATCCCTAAGATTTAAGCCAATAAGCTCATTCTCTAACTGAAACCCTCTCATAGTATCCTGCTTCCCAAACAAAGACTCCAAAGTAGTCCATATCTCATTTGGTTTAGTACAAGACTCAATATGAAAAGGAAGGTAAAATGAAAGAGATAGACATAATGTACCATAAGTTTCATCACATCTATTAAACCACTTTCTCTTTTTAGTAGCACCTGTAGGTTCAATTTCTGTACCCATGGTTACCCTATACAACCCTTTGTGTTTCAAGTGAATCTCTATTTTTTTTTCCAACCAAAATAGTTGAATGGAGTAAGGGGTGCAATGTTATGTAAATCCATGACAAAAAAATAGTAGTATATACTCTCAAATAAAAAAAATTCCTCTTTGATCTAAAAAAAAACCTTGATTGCACGTTTCCCAAGAAAATAACTCACAAAACAAAGGCTGAGTTCTGACAAAGAAATCAGATACCTGGAGAAAATTTTGCAAAAATCAAATTTGAGATCTAAGAAGAAGATGAAACCAGCTTTCCAACGCCTATTTATTTTTGAAAATCTGACACCATGGCCCAAAGTTATGATTTTTTCAAAAAAACTGAATTTAGCCTACAGGAAATGGGTTTTCTAGCAAAAAAAAAGTTTACTTCTGATTTGATTTCTGCAAAATTTGTTCACAATGAGTGGACAAAATCAGAAACCCAGAAATATTTTGAAGCTAAGAACAAAATCGAGAAACCGTTTTTTGATCTAGCAAGTAGAAGATGAAAAAATAATTTTTTTAAACCTTCAACCAAGAGAGAAATGACGCGCAATGATTTTTGCACACCAGTTTTCTCTAGATCCATACAATATATCAAAAATATAAAAGATACCTAGTTGAAATTTTGACCGTGGCTACAAAACCCAGAAATTGTTTTTCCTACAATTGAGTACAAGCTAGATTTTTGAAGTAAAAATGAAAAACGACTGTGAGAGAATACCTTCAAAGCACAAACAGGCAGTAACAGGTTTGAAGCTCTGATACCATGTAAAAATTGAAAAACCAACTTCACAGTCCCCAAGAATCACCTGCAAGCAATCACCTATTACATGCAACAGATATTCAAAACAAAAATGAAAGATGTTCTGTAAACTCTCAGAGCAAGTTTGTGCAAGCAAAAATCAGTATTATAATATTAAATGAAATTGTCTTACAAATAATGCAGAAACCTTCAAAAAGGCAATCATGCAAAAAGCAAGACATGCACAACCCTTATCCTATATTGAGCAAAAATATAGCTCAACAAGATAAGGATAATAATTAACCTAGGGAATAGAATATGCCTAAGTAAACTTGTGCTAAAGTGTAATTAAATAATTAATTACACCAACATATAGCCCAAAAGTAAAATGAAAATATTCAAGCAGATGGAGGATTGTGGTATGCCTCAAATATTGAATTCAGAAGATAGAATGCATCCATTTGACACCTGAAAGATATATTTGGAGGATTGCTTGGAGCAGCTATGATGACTTTGTTTGTTACTGGTTACATCTTGCTCAATTCAAACATTGATACAATGGGGGAAATTGAATAAAAAATGGATATATTTGTTAAGGAAGCTAGGATTTTATTTGACGCAAGGTACTCCCAGTATATTATTAAGGTGTAGGATTTATTGAATGTTAAATAGCCCAATAAGGATGAATACAACATTTGGTTGGAGAAGTACACAAAGTGAATAAGGAGAATAATGGACATGAGAAGAATAATAATAGCCTGAATATAGTACAAATTAGGATTTTGATATAACATGGTAAAATATTATTCTCTCCTTAAAATCAAGTGATTAGCACATGGTGCTAATATGGATTAAAAAATCTGGACATTTTTTATGCTTTCCTTACCTTGCTTCATAAGTTTTGTTGTTTTGTTTTTTTCACAGTTCGTATTTTGAACACATGGAGAATATTTTAAAGTTTTTGTAACAAACTAATGATTTTTTTTGAGGTGGGACCTATTCTCCATGAAGAGTTGAGGTTAATTCCACCTCATGCTTATTTTCTCCGACAAAAGACTCAAGTATAACTGAAAGGGGAATATTGTTGGAAGTGGTCCAATATAGGATTATAACATGCATGTGCTATCTGTTATGAAGCTTGTTTTCTCCTTCATCTCTATAAGAAGGAATTCAGGACCAATAGCAAAAGAGTTGAAAGTTTTTGAGTTAATACTATTAGTTTGTCAAGATAATATGAAGCAATTTTTATATTCTTTGTTTTAAGTTTCATTTGGAGTTCATACTTATGCCTGTAAGACTAATAATGATATAGAATTTATAATAAAGAATAATATCAGTTCCGTGGTTATTTTCTCTCCTTGTATGTGTGTTATGAGTTATCATTGAAAGTAATCAAGAATTTATTTCATTTGTCTCTATCTTTATTTGATGGATGTTTAGTTTTATGCTTTTTTATTGATTCAATGAATTGATGTAAGTGCTTGAATGAGATTGGTAACTCATAAGTACTATGTGCTAGGATATTTGTAAGAAGTGATAATCCTGAACGTCATAGAGGAATGTTGTCATGCAAGGTTTCTTGGGGTTATAGGTGCTATTGTCTAAATTGTTATCACATTATATAGATTGGTGTTGACTCTGTGCTTGGGATAAAGAAATTGGTTCATGTAGAGTATTTATGGTACACTTACAGTGTTGATTCATTTACTATTCAATAATTTAATCATAAAATTTCAAGGGAATATTGTTATTGTTTGTTTTTGTGTCTACTCTCTCATATTCGATACATATAACATTGATATAATAAGCTTCCAACTTATTTTATGTATAGTATTGAATGGTGTCAAGAGAGATATCTATTATTGACAATGTATTTGATTGTAATTGTGAAAAGTCCCTAGGTATACATTGTGGGATCACCCTCTCGAGTTTTATAGAGTCCAAAGAGTAGGAATAGAAGTTTAGAAACCTCTATTTTTTGTTGGCCAATTCCTTTAGAATTACAAATAATTGAAGGTGGAAAAATCCATAGGTATTTCTAGAGATCAGTTTGGTTCTTAAAAAATAACCAATAGATTGGCGAATCTATTGGGGACTAGCTAAGTCCAAAGTAGTAACAAGTACAAAATTAAAGTGCAATCAATTTTTATTTCCCAATATTCTAGGTGGCGACTCTGAGTTCTCCAATAGTAGTGTGAAGATGAGTTCTCAAAAAGAAAACAACAAGAAAGATTTTTCAATACTTAACATTATGAGGAAGACTAGAAGTTATGTGAAGAGGCATCCTAGGTAGAAGGAAGAATCTAAACCTACAAAGGAAAAGCAACCTAAATGGGTCAGGAAACATTCTAAATCAAGTAATTCTATTGATTCCCCTCCTGATGTATCTCCTAATTTTCATGTTGATATAAGTAGTGCTAGTGTCCATGAAGAAGGACATAACGTTCAAGAGTCTAACATAGACCGGGTAACTTTTCTAGTTGAACAAGTTTTTGATAGTGAGTTAAATATTTCAAGAGAGGAAGATAAGTGGGAGTTTTGGGAAAAGAATAAGAATTTCTCTAAGTCTTCAACCCCTAGAATTGGTTCCATTTTTCTATTAAATCCCACGGTAAATCCCTTGATGAGCTAGTCCACTTTTCTGTTGAAGAGGACCTTGTTGACCAGCCTTATTTCACTCCTGCCCCGAGTGAGCATGGAGATATTCTAGAAAATGAGGAAGATATAGAAAATGATATGAAATCCATTGAAGAAGATGAGTTAATATTCCAAGAACAAGAAGAAAAGAGAATAGAATAATTGGAAAATAGGGAAGATAGGATTAGAGCTAAGTAATTTGAGAAAGATGCTAGAAGAAAAAAATTGGAAAAATTGAGAGAAGAAGCCACAAGGTGTAGAAACTTTGAAGAATATCTTTCTAAATTCCCCTCTAAAGTGACTAATGATACTCTTGGAGCAACAATCTCAATGGGAGCTATAGCCATTGATACTTATACATCATCTGTCTTAACCTCTAAAGCCTCAGACCCTCCTATTAGTACTAAGAAAATGCCATTTGTAGATCATGGGAAGAGACCTATTGACCAACCAAAGAAAACTACACTCAAAACCAATTATAAAACCAACATTTCATCTACTAAAATTCCCACAAGTAAGGATAAGGTTGATCCAACCCCATCTAATATACCTCTAGATCTTGAGATACTAAGGTTGCAGTTGGAAAGTTAAAATTTGTGAGAATATTTTAAAAAAGCTAAAATACTAGCTTCCAATGCAGAAATGGCTAGGAATATTACATTCCTTCAAATTTTCACTCATATTCTAGAGGCCTCGAGCTTTGGACATACTGATAGTGAGTTGCAAAAGAAGAAATATGATGGACATAATCCAGGGGGAAGTGGTGGTGGAGATCAAGGAGGTCGTGGTGGAGGAAAAAACAAGAATGATAAGTCTTATTTTGAAGATGATGATGGAAGTAAGAAAGGGGGAGGTTATGGTGAAAATGGAAAGGAAAAATATGGTAGCCACTCTGATAGCCAAAAGGGTGACAAGCACAAAGATGATTCTTGATATCGACATACTAGGATGCCAAGTGCTCCAAGTAGATAGATACTAGCAGCTATGTTTCATTGGAATACCTGGCTATCCTAATGCATTCCCTAAAGATTTTAGGCTGGCTCTAGTCAAATTCTCTAGAAATAATGCTTTAAGTGGTGAAGACCATCTCAAATAATTCACTAATGTTATGAATGATTTTGAGGTAGAGGAAGAAGATGTCATGATGAAGTTATTCATGCAGTCTCTTGTTGAGGATGCAAGAGAATGATATAGGAGTTTACCTATTGAGAGCATTGGCTCTTGGGAGGAGTTCAAAAGGGTTTTTAGAGAATAATACAGTGACAAGACTGATTCAGGTTTTTTGTTGAATCAATTCAAGAATATTGTTAAAGGATCTAATAAATTTTTTGTTGAGTTTAATACAAGGTTCCAAAAAGCTAGAAAAAGGTTTCCTCCTCATCTACAATTAAATGATCATGTATGTTTGGTAAATTACTACAATGCTTTTGATGCAAAAATGAGTTACCATTTGCTAGATAAGCATCCTCAATCTTTAAGAGAAGCTTTTAAGATAGCAAAACATATTGAAACTATTAACAAAACAACTGGTAAAGTTGTTAGAAGAGATGATCTAAAACTTTTCAAAATTTCAAAAAGGAAGAAAAGAGTTCAGGCACTAAAGGGGAACAATTGAGGACAAGCTTAATAGTTTTATGAAAACTATCAATGATAAAATTGTAAGGGAAGAGAAGGCTCAACCAAAAAATTAGAAAAGGAATGAAAGACCTCCTAGATTGCAAGATCACCCTTACAATACCAATTGGTATAATGTGAAGTCTATCTTAAACAATTAGAGGAATACCCAAAATAAAGTTCCTCCAGACCCTCTGCAAAAGAATTTAGGAAATTTTGTAGAGGATACTCCTTGGTGTATGACTTTCCAAATGCCACATTCCTCGCAGCAATATGTAGTAGCACAGATGGTGGAAGTAGAAGACGACATGCTTAGGGAGTGTGATCAGAAAGATCAGGAGGAAGATATTCTACTTATGATTATGGGTAATTTTGGCATTGCTTCCGGGTATGTGCAAGATCATCATGGAAAAAATAGGCCCTTCAGTGGCAAAAAATTCAAAAAAATTAGAGTTAGGAAACTTGACGTAAAAATTTGAATAAGTTATCTATATTATTTCAAAAATATGTAAGAATAGAATCTATAGAAAATTGAATGTAGTTTCTAAACTACTAGGTTTTTTAAAATAAATTATTTGGTGAAAATTTGAAATTTCAATGCAATAGTACTTAAATTTTAGGGAAAAAATAAGTAGGTGTCTATTTGACCATCCTAACCACAATAAAATGATAATATTTTTTTATAAGAATTTATATATGAGTGGAGGACTAATGTCCCAATGTGATGCATATTTTTTTATAATTTTTTCCAAGTAAATAATTAATTATGAAATTTTTATTACAACTTTTAAAAAATATAAAAAACTCGTATATTTGACCACCTTAATTTGGTCAAAACTTCATGAAATTCTTTTTTTTTAATCATATAGTGTATGACACATATTTCACATTCAAAACATGTGATACCATTTAAAAGCTATAGATGTTTTTCAATCATCCTATCAATTAGGACTTTAGTTGTAATTTAAATAGAAAATCAATAATAATTATTTATTAAATTCAAAGTAAAGCATAATTTATATTGGTGGAAAGCTGAGAATCTCCTTTAAAAACCCTTTTCATTTCATCAATTTTAGGTAAGAAAATTCGTCAGCCACATACCCCTACACATACCCATCATATCACCACTTTTTGGCCCATCATGATCTTGCACATACCCTTCTAGTGAATGCTCCTCTGATGAAGATTCTTATGAAGTAGACGTAGAAAATCAAAGGAAAATTTCCAATGCATATCATCAGCAAGGTTTTCCTAATGAGGATGACACTGGTAATGATGAGGCTTACAATTTCGAGGATATTGAGGATAGTGTTTTATTAAGAAGATCCTCTGCGGAAGAGATTGCAAAATATACGGTAGTCTTAACTGCTTAAGCTAGGAGTTCTTATCATTTGAGGAATAGAACTGTTGGAGGTGAACAATGTAATCTTGCTAGTCTGTTCATCAAGGAACAAAAGGCTAAGAGAAAAGAACATGAACCTGATGGGTATGTATAGGATCATCATGGAAAAAACAAGCCCTTAGTGGCAAAAAAATCAAAAAAATTAGAGTTAGGAAAATTGACATAAAAATTTGAATAAGTTATCTATTTTATTTCAAAAATATGTAAGAATAGAATCTATAGAAAATTGAATGTAGTTTCTAAAATACTAGGTTTTTTCAAAAAAAAAGAAATCTATTTGGTAAAAATTTGAAATTTCAATGCAATAGTACTTAAATTTCAGGGAAAAATAAGTAGGTGTCTGTTTGACCACTCTAACCACAATAAAATGATAATATTTTAGATATAAGTAGAGGACTCATGTCTCGATGTGATGCATATTTTTTTGTATTTTTTCCAATTAAATAATTAATTATGAATTTTTTATTACAACTTTTAAAAATATAAAAAACTCGTATGTTTGACCACCTTAACTTTGTCAAAACTTCATGAAATTCATTTTTTTTAATCCTATAGTATGCGAAGCATAGAATGTGACACATGTTTTGGATTCAAAAAATGTGATACCGTTTGAAAGCTATAGATGTTTTTCAATCAGTTTATCAATCAGGACTTTAGTCGTAATTTCAATAGAAAATGAATAATACTTATTAAATTCAAAGAAAAGCATAATTTATATTGGTGGAAAGATGGGAATCTCTTTTAAAAACTCTTTTTGTTTCATCAATTTTGGGTAAAAAAAAATCTTTAGCCACATACCCATCATATTGCCACTTTTTGGCCCATCATGATCCTGCACATACCCTGATGAAAAAATCAAAGTTGTCAAAGATAAAGAAGGCAAGGGAGATAAGATTTGGGCCAAGAAAATAGGCAAGTCAAAAGCTAGTTCTGGACACAATTTTTTTGCTGAAAAATCAAAGTCACAGAAGCAAGTCCCTAAAGCCATGAGGAAGGATACTAAACAAAAGGATGAAGCAACTAGAAATCAACAGAAAGATAATAGCAACGAACAAGGTATTCCTTCAACTAAATTTCCCAAGTATAATCTTATTGATATGTTTCAGTTACTTAGCCAAGTTAAAATATTTGTTCCTTTTCTTGAAATGATGACGAGAGAGGAACATAAACAAAAGGAAGTGGCCCTTATTAATGGTGTTGCTATAGCCAGTAACGATTTAGTGGAACCCATTACATTCAAACTGAGTAAAAAGGACAAGAAAGGTAAATAGGTTGAAGGAGTAATTACTGAGATTCCCCATATTTTCCTTGGAAACTATCTGAGCACTTGTCTAGATAAGATAGATCCATTTTTTCTTACCTTTATGGTTGGGGGGAATTTCATAAAGAACTATATTATTGAATTTGGCACATGAAACAATATCATTATGGTTAAAATCATGGATGCATTAGGGTTAAGGGTTGATAGCACTCATGATAAGTGTTATGCCATGGATGTCAAGGAGGTCCTTGTGGTAGGTGTGATAAATGAGCTCCCATATAGGCTAGCAGCTTTCCCTGATAAAGAGTTTAAAATGAGTGTGGTAGTGGTTGATATCCTACCTAATTATGGAATGTTATTGTCACAAAAATGGAGTGGATCTATGGGAGGCAGTATGCAGTGTGACATGTCTTATGCCACATTTCCCATTGATGGCAAGAATGTCCAAGTAATGAGAGAATCTAGGGTCCCACATATGTTGGAACATGTCCCTGAAGATGACACAATTCTTTTCATAAACACCGACAAATGTGAGTTCAAGGTAGAAGAAGCACCAAGATAGATTGAGAGATGTCCTGCTCCTATAGAAAATGAAGTTTCAAGAATGTCTAATAAGGAAGGACTACAAAAATTGTAATTTGATGGTGCAAGCTCCAAAGAAGGATCTGGTGCAGGGATTTTATTAGTATCACCTACTAGAAATACTTATAAATTCTCTTTTACACTATATTTTGTCCACAAATGATGTAGTAGAATATGAAGCCTTGTTATTGGGATTGAGACTTGATGAAAAATATGGAATCAAAAAGTTGATGGTAATTGGTGACTCTGAGCTTGTAATATCCCAAGTAAGAGCTAAGTATGCTTGCAAAAATAATAGATTGAGGCAATACAAGAGTGTTGTCTAGGACTCCATTGAGCAGTTTGATGCCTTTGGAACTGATTGAATGGAGAGAGGACATAATAGAGTGGCTGATCTACTTGCTAATATTGCATTAAGACTTGATGATATAACTTTTATAGGAATTTCAAAGGTTGAGATACAAACAAGGCCCTCTATCTATGACAATCTATACAGTTGGAAGATTTTTAATGATGATGAGGATATCCTTAGATTCCTAAATTGTGCTGATAAATATGAAGGTCGGGAGATTGATTTTAATGGATTTATAGAGAGTACTAATGGAAAAGACACCCGATTTTTGGAAAAGAGGTCATCCAACTAAAAATATATAAATCCCCAAAGGCCTTGTAGCTCTTGAAAGTGTCTTTGATAGTCAAGAGACCAGTAAGGCCAAAACAACTGCTACTCACCCAAAGGACCTAGAAGAAGTAAACTTGGGAACTGTAAATGCCCCAAAGAAAGTCTATATAGGAAAGAGGATGAAGCCAAAGGTAAGGGTAATGCTAGTTACCTTGCTTAGAAAATACAGACATGGCTTTGCTTGGTTATATGATGAATTGAAAGATTACAAGGAGGAATTGTTTCAGCATGAGATTCCTTTAAAGGATGATGCAAAATCTTTTAGGAAAAAGTAGAGAAAAATGAATCCTACTCTAGCTCCCAAGATGCAAGAGGAATTGGTAAATTTGAGAGAGGTTGTTATTATAAAACCTATTAGAAATTCTTCATGGGTATCTAATTTGGTACCAATGAGGAAAAATAATGGTGACATAAGACTGTGTGTTGATTTCAGGAGCTTGAATGCATCCTCATTAAAGGACAATTATCCATTACCAAACATAGAAGCCACGCTACAAAAGGTAATTGACTATGAGTTACTATCAATGATGGATGGTTTTTTAGGATATAATCATGTAAAAGTGAAGGAGTATAAGTAGTTCAAGACTTATTTTACTACTCCTTGGGGTACTTATGTATATGTAAGAGTGCCTTTTAGCTTAACAAATGTTGGTGCCACTTTTTAGAGAGCTATGGATGTAGCCTTCTCTGATTTTATTGATTTATTTATGGTTGTATATCAAGATGACCTGACCACTTATTCTAAGAAATATGAGGATCATTGTATGCATTTAGAGAAAGTTTTTATCAGGTTACTAGAATATGGAATATCTTTAAATCCAAATAAATGTTCCTTTGGGGTCACCTAGGGAAAATTGCTAGGGAATATTGTGTCCAAAGAAGGAGTAAGGATAGACCCTAAAAGAGTAGCAACTATTGATAAGATTCCCCATCCAAAAAAAATTCTAGGGAATCCAGTCATTTTTTGGGAAAATAAATTTTTTGAGAAGATTTGTAACCAACTTTGCATCTAAATTACAAGACCTATTTCCAAAATTTTGAAGAAGGGTGAAAAGGTACTTTGGAGTGAAGAGCCTAGTCAAGCTTTCAAGAAGATAAAACAAGCTATTAAAGAGGCTCTAGTTTTGAAGTCTCCTGACTTCTCTAAACCAATGAATATTTTCTCTTTTGCTTCTTTTCATACTATTGTTGTTGTTTTACTACATAATAATGAGAAAGGTTTTGAACAACCAGTTGTATTTTTTAGAAAATCTTTCCAAGCTGTAGAATTGAAGTATGACACTATTGAGAAACAAGCATATGATTTGGTGAAGTTTGTAAAGAATTTTAAAACTTACCTACAATGGGCTACAGTTATAGCTTTTGTACCAAGTGCAGATGTGAAGGAAATTTTTACTTAGTGAGAGACAACACGCAAAAGGTGTAGATGGAACAACAAGATCCAAGAATTTAACATTAAGGTTCAGATTACTAATTTAGTAAGAGAACAAGGCCTAGCCAAGTTGATGGTAGAGGAAAATTTAGAAGCTAATCAAGTTAATCAAACTGAAATAATTGATGTTTCACCTCTCTATGATATGCAAAAATGTGGATGGTATAGAAGAATTACCCAGTTTCTGCAAAATTTGCAATGCCCAACTAATATGGATGACAATGAAAAAAGAATATTAAAATTGCATGCTATCAAGTATGTGATTATTGACAATGAGCTATGGTGGAGAAGCTTGGATGGAGTACTTCTGAAGTGTGTAGATGGAAAAAGCATTAGACCTTTTGTAGGAAATTCTCAACGAGGTGTGTGGTGGTCATTACATGGCAAAGAATATTGCACACAAGATTTTGAGAGTTGGATTCTGCTGGCCCACTATTTTTAAAGATGCTCACAATTTTTTTAAAACTTGTAATGCATGTCAATGATTCTCAAGAAATCTACCACTCAGACCTATGATGGTTGAAGCCCCTTTCCAAGAATGGGGAATCGACTTCATCAGGGAAATACCAAAAAAATATAGTGGAGGTCACTCATGGATTCTTGTTGCCACTGATTATTTTACAAAATGGGTGGAAGCAATACCTACAAAGAAGGCAACAAGTAAGGTGGTAGTTGATTTTTTGTTGAATAATATTCAATTATTAGATTTGGAGTCCCTTAGAGAATTATCTCAGATAGTGCTATGTGCTTTAGATTAGATGAATTTAGGGACTTTTGTGACAGATGTGGCATACAAGTCTCTTATTCTTCACCTTACCATCCTCAAGGAAATGGTCAGGGTGAGTCTAGTAATAAGAGCTTGATGAAGATAATCAAGAGAGTTATGGAGAAAAATAAAAACGCTTGGGATTCAAAATTAAAACTAGCACTTTGGGCGGATAGAGTATCTATGAAAAAGGCTATTGGTTATTCACCGTTTGGCTTAGTATATGGTTTGGAGGCAATATTTCCACATAATAACTTACCCAAAATGTATGAGTTTGTGTAGGAATGTGATGAAGAAATCTATGATGATATGAAACACATGATAAATAATTTGGTGTAGTTGGATGAGTCTAGGAGGGAAGCTCAAGTTAAAAACTTGAAGATGTAGCTATAGGTTAAGAATTTATATGATAGGAAAGCTTCTCTCAAGTATTTTGAAGTGAATAGCATGATATTGGCCAGGAATGCAAGAGCTTAGGATAAGGGCAAGCATGGAAAATTTGAAGCATTATGGACAGTCCCTTATTTGATAGTCATCACTTATGGAGAAGATTCATATTTCCTTCATAGCCTAACAGGTGAACTTTTTGAACTACTAGTGCATGGACAGTTCTTAAAGCCATACTTCTCTTGAGTATGTTATTTTCTATCTACGTTCTATTTTGTATATTATGTATATAGGTGTCTTTGATTTTTTATTTTTTTGGTCTTGCTACCTTGTCTGGGTAGTTTCCCAATTTGGGTCCTTTGGTTTTAATCTGCATTTTGGTCTACTTCAACCTAAGATTCTTGGGATCTTGCCATGCTTGCAAGAGGCATACGTCCCCTATCGGAGCCACTAATGGAACCTTAATTATCATGTCCCATCTTAAAACCCATGTTTCATTTAGGATGGTTTTAGAATTTGTTTCCTTGAAGCACTTGAAAGTTATATTTTTCTATTGACTCCCTATTGCCCGTTGCTAGTCACTTTTTTTAAAAAAAATGTATCAAGAAATCGGTTCCCTCATCATGGTCCATAAATCTTTGTTATAATGATTTTGGGGTTTCCTAAGTCTTTTTGTATCTATCCTATCATCCTAGAAAGTTCCCTCCTTTAAGACATCTTATGAACACGTCCTTAAAAGTTCTAACTTAAGTTTAATTGGCCTTATGTCTTTCTCACTCATTGTTGATCACTTTTGAAGCATATGTTTTAAATCAACGACAAGTGATGAGGTGATGTCTCTTTGATATCTCTCATCGTGAATTGTTCCTTGAACTTCTAATTGCAAATAGTGATGAGCAAGGTTCTTAAGGGATCACTTATTGCTAATAATTTTTGAATTCTCAAAGTTGAAATAGCAATGAGCGATGACCTCTGGCTTTATGATCATATTTTCATCACTCATAACAAATGTGTTATGAGGAGATTGTTTTAAATTAGCGATGAGTGAGGAGATGAGTTTCCAATTGCATCACATCTCATGGGTTTTTTCTAAGCGCTAAGTTTTTGATTAGCAATATATGATATGTAATATTATTAGGATCATATCTCATTGCTAATTACTTACAAACCTTATGAGGAGGATTAGAAATGAGCGATATGGTTCCTTTTAAGAAATATTCCTCTCGCTAACTTGAATACACCTTAGTTGTAATATATTTTTGCACCATTGATTGTTTATGTAGGTGTATGTGTCAAAACATAGTGCTTACATCTCTTGTCACTGCTGAAAGTCAAGGTACAAATTTGAACTAGCGAGGAGCGATGGAGATGAATGTGATTAGGAAAATGGCTATAGATCTAAGGGTTAAGATTTTATCGCATGAAACACTTGCATCACTGATAAGGTTGGACGAGAATGAAGTAAATCAATGAATGGAAAAAATAAATACATGAAGAGCTAATGTGGTGAAATTCTGAGGATTTCATATAAAGAAAAAGGGAAGGTATCAAGGTGGATCAATAACCATTGATATAGTTTTAAAGTTGAAGGATCAATCATCAAGGTTTAAAACTGAACAACTAATTATTGTTTCATTCACACGATCTTACTATCAACTATTAGATATCTAGTTTGTCATGCATCCTAATTCACTGGCCAGCGGATAGAATACCAGAAGTCAAAGTATTTGCAAGGAAAGCTCTAGAAGTTATCAGCAACCAGAGCAACACTACTTTCATTTGGGTAAGCATAACTGATACTTCCTTCTAATTGAGGTAGTAGGGTGAATGCCTTGGAAAGTTGATAGGAAAATTGGTGGAATTAGCAATTTAGCCATTTCTGGTGATTTAAATTTGTTGATTGATAACTGTCTAAATTGAAAAGAAAGGTGTTTGGTTCAATAGCAGTGTTTTGTCTTGTCATAATTGTAAAGGGTTTTGTTTGGCCATAAGAAATTATAAACCCTAGTTTCCATTTGCATTACATGCATGAGTGACCCAAAGCCTAGTGAATCCATTGTTAGACTGGAAAGGAAACCAAAACAAAAGAGGGTTAAAAGACTTAAAACTCAGAATGCTTTAGTTGAAATTAAGCCTAAACTAGTGACTGTGTCTAACCCTTTGCCTAGTACCCCTACAACTTCCACTGGATCTGGAAGTGAAAAGAAAGAAACATAAAAGTTTATCCAAGAAAATTTTGGAGGTGTCAAAGAGTGAGGGTCATGAATTGGTAAAAGTCCCACAAGATAACTTGTTGTTACCACTAGGTTGATTCATAATGCTGGCAAAAGTGGTGAAAAACCCCAGCCCCAAAGTGGAAGGCAATTGTTTCAATATGCTTTCAATAGGCTAAATTCTAGTAAGCTTGCATGCTATTTATGGAGGTTGAACCTTGGAAAGTTAGTGGTTCCAAATGTGTTTGTAGAAGTTGATTTAATGATGGAGCTAGCAAGGCACTATGACCCTTATAATAGGACAATCAAGAGTGACAATGGTGATAGAATTCTAGAGGTGACAAAGGATAACATGTTGGATGTATTTGGGTTAAATCTCAATTATACTGCAAAGTTCAAGAATCCTCACTTGAATGTTGAATATGAAAGGAGAAAATTTTCATTTAAAGAAGTAATGCTTGTGCAGCACAGAAGGAGTAGGAAGAAATTTATTGCCTAGGATGCTGAGCCTTTTGAGTGTGAATAATTTGAAGATTATTTCAAAAACACTTACAATTGTTTAAATCAAGTGCTAGCTTAGTATTTTGAGGTTAGAATAGCTCCTAATTTGTTTGTGATGGTGGAAGATATATAGGAATATAATAAAAACACTGGTTTTGATTATGCTAACTTTGTTGTTGAGCGAATGCATTAGGATTTTCTCAATTTAAAAAAGGAAGTGCTCCCTCTGTCTTTCCCTCATTACTCTTTACTGATGCACATGCTCCTATGGGAAGGAGATTATGAGTGGAAAATGAAATTAAATCTAAAGATTAAGGACAGTGACAATAAGGCTATCCTTGTTCAAATGTGGACATACATTTGGGATTAGGGTATGTACAAAATCATGATGGGCCAAAAAGTGGCAATATAATGGGTATGTGGTTGACGATTTGTTTTACCTAAAATTGATGAAATGAAAAGGGTTTCTAAAGGATATTCTCAGCTTTCCACAGATATAAATTATCCTTTACTTTGAATTTAATAAGTAATTATTATTCATTTTCTATACAAATTACAACTAAAGTCCTTATTGATAGATTGATTGAAAAACATCTATAGCTTTCAAACGGTATCACATTTTTTGAATCTAAAACATGTGTCACATTCTATGCTTTGCATACTATAGGATTAAAAAAAGAAAAAATGAATTTCATGATGTTTTGACCAAGTTAAGGTGGTAAGACATACAATTTTTTATATTTTTTAAAAGTTGTAATAAAAAATTCATAATTAATTATTTACTTGGAAAAAAATTACAAAAAAATATGCACCACATCAGGACATGAGTCCTCTAATTATATCTAAAATTGTATAAAAAATAATTATCCAATTATTGTGGTTAGGGCGGTCAGATAGACCCCTGTACTTCTTATTTTTTCCCTGAAATTTAAGTACTACTGCATTGAAATTTCAAATTTTCACCAAATAGATTTTGTTTTTTTAAAACAAACCTAGTAGTTTAGAAACTAAATTCAAATTGCTACAAATTCTATTCTTACATATTTTTGAAATAATATAGATAACTTATTCAAATTTTTATGTCAAGTTACCTAACTCTAATTTTTCTAATCTTTTTGCCACTTAAGGGCCTATTTTTTCCATGATGATCCTGCCCGTACCCATCAAGATTGCTCCAATTCCAATTACATCTTGTTTACAAATGTTGTAAGACATGGTATCTTAGATTCATTGGGTGTGGCACCTAGATTTAGAATTTCTCTAGATATCAGAAGTCTTATGCACCCAAAGGATATGCCAAGCTCTACAACAACACATAATTAGGTTGATTGGTTTCTACATTCTAAATATAATTTGATCAAGGTTTATGGAGCTAAGGTGGAACCCCATTGCTTACCCTTGTATGTATCAGATAGATTGTATTTCATGGAGCTTATGTGGTAAGTTGATGTTATGGATTATGAATTGTTTAGAAAAGACAAAAAGGGATTTGTATTACATCCCCAATGTACTTTTTCTTATTTCAAGATCACTACCCCTGAGGGGTATGAAAAATTGGGCATTATGGTGAATAATCTCAAAATTCCTATTAATGAGGTTAGATTTTTTGATCCAGAAGGATTTTTGGCAAGAAGAAGAAGAGAAAATAACTTAGGCATCATACATCATTATATTTTATATAGAGATGATGTACTAAGAAATTTGACAAATGATGAGGCTATCATGATTAGGAAAAAGGAATGGACAGCTATGAGAAACCTTGAGGAAAAGATTTTGAAAAGGAATGCTTTCTACGTCAATCCATACAATGTAACTGCAAACCCCTTTGAAAGGGATTTTATTATGATAAGGGATTATCAATCTGGTGATTTTAAGGTAAAGGTGAAGGAGGTTGTAGAAAAATCCTAGCTCCTCTTAGAGCAACAATGATGGAAACAAGCTATGGATATGCCAAAATAGCTTGAAGATACATTTCAAGAGGTCAGAGAAGAACAAGTGGTAGAACATGTGCCAGGAAATGAGGAGGTTGAGTAGAAATTTCCCCTTCCTCATATTGAAGAGACTCATGTAGTTCAGATGTTCCTCCTGATAAGATTTCCAAGTGGCAGTATGATAGAGAAGATGATGATGAACCCAAAATTAGGGAGTGTGATGAGTTTTTGGCTGATGATAAATTTGTGTAGGCTAAAGAATTTCAAGAGTTTATGATTCAATAGTGGAGTAAGGAAATAAAAGAGAGACTTGAATTTGATTGAGTCAATGTTGAACCTTCTTATCAGGAAGAAGTTGAGAAATCAAAGGAAGAGAAGATTAAGGCTGAAATTGCAACTATTACTCCCACTTAAGCTCAAAGAATTGTTAAAGATAGTGGAATAAGGTTACTACCAGGATGTACTATCATCATTGCCATAGCATATGATGCAATTACAAGAGATCCTCAAGCTTTCATATTTGAAGATCAATTCAAGAATAAATTATTTGGTTCTAAATATAGTCCAAAGTTGCATACCCTCGCAATTTAGTCTATGTCACCTAATACTAGTAAACATGAGGTTGCTAGGCCTATTGAAGAAGTTATTGGTTGACTAGTGGTCAAGAGAGCTACTGACATAACTCCAATTTGAGTAGTTGAGTTAACTGCACATGCTACAATGCTTAGTGTGGACACTGTATATATTTCTAAGAAAAAATATGAATCCTTGGCTAAGGAATCTAATAAGGCTTTGAAAGAGATAAATAAAATGATAGCTACTATTTAGGCTACTCAGAAAGTAGTGACTCAACCTTCTTCTTCTTCTTCTTCATTTGATGTGTCTACATAGGATAGGGAGACTCTGGCCCTCAAAATTGATGATTTGAAAGAAAAGTTAACTGTTGAGAAGGAAAATGTTAAGCAGGCCAAACTAGAAATAGTTAGAGTGGCCAATGAATTTGTTGAGGATGTGCTAAGGCACATGGTGACCAAGTTGGTACATAGGGATTTATGATGTATGGGCCACATATAAAACATTCATGATGAAGATAAAAAGTATCTACAAGTATAAGAGGCCTTTACGAATGAATAGAATAATTGGATTGCTAGGGTAGGTTCCTTGAAAGAAATGATGCCAAAAATGAGTGAGGATCCCAAGGCACCCACAAATATTCCTAACATCTTGAGAACTATTGACTCGATAAATGAGATAACTACTTTCCATGGAAAGTTGGGTATACATCTCTAGAGTAAGATGAAAATATTCAAGGAGATCGAGGATCATGGTATGCCTCAAATATTGAATTCAAAAGGTGAACTGCATCCATTTGAAACCTAAAAGATAGATTTGGGAGGATTTCTTGGAGCGGCTATGATGACTTTGTCTATCACCGATTACATCTTGCTCAATTCAAACATTGATACAATGGGGGAAATTGAATAAAAAATGGATATATTTGTTAAGGAAGCCATGATTTTAATTAATGCAAGGTACTCATAGTATATTACTAAGGCGCAAGATTAATTGAATGTTAAATGGCCCACTGAGGATGAATAGAGCATTTGGTTGGAGAAGTACATAAAGTGAATAAGGAGAATAATGGACAGGAGAAGAATAATATAGCCTGAATATAGTATAGATTAGGTTTTTTATATATAACATGGTAAAATATTATTCTGTCCTTAAACTCAAGTGATTAGTACGTGGTGCTAATATGGATTAAAAAATTTGGACCTTTTTTCTACTTTCCTTACCTTGCTTCATAAGTTTTGCTATTTTGGTTTTCTCATAGTTCGAATTTTGAGCACGTGGAGAATATTTTGAAGTTCTAACAAACTAATGATGTTTTTTGAGGTGGGACATGTTCTCTACGAACATTTGAGGTTAATTTTTCCTCATGTTTATTTTCTCTGCCAAAAGGTCACTCAAGTATAATTGAAAGGGGAATATTGTTGCAAGTGGTCCAATAGGATTATGACATGTGTGCTATCTAGTCTAAAGCTTGTTTGCTCCTTCATCTCTATAAGAAGGAATTAAGGACCAATAGCAAAAGAGTTGAATTTTTTTGAGTTAATACTAGGTGTTGCCACAATAGTGGTTTACACTTTATGAGAGATCTTGATTTTTGCTAAAATCACATATTTTGATAAAATATAATGATTTAAGCCTTGAAAATTTCCATTTAAAGGATTCCAATTGAAGAGGTTTTGATCAAACCACCTTAGACCAAGCCCCCTTGGATAGAACCCCACTAGTTTTAAACCATACCTATAACAGAGTCTCCTTTACACCTATCAAAATGCTGATAAAAAACCACTTTTGATTTAACTTTTGAGGGATCAAATGAATTCATTCAAAATTCATTTTTTGTAATTGTGTAGTCCTTATTATAAGCTTCCAAAAAAGTAAAATTTTAATTAAATTAAATTTGATTATTATATTTATTTTTTATTTCTTGTGAATGTAGGTTTTTCACTAAAATTCAAGCTCTCTATTCTACACATGGAAAAATAATATATTATCAAAAAAAAAAATGAAAAATATGAGTGCAATAGATATTGAAGTCCTTGATCCAACAAAAAAAATAAAATTTAATTTTGATACATACAAAAAAATTTACACATTATACGGTCGTGCTATGTCTGAATTGTAATTGATTTGACTTTGAAAGTTGACTAAAAAAAGTATTCAATAAAAAACAATCTAACCAAGTGGAAGCACTAGATATCAAAGTCACAAATCTAAATTTAAAAGAATTATAATTTTATCCTTCATGGGAAAAAAGTTATGCGTTATATGGTGAGCATCACTTTTATAAAATGTTGTTTTATGAAAAAAACTAGTTTTCAAGGGAGATGGAAAAAGAAGTGCAATCTGATTCCAAAGTTTTTGAAAAAAATATATTTAGAATCTAAAAAAAAAATTCATGAAACTCTAGTTTGCGTCATCTTCAAATTCCTCACGATTTAGCTATTATAGGTGTTTGAAAGTGAAGATTTAGTTAAAAAGAATTATTTCAGTGTCAAGTTTGGCCAAAAATTGTAAACCACTATTGTGGGATCACCCTACTATTAGTTTTTCAAGATAATATGAAGCAATTTTTAGATTCTTTGTTTTAAGTTTCATTTGGAGTTCATACTTATGCATGTAAGACTGATAATGATATAGCATTTATAATACAGAGTAATATCAATTTCGTGGTTATTTTCTCTCCATGTATGTGTGTTATGAGTTATGTTTGAAAGTAATCAAGAATTTCTTTCATTTGTCTCTATTGTTATCTGATGGATGTTTAGTTTCATGCTTGCTTATTGATTCAATGAATTTATGTAAGTTCTTGTATGATATTGATAAGTCATAAGTACTATGTGCTAGGATATTTGTAAGAAGTGATAATCTTGAACGTCACAAAGGAATGTTGTAATGCTATTTCTTGGGGTTATAAGTGCTATTGTCTAAATTTTTATCAAGTTATATAGATTGGTGTTGAATCCGTTCTTGGGACAAAGACACCGGTTCATGCAGAGTATTTATGTTACACTTATAGTGTTGATTCATTTACTACTCAATCATTTAATTATAAAATTTCAAGGGAATATTGTTATTGTTTGTTTTTGTGTCTATTCTCTCATATTCGATACATATAACATTGATATAATAAGCTACCAACTTATTTTATGTATATTATTGAATGGTGTCAAGAGAGATATCTGTTATTGACAATGTATTTGACTGTAATTGTCGAAAGTCTTTAGGTATACATTGTGGGATCACCCTCCCTAGTTTTGCAAAGCCCAAAGAGTAGGAATAGAAGTTTAGCAACCTCTATTCATTCATTGGCCAATCCCTTTAGAATTACTGATAATTGGAGATGGAAAAATCCATAGGTATTTCTAGAGATCAGTTTGGTCCTTAAAAATTAACCAAAACCTACCACTCTCTATCTCTCTCCTTCCCTCTCTCTCCCGCACACACAAACATAACCTCTCTCCACCTACCCCTCCCTCTCTCTCTAACTCTCTCTATACCTACCTCTCCTACCCTACCTCTCTCTATCTCCCTCCTTCCCTCTTTCTCTCCCTCCCTCTATCCCTACCACCATACAACTCCCTATCTCCCTCCTTGTCTCTCTCCCTCACATGCACAACCTCTCTCCACCTACTCCTCTATCCCTCCCTCTATACCTACCTTCCCCACCCTACCTCTCTCCATATCCATCTCCTCTTTCTTTCCCTCGCTTCCTCCCTCTCACCCTACCACTCCCTATCTCCCTCCTTCCCTCTCTCTCCCCCTCTCTCACACACACACGGTTCCTCTCTCCACCTACTCTTCCCTCTCTCCCTAACTCTCTAACTAATATGTGCCTATCCTATCCTACCTCTCTTTGTCTCCATCCTTCCCTTTTTCTCTCCCTCCCAGCCTACAACTCCCTATCTCTCTCCTTCCATCTCTCTCTCCCTTAGACACACACAACCTCTCCCCACCTTTCCCTCCCTCCTTCCTTCCATCCCTACTTCCCTCTCTCTCATTGGAACTCTATAGCTACCTCTACCACCCTACCTCTCGCTATCTCCTTCCTTCCCTATTTCTCTCCATCCCTCTATCCCTCCCACCCTACCACTCCCTATCTCCCAATATTGGGGTTTTAGAGCTAGTAGATTCTTGATCTTGAGACAAGATTTTGGTAGCATTTCAAATAAAAATATTAACCGCAACCTAAAATTTTCTTTCAAGTGTAGGGTGAGGAATGTTTCAATAGCCTACAAGTTTCTTTTTTTGTGTGTGTGAGATAATTTTTTGGGTGAAATATGTTATAAAATATAGCCTATCAACTAATTAAGCAATAGAAAAACAAATATTGCATGATGATTTTAAAAGCACATGAGCAATTTTGACATGTATTTTCATAGGATGTATGTTTCTAGATTAAATTGTGTATGCTTATTTGAATCCATAGTTTAATCCAAAAGCATACATTTTATGTTGAAGTTGATAAACACAACCTCACATAACCTAGTGAACACCTACAAGCAAATAACCTGTCACATAGAAGATATAATGAAACATAACAAAGGTACTCTACAAGCATGAAGCAAAAATTACATAAAAAAGAATTAATTAATTACAAAGAGTTCAATCCTTATGAAAGGAGATAAAAAACCTAAAAGTGAGTAATTAATAATTAATTAATTATTAATGGGCCTAAGTTTAGATTAAGTGAAAATAAAGTAAAAGGTGACTTAATTAATAAATTGATATGATTTAATTAATTAAGTAATTAGCCTTATTACTCCAACACCCCCCCTTAAGATGAACTTAGGGAGAAGGTACAAAAATATTTATGAAATGCATGAAAGTGAAGATGGGTCTCGACAACAAGGCTTGTTGAGGTACCCAAATACAATCAAATCTTTGTAAAGCAGAAAGAAAGAGAAAACCCAGTGGGAAAAACTCCTCTCCAAAAAGAGATGAAAGCATGCTAAAAAAAACAATAAGGCCTCACAAATACCCCCCAAGGACAACTTCCTTCACCCCAAGCATAGATTGCAATTGAAGATAGTGTGGCAATTCCAAAGGTTTCATGAAGATGTTTGCAACCCGTACCTCTATAGGGATCTACTCCAATATTTGAGAGAACCATCACAAATCAATTTCCTAATGAAGTGCATGTGGATATCAATGTGCTTCATTTGCTAATGCTCCACTAGATCACGAGAAATGTGTATAGCACTCTGACTATCACACCAAAGAACAGTGGGACTATCAATCTTGAGGAAACCCAAACTCTATCATCAACTACCAAAGCCATAAAATCTCTTGAATAGCTAAAACCATTGCTCAATACTCAACCTCTGTAGATCATAATGCAATGGAATATTTCTTCTTACAAGACCATCTAATAAGACCAAAACCTAGGAAGAAAATAAAGTTGGAAGTGGACTTGCGATCATTGACATCACCAGCCCAATCTGAGTCAGTGAAGCCAAAAATGCGAGGGACTCTTAATGTGTAGTGAATGCCATATTGTGTGGTGCCTTGAATGTACCTCAAGATACATTTGGTAGATTTCCAATGGCTCTCATGTGGATCATGGGAGAACCTAGAGAAAAGACCAACCGTAAAGGAAAGATTAGGATGCGAATTTGTCAGGTACAACAAATTGCCAACCAACTTCCCTGGAGGTGTATAATGTAGAGTCTAATGAAGGAGCAGAGCAAGTGGAAGACATAACAACACCTAATTGAAATGGTGTGGGGGTAGGATTGCAATCAAGCATGCTAAATCTTTGGAGCATATAAGGAGCATACTTTTGCTGATATATGGAAATCCCATCTGAAGACCGAATAACCTGTAGACCAAGAAAATAGTGCAAAAGACTGAGATATGTCATCCAAAACTACTCCATCAAAGCTCTTTGAACACTCTAAATCATAGAGAATGAGTTACCTATAGGAATGAGATCATCAACATATAGCACAAGGATCAAAAGATCACCCTCCTAATGCTGAATGTACACTGTGGGATCATAATGATAGTGTTTGAAGTGAGAGGAAAGCAAAAAAGAGTCCATCTTCTCATACCAAGCCCAAGGGGCTTGTTTGAGACCATACAGTGAATGCAAAAGTCTACAAACCAATGAACTATCCTACACAAATGCCTCTAAAAATTTCTCACATGTCCACATGTCAGAAAGCAATAATGTTGATCCAAGATCCTATGAAGATTGATAGAGAACAATCTGCAAAAGGAAATGAAGATGGTGGGCCAATAGTGGTGATGTGGCTATCAAAAAAGAGGAAAGGAGAAAATCTATTTGGAAAAACTCCTAACAATTTATTCAAATTAAAAAGAAAGTTGCAACTATTGAAGAATTGTGAAGATTCCCTCCATTAGGAATGATGCCATTGTTTTTCCAATGCTCAATATTTTCCTACTAGAAAGAAACTCTGGAAGCAAATGAGGATGTGACTTTGGAAGCTCATGTAGTTAGAAACTTAGAACAAATTGACACTTTTGGCTGCTGATTGGAGGAATAGTGCAGAGCTCGATAGTTAATTAGCAGCTTTTAATATTCTAAGTTTCTTTATTCAAAAAAAAAATGAAAGAAACCTAGATACAAAGGCTTACATCTACCTCCATTGTGGTGCAAAAAACCAACCTCATGAAATTGTTTCCCCAAATTGGTAAATACCCCTTACAAATTTTCCCAAATATCTACACCCCCCTTCTATTTTGTAATTTTATTGCATGTTCTTTTTAGCATAACTAAACATGCAAAAATTAAAAATAAAAAATGAAAAATTAAAGGCCTAATATACAAAGCCTCAAATAGGGCATATATTGTATATGGGTAGATATGAAATTGAAGAGGAAAAATGAGGTGGCCAGATCATGGGGCCTTGACGTCCTAACAAATAGCATTGCCTCTAATCTTCAGCACTGATTCACCACATGCAGATTGAGATAATACACCTCTCCACATTTCTAGATTGGTCCTTCAAAAGCCAAGAATCTATGCAATCACCTGACAATCAACAGATCACTAGCAATGATGGAGGAGTAGTGAAGGGTGCACTTGAATGAAAGTCAACTGGCCCAAGAAAAAGACAAATTCAAATGACTTCAAATGGAATTATGTAGACAATGAGATTATATGCAACACATTGTACACATCAAAGAGATTATTTGCAACACATTATACGCATCAAAGAGAATATTTGCAATACATTGTACACATCAAGGAGATTATGCACAAAAAAACCTGATGTGTATTGCTACACAATGTACTATGTATTGCAAGCACAACCTCACACCGACTATGATCAAATGCACTGGGATTTCAATTTCTCACTTCAAACACAAAAGGTGGGCTAGGGCTTCCAATGCCTTCTAGAAATAGAGATTATGGATGTAGAGATTATTGGGGTTTTTTGTGCCTCTTCTCTTCTGGCTCCTCTTTGAATAAAATTTCCTTCGATGCATAGACACTCCCTCCAAATCGCAGCTACAAAGGGAAAAATAGGTGCCTGATGCAAATCGCACCTAGCCATAGGTTTTGTTGTGGGTTACAAGCTAAATCATGGCTTGCAAAGAACAGTGAGCCATGCAACCACAAAAAGAGTCATAGCTTGCAAAGCTTCCATGCCCATTTTTTCCAAGGTCACCCCTCTCCACCTTGAAGTGTGTGTAGGTTGACTACCACAAATCTTGACTAGCTACTTTTGATGCAAAAAAAACTTCAAAAATGTGAACAAGGATCTTTAGATCTGGAGCTCTGATACCATGTTGAAGTTGATAAACACAACCTCACAAAACCCAGTGAACACCTACAAGCAAATAACCTGTCATGTAGAAAAGATACTGAAACACAACAAATGTGCTATACAAGCCTGAAGCAAAAATTGCATAAACAAGAATTTTAAATAATTACAAAGAGATCAATCCTTATGAAAGGAGATCATAACCCTAGAAGTGAGTAATTAATAATCAATAATTAATTAATTATTAATGGGCCTACTTGTTTGACTTAAGTGAAAATAGATAAAAGGAACTACTTAATTAATAAATCGATATGATTTAATTAATTAAGTAATTAACATTATTACTCCCACATTTTAGTCTTCATGGACTATGGAAAAATTATACCTACTATGCCTTTTCATATTAAAATTAAGATTATATTTTACTTTTTCCATAACTAATTATGTAGATTTAAGTGACATTTTAAATAATTCTCAATTTCATTCAAATAGAAAAAGTGTATATATAAAGTTGAAATTTTAGCACATATAATTTAAAAGTGAACAATATAATAAATTTTTGTATCAATTGAATTTGAAAAAATAAAATTAAATTAATGTCATTCAAGAAGAAGGAGACAAAGAATATTTATAGTGGAATTTCTAGTAGATAGATAAATAGAAAAAGTCAATGAAATGCACCTTTCTTTATCAATTGAATTGAAAAAAAAATCATTGACACATTGACTGTTGATTAGAATGAATCAATAGAAAAATAGATAAACCAAAGTCTTAAAAATATTAAACATAAAATTATAATATTGTTTTTTTCTTATCTTCGATTATATTATTTTGTTAGAATTGAAAAACATACAATAAAAGATCATCAATGTAATACCTATAGTGTGAAGATTTTATGCCTAGCGCTAGACTCTTCTTTTTAATAGCAATGCTCGTTTCAACTTGTGGTCTGCATTATCTCCTAAGTCAATCTTTTCAATCAATTCCACCATGATTTGTGAGTTACGTCTTTGACATGAAACTATACTTGTTTTGGTTGTAAGTCTGTAAAGATGGAGCCATCGAAAGTGTTTCATTTTGACTAACGACTTATTTTGTTTGTCAGTCTATAAAGATCTAGCATTTAATTTGACATTGTTTTATCATCAAGTATCTGATTTTGGTGTTTAATTTTAAATATTTCAGTATATAAATTGTTTGAATTCATTCTTATCTTTCATTTTTATTTGATTTAGTTTTTGGGTTTCAGAGTGTATAATGTTAGAAATAATTCCAACTCATGCTTCCTGTGTGTGCTTTAGACCTCTTTCATGCATTACCGTTGCTTCCTGTTTTACACTGTATGGTGGTGTGGTATTGACTGCCATACGGGTATGTGGAGGATCATGATGGACCAAAAAATGGCGATATGATGGGTATGTGTAGGGTATGTGGCTGTTGACTTTTTTTAACCCAAAATTGATGAAACGAAAAGGGTTTTTAAAGGATATTCTCGACTTTCCACCAATATAAATTATTCTTTACTTTGAATTTAATAAATAATTATTATTCATTTTCTATTTGAATTATGACTAAAGTCCCTGATTGATAGGCTGATTGAAAAAATTCTATAGCTTTCAAACGGTATCAGGTATGTGCAGGATCATCATGGAAAAAACAAGCCCTTAAGTGGCAAAAATTTAGAAAAATCGGAGTTAGACAACTTGACATAAAAAATTGAATAAGTTATCTATATTATTTCAAAAATATGTAAGAATAGAATCTGTAGCAAATTGAATGTAGTTTCTAAACTACTAAGTTTATTTTTAAAAAAAATCTATTTGGTGAAAATATAAAATTTCAATGCAATAGTACTTAAACTTCAGCAAAAATAAGAAGTAGGTGTCTGTTTGACCACCCTAACCACAATAAAATGATAATATTTTTTTATAAGATTTTACGTATAAGTAAAGGACTCATGTCTCAATATGATGCATATTTTTTTGTAATTTTTTTCCAAGTAAATAATTAATTATGAATTTTTATTACAACTTTTAAAAAATATAAAAATTGTGTGTCTAACCACCTTAACTTGGTCAAATTTCATGAAATTCAATTTTTTTTTAATCCTATAGTATGGAAAGAATAGAATGTGAGACATGTTTCAAATTCAAAAATGTGATACCATTTGAAAGCTATAGATGTTTTCTTCAATCATCCTATCAATTAGGACTTTAGTCGTAATTCAAATAGAAAATATAAAAATTCAAATAAAGCATAATTTATTGGTGGAAAGCTGAGAATCTCTTTAAAAACCCTTTTCGTTTAATCATTTTGGGTAAAAAAAGTTGTTAGCCATATACCCTACACATACCCATCATATCGCCACTTTTGGCCCATCATGATCCCTACATACTTATCACATTTTTTAATCCAAAATACAAGGCCACATTCTATGCTTCACATACTATAGGATTAAAAAAAAATTGAATTTCATGAAGTTTTGACTAAGTTAAGGTGGTTAGACATACAAGTTTTAATATTTTTAAAAAGTTGTAATAAAAAATTATAATTAATTATTTACTTGGAGAAAAATTACAAAAAAATATGCATCACATCGGGACATGAGTCATTTACTTATATCTAAAATTTTATAAAAAATATTATCATTTTGTTGTGGTTTGGGTGGTCGACAGACACCTACTTCTTATTTTTTCCCTGAAATTTAAGTACTATTGCATTGAAATTTCAAATTTTCAACCAAATAGATTTAAATAAAAATAAAAATTAACCTAGTAGTTTAGAAACTACATTCAATTTGCTACAGATTCTATTCTTACATTTTTTGAAATAATATAGATAACTTATTCAAATTTTTATGTCAAGTTTCCTAACTCTGATTTTTCTAAATTTTTGCCACTTAAGGGCTTGTTTTTTCCATGATGACCCTGCACATACCCATATCGTAGCCTCTTCTCCTCTCTCATGTAGTGAAGCGATGACCCTATAGTCCTGCAGGCCTCTTCTCCATTGCTTGTGGTATAGCAGTGTCTACCGCCATACCGCGGGCCTCTTGTTTGTGTTGGGCGGTATTGTAGTTCTACCGCTATCCCACAAGGTTGTCCTCCATAGCCTGTAGTAGAGCGGTTTCTCCTACACTCCCGCGGACTCCTTATTTTCTCTTGGTAGTTGAGCAATGAAGTTTGTTTTTTATGGGATTTTTAGCATAAATATTTTAATGACATTTAATATTTTAAAGAACAATATTTAATATGTTTTTGATTGTTTTTGGGATTAAATTTTTTTTACTTCACATGAATCTGGGTTTTACAATTAATGTATTTAATAACATTTATTTCACCTCTTTGTTGGTGAATTTTCTCAGTGATTTTTGATGGGTATATTTTGTAAGGAAGTTTAATATTATTAAGAAGTGAGAACAAAAAAATAGAAGAGTTCTCTGCAGAAGCAAAATTGTGATGAAACAGAGCAGCAACTATTTTTGTGAAATTAATTATATTTTAAATGAATGAATGAAAATTTTAGTTTTTGAGTTATTTGTGTGCACGTATTATTATCAGTTTACTTTTATTCATTGTTTAGTCAATTTTAGATATATGTTGTTCTCCTCTGCCTCTGGCCTTCACGTGGTATCAGAGTAGGTTTATTAGACTAGGGTCATTAGTAAAAGGGTTATTTATAAAAGTCTTAGTGAAAGGATGGCAACAAGCACAAGCTTGACTAACCCACAAATCCCATATTTTAATGGGAAAAACTATGATTATTGGGCAATCACCATCAAAGCACTATTTTGTTCTCAAGATATTTGGGATTTAGTTGAGTATGGCTATCCAAAGCCCACTGATGCAACAACATACAATGCTTTGACACAAGTAGAGAAAGATTTGCTAAGGGATAACAAGAAGGACTCAAAGGCTCTCTTTTACATATTTCAAGTAGTACATGAGAGCATTTTTCCAAGGATTTCAACAACAACAAAGTCCAAGCAAGCATGGGATATTCTCCAAACAATCTATCAAGGTATGGCAAAGGTGAAAACAACAAAGCTACAAATGCTGAGAAGGGATTTTGAAACAATATATATGAAGGAAAATGATACTATAGATTCATTCTTTACTCAAATTATTAAACTGGTGAACCAAATTAGATCTCATGGTGAGAATCTAGAAGATGTCAGAGTTGTTGAAAAGATTCTAAGGATTTTTCCCACAAGATTTGATTCTATTGTTGTAACCATAGAGGAAACAAAGAACCTCTCATATTTTTTCAATTGATGAGCTCCATGCATCTCTCATTTCTCACGAACAGAGGCTAAGTAGGTCTACAAATATGTCATTGGAGCATGCCTTCAAGTCACAAGCTTTGATTAGTCAAGGAAGAGGCAGAGGAAGGTCAAATTTTAGAGGAAGAGGAAGAAATTCTTACAAAGGTGGAAGAACCAACCATTCAAGCTCAATTGGAAGAGGCAGTAGCCAAAATTTAGGCTCAAGTTCATCTCAAAATATGTCATAAGGAAAAAGGTATGATAAGTCTCAAATCCAATGTCACTACTATAAAAAGTTTGGGCATTACATGAATGAGTGTAGAAAGAAACAATATGATTATGGTAAACAAAATGAAAATTTTACAAAAGAAAGTCAAGATCAGAAATTAAAAAAGAGGACAATGTTTCTGGCTTGTAATGTTGCACAAGGAAGTGAAAAAGATGTTTGGTTTTTAGACTTAGGTTGTAGCAACCATATGAAAGGAAATTTAGAAATGTTTTCAAGTTTAGATGAAAATGTTAAATTTGATGTTACATTGGGTAATGACAATAAAGTGTCAATTAAAGGAAAGGGAAATGCCAACATTCTAACTAAACAGGGGGGGGGGGGAAATATATCTTAGATGTGTATTTTGTGCTTGGTCTAAAACACAATTTGATGAGTATAGGACAACTTGTTCAAAAAGGGTATAGAGTAACTTTCACAAATGGACTGTGCATAATTTTAGACAAATACCCAAGTAATCAGCTCATTGCTAAGGTCAAAATGACAAGTAATAGAATGTTTCCTTTGAAGATTCGGCTAGATTTGAATATAGATTATGCACAAGCACAAGAAATCACTGCAGTTACCAAAATTGTCTTTCAGGAAGAAATAAAAGATTAAAAATGGTTATGGCACTTGAGATTTGGGCATCTTAACTTTGGAGGTCTAAATTTGTTCATAAGAAAAGCATGGTAAAGGGATTACCTCTAATACAAAAACTTGAAAAAGTATGTGAAGGATGTATCTTAGGAAAGCAACATAGAGATTCATTTCTAGCAAGAAAGTCAACTAGAGCAAAAGCCCCTTTGGAAATTGTACATTCAGATTTGTGTGGACCTATGCAAACACTCTCAATTGGTGGCATTCTTTATTTTCTGAATTGTATTGATGATTATTCTAGGAAAACATGGGTTTATTTTCTAAAGAATAAGAATTAAGTGTTTGATTTCTTTCATCAATTATTTAAGTCTCTTGTTGAAAAGCAAAGTGGGTATTACATTAAAACTTTGAGGATGGGTAGAGGAGGTGAATATATTTAAATATAATTTTTTAAATTTCTACAAAGATGAGGGGATTCACAAGAAGTTTAGTACTAGATACACACCTCAGCAAAATGGGGTAGCTGAAAGGAAAAATAGAGCAATCATGGAGATGGCTAGAAATATGTTAAAAGCCAAACATTTACCAAATGAATACTGGGATGAAGTTGTATCATGTTCAACTTATATAATGAATAGGTGTCCAACAAAAAGTGTTATGAATATCATTCCTAAAGAAGCATGGATTGGAAGAAAACATAATGTTGCTCACATGAGAGTTTTTGGTTGTGTGGCATATGCACATGTGCCTGATGAATTAAGAAGAAAGCTAGATTAAAAAAGGAGAAAAATGTATCTTTGTTGGATATAGTGATGAATCCAAGGCTTATCAACTTTATAATCCAACAACTAAGAAAGTCATAATTAGCAGAGATGTACATTCTATAGAAGATGAAGCATGGGATGGAAGCAAAGAGAAAACAATCAATGTATCAACAAGTATTCCACAAGAGGAAAATTAAATTTTTGTACCAACAAATAATCCTACAAATACGATTCATTCCACCTGTTCAAGCTCAACCAAGTGGTCCACAAGTGATACCATCATCAAATGTAAGAGCAGCTTCATGTTTAGGACAACAAACACCATCTCCAACATCAACTTAAGTCACTAGACCAGTAAGTCCGCATTCAACAAGCTCAAGTGATTTATCAAATCGTAGACATTGGCAAGCATGAGAAGATAGAAAATCATAAGTATAAGAGATATATATGAACAAAATGAAGGTGAGAATAATAGTGATCAGATGTCTCTTTTTGCATTTTTTTACAAATAGATGATCCAATTAATTTTAAGGATGCAATTAAGGATGATAAATGGATATGTGCAATGGATGAAGAAATTGATGCAATTGGAAAGAATAAAACATGGGAGTTGGTAAGTCTTCCAAAAGATAGACATGTAATAGGAGTAAAGTGGGTTTACAAAACCAAATTAAATACAAATGGTGAAGTGCAAAAACATAAAGCAAGATTAGTGGAAAAAGGTTATTCACAGTAGCTTGGAATTGATTATAATGAAACTTTTGCATTTGTAGCATGTCTTGACATAGTAAGGATGATACTTGCCACAACAACTCAAAACAAATGGTCAGTTCATCAAATGGATGTAAAATCAACATTTTTAAATGGTTATCTTGAAGAAGAAGGTTATGTGGAAAAACTACTTGGGTATGAGATATTGCGACAAAAAGACAAAGTCTACAAGCTAAAGAAAGTGTTGTATGGTCTCAAGCAAGCCCCAAGAGCTTGGTACAATAGAATTGATTCATGTATTTTATAGAATGGCTTCATTAGATGCAACAACGAGCCTACATTGTATACCAAGATGAATGAAAAAGGTGAAATTTTGATTGTACGCATGTATGTTGATGATTTGATTTTCATAGGTGATTTATCAATTGATTTGTTTAAAGGAGCTATGAAGAAAGAATTTGAAATGACAGATTTGGGTCTCATGAAATATTTTTTGGGCATTGAAGTGAATCAAAATGAAAATGGTATTTTCATCTCCCAATCAAAGTATGCTAATGATATTTTGAAGAGGTTTAACATGAAAAATTGCAAATCAACACCTACACCAATTGCCACAGGTTTGAAGTTAAGTAAGGATGACAAAGGTTTAAATGTAAATCCAACCTTATATAAGAGACTTGTTGGTAGTCTCATTTATTTGACAGCCACAAGACCAGACATAATGCATGTCATAAGTTTGATTTTCAGATTTATGGAAGCTCCTAAAGACACACATTGGAAAGATGGAAAAAGAATTCTGAGATATATAAGTTGAACAAAAAATTTTGGCATCCAATATTCAAGTTCAGATGAGTTCAAGCTGATTGGGTATATTGATAGTGATTGTAATGGAAGTATTGATGAAAAAAAAAGTACATCAGGTTATGTTTTTCATTTTCGCACTCGTTCAGTATCACGGGGTATGAAAAAATAGCCAATAGTCACTCTTTCATCAACTGAAGTAGAGTATGTTGCAGCCACAAGTGCATCATGTTAGGTAGTATGGATGATAAGAGTTTTGGGAGTGTTGAAATAAGAACAACAAGAGGCAACAAAAATATAATGTGCTAATAATTCAGCCATAGTATTATCGAAGAATCCAGTCTTTCACAAAAAAAGCAAACACATTGATACTAGATATCACTTCATCAGAGAGTTAATCAACAATGGTGAAATTTTCTTAGAGTTTTGCAGGTCTCAAGAATAGTGTGCTGACATTTTTACCAAGGCACTAGGAAAAGAGAACTTCATCTATTAGAGAAATCATTTGGGCATCATTGAAAATAGTAGTTGTAATTAAGGGGAAGTTTTGGAAATAATTTCAACTTTGAATGTTTCCCGCATGTGTTCCAGACCTCTTTCCTGCATTACCATTCCTTCCTCTTTTGTATTGTGCGATGGTCCAATATTGATTGCCATACCGCAGCCTCTTCTCCTCTCTCATGCGGTGAAGTTGTGACCCCACGGTCCCGCAGGCCTCTCCTCCATTGCTTGCGGTAGAGTGGTGTCTACCGCCATACCATGGGCATCTTGTTTGTGTTGGGTGGTATTGTGGTTCTACCGCTATCCTGCGAGGTCATCCTCCATAACATGCGGTAGAGTGGTTTCTCCCACAGTCTCGCAGCCTCGTTATTTTCTCTTAGTGGTTGAGCAGTGAAGTTTATTTTTTATAGGATTTTTAGCATAAATATTTTCTCAGGTATTTAATGTTTTAAAGGACAATATTTAATATGGTTTTGATTGTTTTTGGGATTAAATTTTTTTCACTTGACGTGAATTTGGGTTTTACAATTAATGTAGTTAATGACATTTATTTCACCTCTTTCTTGGTGAATTTTCTCGATGATTTTTTATGGGTATATTTTGTAAGTTTATTATTATTAAGAAGTGAGAATAGAAAAATAGAAGTGTTCTCTATAGAAGAAAAATTGTGGTGAAACAGAGCAGGAGCTCTTTTTGTGAAATCAATTATATTTTGAATGAATGAATGCAAATTTTAGTTTCTAAATTATTTTTGTGTGTGTTATTATCAGTTTACTTTTATTTGTTGTTGAGTCAATTTTATATATTTGTTATGCTCCTCATTGCAAACATTGGCTACAATGATCTGAATAATTTGTTGGTGATTCTTTACATTTAGTACCGCTATGGGCATAAATGGAGGTAAATTTTTGGGCATGGTCATATTAGTAGCACTGATCATATATGGTTGGGCGCAAAAACCCTCCATGATAGATCCTATGGATATTGTCTTCTTTCAGGTAAGGAGGAGGCAAATTAAAGCTAAGCAAAGTTAGATTTAATAATATTTCTAAAATATGGGGTAATTGTAGGGATTAGTTTGGAAGTCATGGAGGAGCAATTCCTGGTACAATGTCTTGAAAGGGGCTGCAAAGGAGATTGCATATGCTGACATTACAGACCTTTGGTTCTCTTTGCCCTCTCAGTCCACGACCGACAGTCAACAAGGTATGCAAGAAATAATGCTTTATGTTGGGTTTTGTTAAGTAGTTGCAATGGAGGCCACCACGAGGGTTTGTAATTGTGGTTGTCTCGTACATTTTGTTGTGTAGATTATTTTCCAGAAAAGTTGTATGACCTAGAATCCCATTACGAGACTACGAAGTAGCTGCAACAGGTGGTGCAGGTGTTCCACTAGAATGGAGTGTGGTGCATGTACGACATCATGATAAATCATCATATGGGCTCAAAGCAGGATGACAAAGGAAACCCTTGTATATTCAAGGGAGGAACAGATGATGGGCACCTGGACTAGGGTGCCTAGGCCATTCCCATGAATGAAAAGCCCTACACGTGCAGCTCAGGAAAGGAGGAAGACCCTAAAAATGACTTTGCGAGAACCCCCGACGTTGACCACACAAACTCGCATGTGTAGAGCGAGCTATCTGAGTGGATGAAGTGGCTCATGTCTGACATTGGCTTTGATGGGTGGAGGTTCAACTTCGCACTTGGGTACCTTGTGAGCACGTTGGTTTAGTACGTGCAAAACACCAACCCCGCTTTCGTTGTGGGAGAGGTGTGCGAGATTGGGAGTTTTGGAAACAGAGGGGAGCACCTGGAGGATGCTCCTCAGTAGAGATAGTCATTGATCGATTAGGTTCACTCCACTAGAAATTGCTCTATTGCTCTTGACTTTACTACCAAAGGACTTCTACAGTATGCTCTCAAGGAAAATGGGCTCTGGCACTTATGGGATTCCAATGGAAAACCCTCTAAAATTATCGGTCTCTTGCCTGAAAAGGTTGTCACTTTCATTGACAACCACGACACTGGCATTTCGTAGTAGAAGATGCGGTTGTTTCCCTATGAAAAAATTATGCAACCTAATACGTCTATATTCTCACTCACCCTAGAATCCCCACCATTGTAATACTTTTCAATATGTTAATCTTTATTTACTACTAATACTAAAGTGATTTCTGTTGTGATTATGACTATCATTCTGTTGGGTGACTTTGTGTGTGCAGTTTTATGACCATTTCCAGGACACAAATTTCAAAGACAACATAAAAGAGTTAATTAAATAAAAATAAATAAATATTCTTTTATAGTCCACGAATACCGGGCGATCTGTTTTTGGGTCTACAGACAGCTTATAGTATATATGGGACTCCTCATACTCCCAAATCTGAGGGAGGCACCTAACTCGTGCTCCACAATATGAGGTGTACATACCTTACCCCCTGCAGGATCTGAACTTGTGACCTCTCTTTCAAGAGTACAAGTTCTCCACCATTAGGCCAACTCAGGCTGTACGAAAGAGAAACAAGATTAGGGTCAATAGCACTTGCACCATCTTGATCGCCGAGAGAAACCTATACATGGCCAACATTGATGGAAGGGTTATCATGAAAATTGGATCGAAACTTGATTTGGGATAGTTTCACCCATCAACAAATTTCCAACTTGCCACTAGTGGAGAGGATTACGTTGTCTGGGAAATGAAGGCTTGAATTCTGAATATTAATAAGAGTTTTCTTTTATAATAATTGTGTTGTTTTTTTTTATTATTGTTTTGATTTTATTTTGTAATTTATCATCATTTTTTATTTTTTTTTGGATGATAGATGAGGAAATGTTATATGAAAAATACAAAAAAACACCAATGTACATATTATAGAACATTATTTTCACTTACATATTACAAAACATTCTTATTCACTTAAATGGATTATAGTACTATCAAGTCTCAGTATTAAATAAATAGTAAGAGACTATTATAAGAATAAAATAGTGATCTTGAATCACATAAGATGGTGTTTTATATACTTTTGCAATTTTTCCACTTGACATGGCATAATATATATTATATTATTTTGATGAAAATTGAGTTATTTTCAATATTTCTAAGATATGATTTGTATTGTTTGATAATTTATTTTTAGTTTAAAAATTAAAATAAAAATGTCACTCAATTTTCACATACTATTTTAAAATAACTAAGATCTTATTGGAAAGACAAATGTTTAAAAATAAAATTTGTGAATGCCTTCCTTAAGATTAAGACTTGTCTAATCAATGTTTGATATATTTGAAAATAATGATTAATATTTACATTATAATATTTTTTAAATTGTCTTTCTTTCTTATTACTTTGAGAGACGTCTTACAATGGCATTTTGTGTGTTCAGAAAAACTCTACCTTAAATCAAGGAGAGTTCTTGAAATCATCACCCTTCATTTATTTAAAAATTATTTTTCCCAAAATAAAAGCAACATGACATACTTTTATCTACTAAGGTAGCAACGTGACATAGTCATCTACAAGAATATAGGCATGTTTATTTGAACATGAAGATAGGATATGCAATAGTTGTAAAACTGTCATTTAAGGGTTATTTTGATATAGAGACACAGTTGGGGATGGGAATTGATTTCCTCTTCTATGACTTCGAAATAGAAAATTCTCATCTAAGAACAAATATATATATCATTTTCTTTGAATTATCAGTTCGAATGGTTTGTGTATAATATTTTTGTCTTGTTTTGAATGCAGAACCTCCTAGAGTAACAAGCTTAAAAAACATTGAGCCCATTGCAACATTTGAATACTACGACGATGACTAATACTTTGTGGTAGACAGTCAAGGATATGAGCATCTTGTGCAAAGATTGGCCCAAGATTTTTTGTCCAGCAGTAACATAACCATAACAGATGAATGCCTTAAGCTCAACAAGGTTTGTTCCCTTTCATTTCTAAGATTTGGAAAACCCTTTGTGCAACATGAAAATTTTGATTGACAAGAAGTTGTAGATTTAGGTGGTGTGGAAAATCAAGTAAAGCAACACAGGTGTCAAGGTCTCCAAAGAGGATGGTTATGTTTATACAGCAAATAACATCATTATTTCATCAGTGTGGGAGTTATCCAAACAAATCATAGTTTAGAAATTTAGTGTTGATAATAAGTTCAAATAAAACTTGTCAAAACCCAGTTCTGTCAAAATGAATGGTGTTACTTTTAGTTCAATTTTGGGGGATCAAGACTTGTTTTGGCTGAAAGAGATGGTAATCAGTATATACTAATGTAGTATATCCTTTGTATTTATAGTTTTTTTTTAAAAGCAGTAATTTGGGGTCTCATGGTACTGGTCAATAGCTATCATACTTTAATGAAGACATAATTTTGTGCCATGGAGAACTAACCACATTTTTGTGCCAGAATTGCATAAAAGCACCAAATTATCCACAATTTATAGATATGATTGAAATACTTTCAGGTTTATTTGTAGCAGAGTCAAAGCAAGCTCTAATATCTTTATCAGATAAACGCAACCTAGAATTCCTTAGTAGGGGCCTTCAGAATCTAGGGTGAGTTAATCATATGATTTTCTTTGAATTATATGATCTATTTCAAGAAATGGATGCTTTTAGTAGGTTTTTGCTTCTAGAAACTTGAAGAGAAACTTTTTTTTCTATTTGTTTTTTCAGTTGCTCATTTTCTAATTGTGCCCTACCAATACTTGCAAATTAGCTTTCAAGAGTTACTTGGAAAAGGGAGTTCATTTTATTGGGGTATGTGAAAACAATCACAAAATAAAATTCAAGTGTTTTGTTCAAGCAATGGTTAATCTATACAATTATCCCTTGGCACACGGTTACATGTTTTATAGAACCAAGAACATTACTAAGTTTCAATGTGTTTTTGGTACATTTTCATAACATTTGATAAAATTCCATCTTTACCCTTGGTCAACCAATGAAAAGCTATTTTAATATGTTTTGCATTACAAAATAATCCCAATATGAATTTGATTTATTCTGTATTCATTCTCATGGTTAAAATTTATAATAAGTTAGATCCAAAAGCCATAGCCATATTACAATAGAAATAGAAAGGGGTATACTGGAAACATAAAGAAACACTAGAGTTCGATGGCAATTGAAAAGCATAGGAGGAAGAAAGAGATAACAGAGTTCTAATAGAAATAGAAAGGGGATCAAGGGAAACATATAGAATTCAAATCAGAGTAGAAAATGATAGGACGGGAGAGGCGCCATCTTCTCTTTTTATGGTTGGAAAAACCAACATTCTATTCAATTAGTAAATCTTGCACAAATGCCCTATTCAGTAGCTCCATTTGCAAGGGATGATTATTGGCTTTTGTTAGTATGAATGCATGTTAGAAAAAAACCATAGAAGATTTTTGGAAGATATATTTAAGTCCTGACCTTGTATGGTTATCACACAAACATGAGTTTAAGCATAGTATCTTGGAATATTATAGTGTACCTTTCCCCTACAGAAGATGTGATGAGAATCTCAGATAGGGAGATGAAACAATCTATGTTGAAGTTATTATAGGAATGCAAATATAAGAAAAATATTGTCCATTGCCTTACCTAACATAAATGCCTTATGAGTTGTGATGGATCTCCAAGAAGTGCTTAACAACATGTGCATGTATTTTATACATTTTCACTTAGCACAGCTATCTATGCTTTGAGTTTTTATTTATATATTTCACAAATTGCCAATTGTACTTTTTATTGTAGTGTGTATGTCCATAAATTCTTTTTGTTTCTTTTGTACTATAGCTATACTATTTTTTCAATTGGTGGTACAACATCTACACTTGAACATGCCAGAATATGTGTAACTATAGTGGAGTAGGTCACTTCTTTTCTAGATATGGTAAGTCTACTCAAGGGAAGATGCATTGTGGCTTTAGGACCTAGCTTTTTATTGCATCATGTGGATCTTTTTTAGATGATAATGTTGAGAATCTATTATAGGGCTTCATCCCAGTATACAGTAAAGATTAAAACTACTAAAACATACACACAATTCTGTGTATACCCATGCAAGGGTGACAAAACCAACAAATAGAAGATACATAAAGACCAACATAGACTTACAAAAGTAGAATACACAACTAATAAAAATATTATTACAAACACATAATATTAATATTATTGTCATTTTGGATTCCTACAATTGATATCTCTCAATGTTTTCTATATAGACTATGATAAAATAGATAGGCTAGTTATAAAACTAGAACTCTCTTTGATTTAAGATAACACAAAATGCCATTGTAAGACATCTCTCAACGTAAACATTGAAAATCTCAAATATTATCAAACAAAAAAGATTAAAAATTAGAAACAATACATATAAATGTTATAACAAAATAAAATGTTTCATCACTCAAAATATATTTGTTTTAATAAACTTTCCCAAGGTCTTTGTTGACTTCGAACATACACATGAAAGGTTTTGTGAGTAGCGTGTGTTCACATTAATTCAAAAAGGATTTTATACTTGACGTAGGGGTATGTGATTATCTTTTTCATTGTACTGTGGTCCCACTTATCCATGTTGACTTTCTGTTTGGGGCTTCACTCTTTTTTTGGTTTCATGCACCAAAAAGGAGGGCACGATTTGCGTATAACCCGAGCCTCTCTCACCAGCACCCTCCACCCAATCGACCTGCACAATAAGGGGCGTGAATCAGGAATATGCTGCTGCATGGTCTAAGCCACGCCCTTTGTCTTTGACCCCACCCAATTTGCTAACGCCAAAGCTTGAATTTGCGCCCGACACTGGTCTGAGCAAAGCGCTTGGGAATACTACAAGGCGTGGAATCAGGCTGCGTGCCCTTACATATCACGCACCCTGAAGGTCGCGTTTCAATTGGGACGCCCATTCAAACGTGGCATAGGCGTGAAGGGACCATCATGCAGATTCGGAGGGTCATCCAGAGGCCATGATTTGAAGGTGCAGTGCCCAAAATTGGGCCGTGAACTTTGACTGGCGGCATTCTGGAATAAAGGCGCAGCCATCAGGGACGCAGCGCAGCATAGAGATCATGGATGACGACTCGAACATACTGATGGTGATTTCTGCTACGAAAAGCTTGTCATTGTATGTCTTTTCTACTGAGACCATCGGCGCAAAAGAGGAGAGCATGATGTGGATCCTAGGGCCGCGACTTATCTTGCTCGATGGCATGGAATTCACAAGTTGGCATGGAAGTCGTGGGAGCACTCTAGAGAAAGCTGGACACCAATATTGGTCTCTCTGCCACAATGGCCAGGTCTGCATCAAAATCAACTAAGGTCTTCTCCATGTGGCTATTCTCCAGCAGCGGCCAAGTCAATCTTCTATGTGGTAACTTCCTCATACACAGTTGTGCCACTGGTTTTGTAAGAGGTAGCAGGAATCAAATTCTCTGCAATCACTCAACGTTCCTCCAAACCCCTTTCTAAACGGCTTCATTTGTCCCTCGAGGCTCAGTCAAATAACTTATTTTGCTTACTTTGCATTATATTGTTTGTTGCTTTGATAGATAGCATTTAACAAATTGCATTTAACCTTTAGCGTTGACAATTTATGCAAATTCTAATCAATTGCAAACACTAATTGTTTGATCCATTGTAAAGTATCTAGGGGAGCTTTTTTAATTTTGCAATAACTTACAAATGGGAAGTGGGAGTCCTTTTTTGTCTTGGTTAAAAATTTGTAAAAGAGTCGTCAATTTTTTCTCTTTTGCAATGAATTTGGAAAATGAGGTTCTAATTTTCTGTTTTTGTCTTTCATTGAGGTTTGCAAGACATAACTTAATCTTGTCTTCTTAATCCGCCTCATGACAATAAACTTGTAACAACTTGTAACAATGAAAACGCTTGTAAACACACTCATATAAAGTGCCATAAAGCTGAATGTGTGTTTTACATGGATGGAATTTGGGAAATTATTATACATACAATGAATTATAAAGTGTAATGGGGGGCTATGCCATCAAAACATGGATTCTTGTGATTCCCACCTTATGTGAGTATGTCTTGGAGCACACCTTGTACATCTATACATTCCTTACACACTCTCGATCTCAATTGTCCTACTTATATTCTCTTAGCATTAAGGGGGGAGTATGATGTGTTATGCTAATGATTCTTTCAATGAAGCAGAATCTTGTTTTCGGGAGGCCTCATGAACCTTCTATCTATATCTCTCAAATGGAGAGTTATTTCACTGGATCATAATTTGAGATTCTAGTACTCCTAATCACATTACTATCTAAATTATCGACTTCACTGAGTTTGATTGACTTTATGTACATTGGTTGAGTAGTGTTCATATGTTCACTCATGTAGTGTTGTATATCTCATATCTTGATCTACATTACTTGAAGATTCGTTGATTCCAACAGAACTAGTTCATCATCAGCAGAGTTTACAAGTTCAACATGCTTCAGGAGTTCTTCATCATCATGTTCCTATCATCAAGGCACATATTTTCAGAAGGTCTTAAATCCTTCCAATTCTCTTTTTTTGGAGAGGTGTTTTGTTCCCACAATATTTTCTCTTTTACTCCACTTTATGAAAGAATACATTGTACATGGGTAACTAACATGGCCTCTAGCTGGGACCCATTTCTATCTATTTGCACTTTTGTCATTCCCCCAAGTATCACTTAAGGGAGTTGTTAGTGTGAATAACTAATCTATTCATTATACTTAATTGTACTTAGGTTGACAAGGTTAGACAAATTGTTGTCTAATCAAGGATGTGTAAAATTTAAACCTCTAGAGGTTACCAAGTTATTTGGCTAACCTTATGCACACATATTTTGAAGTTGGAAGACTTTCCATCTCACCTCAAAGGTCACTCAACACTTGGCACACAATATTGATGACTTTGTCATAGAGGTTGTTGGTTTGCACACTCCAAGTATCCCTAAGGTTGACACCTATAGGACACTTGTCTACTTATTTGTGCCACTTCATGGGGCACTTGTCAATTCACCTCATAGGTAAATTTCTTCATCCTTTCCTATATATGCAAGGCTTTGTACTCAATATAAATTGGGTAAACTAAATACAATCCATGCATTGTTTTTCATTGTGCTTGTTTCTCATCTCCTAGATCTTCCTAATTATTCTAATACTATCATTTGGTCTCTGAATTTTAAATGAGAACTCTACAATTTTATTTTGTCATTTTTGTTGAATAATAAACATAACATGTTTCTAGTGCCAAATAAAATAGTGGATTGTTTCAAGCTATAATATATATTTTTGAATTGTGCACTCCAAAACCTACAAAGTGTGTTAAATTGAACTATTACATCTATGGATAGAGGTAAGAAAATCACAAGCCATATTTTACCAATATAAAATTCATGATGTTTGCTATGCAAAACCCTCCTTTCTTTGTATGTATTTGACAAATTTCTAGGGATTCTATGAAAATCCATTCGTAGACCTAAATAATGTTGTTTACCCTAAAATTTTCTTCAAGTGATTATTTTAGAGCTAAATATTTAAGTTAGTTGTGGCTATTAATATTTGATTGAATTACAATTTTTTATGAAAATGGATCTAGGTCTTTCCAAGTAGGATTGGATAAATGAAATTAACATTTACAATTGGATTGGAATAACTTTTGATAAAAATAAACGTGTTATGTGCGACAGTTCTCTAATACAAGAATTTCAATGGAATAATTCTTCTTTTAATAGGTAATTTTCTCTTCCTAACAATTATTTTTTTGGTCTCACTCCCTATTAGCTTCCTATATTAGAAAACTTATAGTACATTGAGCTATATGAAAATAATATGTGTAAGGATTGATTCTATTTAGTTTGCATGCATGTACAAATCTTCTTTTAGAATTCTTGTTGAACAATAATTTCTTGAATGAAATCATTCCACTAGAATTGAATTCCTTGTATAAGCCATAATGTAATGTAAAACTCACAATTTGCTCTAAAAAACCACTATTTTTCAATTTTTAGAGATTTTTAAAGAAAATTTATATAATATTTTTGAACTACATATTTTATGAAAATACCTTCATCTTAGACCTAAAGATTATTTTTTTAAATAAGGGTATGTGCAAGATCATCATGGAAAAAATAGGCCCTTAAATGGCAAAAAAATTAGAAAAATCAGAGTTAAGCAACTTGACGTAAAAAATTGAATAAGTTGTCTATATTATTTCAAACATATGTGAGAATAGAGTTTGTGGAAAATTGAATGTAGTTTCTAAAATACTAGGTTTGTTTATAAAAATAAAAAATCTATTTCATGAAAATTTGAAATTTCAATGCAGTAGTACTTCAATTTCAGGAAAAAAATAAGAAGTAGGTGTTTGTCTGACCACCCTAACCACAAAAAATGATAATATTTTTTTACAATATTTTAGATATAAGTAGATGACTCATCTCCCAATGTGATACATATTTTTTTGCAATTTTTTTTCAAGAAAATAATTAATTATGATTTTTTAATTACAACTTTTAAAACATAGAAAAACTTGTATGTCAAACCACCTTAACTTGGTCAAAACCTAATGAAATTCATTTTTTCTTTTTTTAATCCTATAGTGTGCAAAGCATAGAATGTGATGCATGTTTTGGATTAAAAAAATGTGATACCATTTGAAATATATAGATGTTTTTCAATCAACCTATCAATCAGGACTTTAGTCGTAATTCGAATAGAAAATGAATAATAATTACTTACTAAATTCAAAGCAAGGTATAATTTATATTGGTGGAAATCTGAGAATCTCCTTTAAAAACCCTTTTCGTTTCATCAATTTTGGGTAAAACAAATGTCATCAGCCACATACCCATCATATTGCCACTTTTTGGCCCATCATGATCCTGCGCATACCCATAAATGTGATATTAGGCTAACAAATTTGATGTATATTCATGCATTTCTAACATCTTGGGAAGGGGAATAGTTAGATGCTTATATAAATTTATATATTATTATTTGGCTTAACTTGGAACATTATTTCTAATGACATTAATAAGGGAGGTAGAGGATGACAATGATGGTTAGAACTTTACTAGAGCTCATCTATGAAATTTTCTTATTCCTAGGCACTATATGGGAAAGCATACAATCTTGTTAGTATAAGGTGGGGTCCATATTGTGTTAAGAGGAAAAAATGGTATGGAATTCTTAGAATGTATGCCTATCAAGGGATACAAGTCAAATATCTTATCAATAATGAATGCCTATTTTGAGTGCATTAAATATTTGACCATGGGGCATGTGTTTTTGCCTATAGATCTTGGTTTTGGTGCTTGTGGGTTTGTGAAACCATGTTTAGCTTTCTCTCCTAACTTCTCTATAATTTGTATGCATTGGTTAGATTTTTTATGGATGTTATATTGTGTTGGTGAAGTAGGGCATTCAAGATTAATATTGGCTATTCTCTGTTTGATGGTGAGGTTTTTTTTTTTTAAGTTATCTCCATGTGCATTCGGTGTTATGTGTTTGATTCTCATTGTTTTCTAATTTTTAAATGTTTTCTCAATTTCAATTATATGGTTAAATAAGTGAACATATAAATATATGTACTATTTTTTAATAGTACACTCTATCTCAACAATATATTTTATTTCTAAAATTTCCTTTAAGTGATTTGTAAGGTCTAAAAAATTAATTTAGTTATGATTATTAAGATTTGCTTGAATTATAAATGTTTCTAAAAATGGATCCATGCTTTTCCACGTTGGATTGGATAAATGCAAATAATATTTGCAATTAAACTAGAATAACTTGTGATAATAATAAATCAATATGAAGGAAGAGTGGCAATGAAGAAAAACCCTTCTATGGACTTTGGTGGAAACCGTTCAAATGCTGGTGATGGAGATGGTGCAGGCAATGAGGACTCTAGTCATGAGGATGGATATGAGATTTCTGCTGGTGATTTCTCTGGTGTTGTCGATGTCAGTTTCTCTGTTGTTGTTGACGACCACATCCCTGCTGCCTATGTTTTGGCCTCTTCTATAGTTTTTGGGGGCCATTCTACCCTTGTGGCTTCAACCTTGCATGGTGTTGGAGGGGGCGGCTAGGTTTCTAATTCCTGGGAGGCCTACAAAGATGAAGATGAGGACTTTATTGGTGTTGTTTTTTCTGATGGCTCCAAATCTGATGGTGCAGAATTCGAGGAAGAGTTGGATGGCTTATTGTATTCCTGGAGTATGGAGGAGGATGAATATCTTTTAGATATCCTTCTAGAGGATTTTTTGCAAGCTAAGGATAGGAAGGTGCATGTTTCTTCTATGGGAAGGTGCTCTATTTCTTCTTGGTTGGAGGCTTAATGCTCTGCCCAAAAAGTTTGTGTTGGGTGTTGAGGGATCCATTTCCTTGGGCCGGGATGGGTCTAACCTATGCAAATTTATCAACAAGGGATTTTTGTGGCCACCTCCTTTGTTCCCTCCCCTACTTCTGATTGTTTCTTAGCTTTCTAAGTTTTGTGTCTTGTTTTGGGGGTGGTTTTGTTTTGGGGTCTCCCTTGGAGGTCCCCATTCCTTTTGTTCTAGCTCAAGTTGCATTGATGGACTGTGTTGCTTTGGGTGTTCCTTGCTCCTTGATCTCTCTGCCTCCTTGTTCAGATTCTGATCTTCATCATCTTTAGGGAATTGTTGCCTCTAGTGAGGGTTCTCAAGAAACTTCTATTACTACTCCTTCTTTCTCTCTCTCTCTCCATTCCTGATGGATGGATTGATAGAACCATGGTTGGTTTGCAAGCTACCCTTATTAGGAGATTTTATGGTTTCAGACCAAATATTAATGTTATTCATAGGTGGGCTTCTGAACTTTGGGCTACTCCTAGTCTTCATATTGTGGCTTTGATGAATGGGTTTTTCCTTTTTTCCTTTAGTTCCTTGGAGGACTGCATTCGCATTTGTCATGAAGGCCCTTAGATTTTTGGTAAGGCTTTTCTTCACCTTCAATGATGGCCTGCTAGCTTTGATGCTACCAAGCTTAACTTGCAGCTTCTTTGGGTTTGTCTCCCTAAGCTTTTATTGGAATTTTGGGATGATGATATTATTCAAGATATTGTTGATGTTGTTGGTCATTTTGTTACCTTAGACAAGGTTAGTAAAGATAGATATATCATTCTCTTTGCTAGATTTTGTGTTTTGGTGGAGTCTAGTTCTATTTTGCACAAATGTGTGAACCATTGCTCCAAGCTTGGTTCTTGGAAGCAAGAATTTCTTTATGAATCTGCTCAGTTTTTCCAGCTTGTTGCTTAGGGTCTATGCCATCTTGAGAAGGATCTAAATATTACCATGAGTATTGAACTTGGTGAAACTCTACACTACCTCGGACTCCCATGGAGGTGTTGGTAATGGTCCTATGTTAGGGATAAAAAGGAATATGGATGGTGGGGTTCGAGATGATTATTTGTTGCCTCCCACTATTATTGGTATTGAGAAGTTTTCTACTGAGAGTTTTAGGCTTCATGGTGCTTCTTGCAAGCATAAGAAAAATTTTGGTGATAAGATTGGTGGCTCACCTATTTTTGGCCCTGCTCCTACTCTGGAATCTTTGCTGAAGTTTTGATTCAAACCTCCTTGATTGGCTCTTTTGGTTTTGGGTCTTTCCAAAACTTTTTCTTGTTTCTTGGCTTCGGTCATTAGCCTCGTTGGTTTTTTTTCCCTCTTTGTCTTATCCTTGTCTCACCTCTAGTGAGTTGTGTTTCCTTTTCCCTTTATGGCTACTTTTTAATGAGTACTAGCCCTTCCAATTTTATCATAATCAAAACTTGTGATTATAATAAATGAGTTGTGAGGGGTGGTTCTCAAATATAAGATTCAAACTTGAAGGATAAGCCCTCACATAGTTAATTTGTCCTCCATTACAATTATAATTTTTTCAATGATAACTATAATTATTTCTAATTATATAACAAAAAATTTAACTATGAGCTATAGTTTTATCCAATACAATATCATTAAGTATCAAATAAGTCCATCTTCATGATGATCATGCTAAGTTTTTTCTTAACCAATACATACCCTAACCTTCAAATAATTATTTTCTATTAAATTAATGATTTCCTCTACCACTAGTTCAAGTGTTTCATGGCCTATTCCCTCCCTTGCAAGGTACAATTTAGATAGTTTTATTATCAATTCTACTTCTAAGAAACCAACTCTTAAAAGACTTAGAATATTTTGCACTACATAAGGCTCATCTTGCACAATCCATAATTGCATTAGGATAAAATAGGACCATATTCTTTTCCTCTTGAATCCTACACTTGTGCTTGCAAAGGTCAATTTTTTTTAAATAATTTCTTCCAACTTCTTCCAATTTTACCCTCTTAATTATTATGTTTGCAAACATAGCTATCCACACCAATATTTCCATTTTAAAATATGAATTTAATACAAAAATCACACTCACATAAAGTATGTGATAGAAATGTTAGTGATTTGTCACTATTGACCTTACCTCTTGGATTTTTATCATAATAACATGGTTTCTATGGACATCAAAATTAGAAAATACCTATTAGATGGTGAAACACTATGTGGAATTGATCTGAAAAAGGTATGTAACCAATTGAAAAATAACTATATTCCATCCGTGCATAGGCTTGGGAAACCATGAAAGGAAGTAAGGTATGTGGAAATTTTTCCTAAACTAATATTAATGGAAATTATTGTGTAAATTTGAAGATACTTACAATTATAGAAATGAGAAATACATATAAAACATAAATAAAATCATAACACAAAATATGTGTATGTGGGGAAAATTTGTTTGGGAGAAAGAAACTACACTCCAAAGGAGGCCAAATATATTATTTAGTAAAATAAATATAACTATGATACAATTGATGATAATTCCTTCATAGGTGTATCTCTAAGAAAATATATCTAGAGTGCTTGTAACATCATAACAATACCAAGAAATTCATTACTCAATGTCTCCACCTCAGGTATCTTATAAATAGGAGTAGTAGATGAGATCATAAACTATTAATTACAAAACAATGGACTAAAATTACCTAATAAAGTAAAAAGCAAATACATAATTTGAAAACCAACACCCAAATCCCAATATGAGTTTAAAGGGTAAAAATAATACATATTTTTACCTATCATAAGTGTATTGTAATACACTCAAAAATTGGTTGTTCTAGTTTGGATTCATTTATTTGCTCAAATATGTCTTATAATATAACATATCAAGCATCATAAGTTGGACAACATGTGTAACTTGTTAGGATTTTCATCCAAGATCGTGATAGAAAAAACCTTGTGCTTCCACAAAGATACACTTACATAAAGAATTTAATCTTCTATTATCAAAATGATTGATAAAAGAGTTAATTTGAATGTACAATGAACTTGCTTAAATAAGAAAGGAAGAGGCAATCCATCTATCATGTGGATTGACAAGTGCCCCATAATGTGGCACAAATGACTAGACAAGTGTCCTATAGGTGTCAACCTTAGGATCACTAGGAATGTGCAAATTAACAACCTATTTGAGCAAGTCATCAACCTTGATGCCAAGTGTTGAGTGACCTTTGAGGTGAGATGAAAATTCATCCAACCTCAAAAAGGTAGAACATGATGTTTACCAAATAACTTTGTAAACTCTAGAGGCTAAAAGGTTGCATATTCAGTTAAACAAGATGTTGTCTAACTTCATCAACCTAAGCAAAGTTAAGTTTAGTGAATAGATAAACTATTCACTCTAACACCCCTCTTAAGTGATACTTGGGGAGATCACAAAATGAAAATAGATAAAAATGGGTCCTGGTTAGAGGCCAAGTTAGGTTCCCATGAACAATGCACTATCATAAAGTGGAGTAAAGGAGAAAACTCATTAGGAACAAAAATCCTCTCCAAAAAGAGGAAGAGAAGGATTTAAGACCTTTTGAAAAAAAATCCTTGATGATAGGAACATGATAATGAAGAATTCTTGAAGCATTTAGAAGTTGTAAACTCTACCAATGATGATTTGGCATTTGATAGAATGAACGAATCTCTAAAAATTCTAGATCAAAATGAGAGATACAAAACGCTGGATGAGTGACCATATGAACACTACTCAACCAATATACACAAAGTTAATAAAAATTTTTGAGGTTAAAAATATAGGTAGTACTGTGATTAGGAGTACTAGAATCTCAAAAAGTGACCCACTGAAATAATCCCCCATACGAGAGATCAAGATAGAATATATAAGAAGAATATAAGCAGAACCAACTAAAATCGAGAGTGTGCAAGGAATGTAGAGATGTAAGGATGTAGTGACCTTTGGGGTGAGATGGAAATCCTTCCAACCTCAAAAAGGTAGCACATGAGGTTTAACAAGTAACATGGTAACCTCTAGAGGCTAAAAGGTTGCACATTTAGTTAGACAATATGTAATAGTGATTGTCTCATACATTTGGTTATATAGGTCACTTGCTAGAGAATCTATATGACCTAGAATCCCATTACGAGACTAAAAATAAGTTGCAATAGGAAGTGTAGGTATTCCACCAAAATGGAGTGTGGTGCATGTGTGATGTGGTGATAAATCACCAGATGGGCTCAAACTAGGATGATAATGACAACCCTTGTATATTAGAGAAAGCAACAAATGACTGACGACTAGATTGGGGTGCCTAGGTTGTTCCCATGAACAACAATCCATACTTGTGCAGCTTGGGAAAGGCAAAATAACTTAAAAATTACTTTACGAGTACCCCCGATGTCTGAAGATAATGATGCTTCATGATTATATTAGGTTGTTTTATAGTTTGCATTCAAATAATGCATGTTGGTTACATGCGAAGAGTCTTTTTACAGTTAGTATCCTTATTTGAGACTTTTTTTTTTCTTTTGAATAATGCATTCTTTGCATGCTCTATTTTTTGGATTTCATGCTATGTTCAACCCCTTCATTCTATTTTTTGAGGTGTTGAAAACCTTATTTATGTAGACCTCTATATTCTTCTTTTTCAAGCTGCATTACAAGGAGAAATCTTTGTTCAGAAATAGAGAAACATTTTCATCTCTTCCAAAAATCAATGGAATGATTATATTTATCTTTTAATTTACTGTTGTTGTGTGTAGTAATGATATTGTATAGGTTTAATCAACTAGTTTAAGAACCAGGGCCTATTTCAAATTCTACATTAGTATCAAAGTAGGTATTTTCTTTTGGGTTAAAGATTTAGTGGTTGGAATTTTTCCAAAGCTTTA
>VDFB02168118.1:157871704-157971516 GCA_007258455.2 Sequoia sempervirens
TTACTTTCTTATACTTTAAGTTATATTTCATGTGTATAGTCTCCCTGAAAGATAACAAGAAGAAAGAGACAAGAAAAAGACAAGAAAAAAAATCAACTTAGACCAAAAGGCAAGCACATTATAATGCGCTCACATTTTAGATTTTTTATTTATTTTAAAAAATGCACATTTTTTGAACTCAAAATGTGTGTGTTTTTTTAAATTTAAATGTGTTATGGCTTGGTAACAACCGAGCCTTGGCTTGGTCACTACCAACTCATAACGTGAACATGTTTTATTATAACGTACTCACATTTTCCCTATTTCGGGATGAAAAGGTAAATTGGCTAGTTTTTAGCCCCCCATCTTTTTTCACTTACCCTTTTGAGTGATGGAACAATTTTTTATAACATTTATACATGTATTATTTCTAATTTTTAATCATTTTTTCATCTAATGATATTTGAGATTTTTAATGCTCCTATAAAAAGACAACTTCAAAAATATAATAATATAAATATTAATGATTATTTTCAATTATATCAAACATTGATTAGAAAAGTATTAATCGTAAGGAGGGCACTTTGAAATTTTATTTTCAAACTTTTGTCTTTACAATAATATTATAGTTATTTTAAAATAACATGTAAAAATTGACATGAACATTTGAATTTTAATTTTTAAACTAAAATTAAACTATCAAATTATACAACTCATCTTAGAAACATTGAAAATAACTCAATTTTCATGAAAATAATATATATATATATAGCACCATGCCAAGTGGAAAAATACAAAAGTATGTAAAATACCATCATATGCAATTTGAAATCACTATCTTATTCTTATAATAGTATCTTACTATTTATTTAACAAGAGATTTGATAGTACTATGATCCATTTAAGTGAATAAGAATGTTTTATAATAATTGCATGGTTTTTATATCAATTTTTCAGGTCACATAAATTTCCTCATCTATCATCAACATATTTAAAATGATGCTAAATTAAAAAATATAATAAAAACAATAAAATAAAAACATCCACACAATTACTATAATCTTATTAATATTCAAAATTCAAGCCTTACTTTCCCATACATCATAATCCTCTCCACTAGTGGCAAGTTGAAAATTTGTTGATGGTTGAAACTATCCCAAATCAAGTTTGGATCCAATTTTCATGATAACCCTTCCCTCAATGTTGGCCATGTACAAGTTGTTCTCAATGGTCAAGATGGTGCAAGCACTATTGGCCTTGATCTTGTTTCTCTTTCATATTTCAATCAAATTTTAAATTTGTGTCCTAGAAATGATCATAAAATTGCACACACAAAGTCACCCAATAGAATGATAGTCATAATCACAACACAAATCAATTTAATGAAAAATACATAAAGATTAAGAGATTGAAAAGTATTACAATGGTGGGGATTCAAGGGTGAGTGAGAATGTAGACATATCCTTGTGTAATTTTATCATAAGGGAAGTGCCACGCATTTTGTTACAAAATGCATGTGTCATTATTGTTAATGAAAGTGAAGACCCTTTTAGCAAAGAGGTCGATCATATCAGATGGTTTCCATTGGAATCTTGTAAGCACTAGAGTTCATTTTCCTTGAGAGCGTACTGTAGAAGTCCTTTGGTAGTAAAGTCAAAAGCATTAGAGTGATAGCCGATGGAGTGAACCCAATCAACTAGTTCTTGTCTCTACTAAGAAAGCATCCTCTAGGTGCTCCCCTCTGTTTCTAAAAATCTCAATTTGTCACACCTCTCCTGCAGCAAAAGTGGGGTTGGTGTTCTACATGTACTGAACTAGCGCACTCATAGGGTATCCAAGGGAAAATTTGAATCTCTACTCATCGAATCCAATGTTGGACATGAGCCACTTCATCCACTCAGAAAAATTTCTCTGCACATGCAAGTATGTGTGACCGACATTGTAGAATCTAAAATAGGCCCTACTTCTTAAACCAACTATTTAAACCAATACAATATCATTACTACACACAAAAATAGTAAATAAAAACATAAATATAATCACTTCATTGATCTTCAGAAGAGATAAAAATGTTGCTTTGTTTCTTAATAGAGATTTCTCCTTGTATTGCAACTTGAAAAAGAAGAATACAGAGGTCTACATAAATAAGGTTTTCAGGACCTCAAAAAATAGAACAAAGGGAGTAAACATATCATGACTACCAAAAATCAGAGCATGCAAAGCATGCATTGTTCAAAAGAATAAACAAAGTCTCAAATACGAATACTAACTAAAAAAAGACTCTTCGCATGTAACAGACATGCATTATTTGAATGCAAACTATAAAAAAACCTAATCTAATTATGAAGCATCATTATCTTCATACTCCCCCTTGATGTTGAGAGGGCTCACAATTTGATCTCTAAGTGTCAAAAACTAATCTTTTGTAACTACCTTGGTGAAGATATCTGCTAGCTGATCTTGAGTGTTGATATGTTTCAATTCAACTTCCTTCTTCTGTACCAAATCATGAATAAAGTGATATTTTAGATCAAAATTCTTTGTCTTGATGTGATGAATCAGATTCTTTTCTAACTTGATGGAACTCATATTATCACAATAAATCACTGTAGGCTGAATCTGCTTCTCTCCAATTTCTTCTAAAACATTTTTAAGCCAAAGAGCTTGTGTACCTACTAAGGTAAATTTACAACATACTCTACTTTTGTGGAAGAGAGGGAAACCATTTTTTTTTTTGAACTCCAAGTAATTAAACCAAAACCAAAAGAGAAACAATTTCCAGATGTAGACTTACGATCATCCATACTACCTCCCCAATCTAAATCACTAAAACCAACAAGATTGAACCTTTTAGAAGAGCAATAATGAATACCATAATTTAGAGTTCCTTTCACATCCCTCAAAATTATCTTGGCTTCCTTCATGTGTATTTCTAATGGATTTTTCATGTACCTTGAAACAAGTGAAACTGAATATACAATATCAGGCCTTGTGTTGGTTAGAAACATCAAACTCCCAACACTACTTTTGTAAGTAGTCTCATCAACAATTTCAGCACCATCATCTCTACATAACACAACTCCTTGAGCACTTGGAGTGGAGTATGGTTTACAATCAACCATGTCAAACTTCTTCAACATATCTTTTGCATATTTGGTTTGGAAAATGAAATTTTCATTCTTACATTGATATACCTCCATTCCTAGAAAATATTTCATGAGACCAATATCTTTCATCTCAAATTCTTTCATCATAGCAATTTTGAACTCATCTTCCATCTTAGAACTGCAACCCATATACAACAAATCATCAATGTTCATACAAACATACAATAAGAATATCATTACCTTCTTGTTTATAGTAAAGGTTAGGTTCACTCTTACTTCTTTGAAAGTCATTCTCTTGAAAATATCCATCAATCCTAGCATACCATGCTCATGGTGCTTTCTTGAGGCCATACAAAGCCTTCTTCAACTTTTAGACTTGATCTTCTTTTCCTTGCACTTCAAAACCTTATGGTTGTTCCACATACACTTCCTCTTCTAAGTACCCATTCAAGAATGAATTTTTCACATCCATATGATGTATGCTCCAATTCTTTTGAGCTACTAATGAAATCATCATCCTGATAGTCTCTTGTCTTGCAACTAGTGCAAATGTCTCTTCATAATCAATCCCATACTTCTATGTGAAGCCTTTAGCAACTAATATTTCCTTATGCCTTTCAATACTCCCATCACTACTAAACTTGGTCTTGTAGACCCATTTGGTTCCAATCTTCTTCTTGTCATGTGGAACCTCTATAAGCTCCCAAGTATCATTCCTATGAATGTAATTCATCTCTTCTTGCATTGCTTGCATCCAAACTTCATTAGTACATGCTTCTTTAAAACATGATGGTTCAAAATCAGCCTTGGTAAATAAAGAAAAATTAGTTGTCTCACCTATTGGATTTTCTTCACGTGCTTGATTTGCACTCCTTTGATAAATATCACTCAAACTTCTTAACTTCCTTCTATAACTTCGAGTTGAAGTTGGACTTGCAATATGAATTGAACAACTAGATGAAGGGCTACTTGATGGATTTTTCGTACTTGGAACAAAAACATTAGTGGGATTCTCATGATCAATATCATCAACAATAATATCATTTAAAACAGATTTTAACTTCTCCATATTGGTTTTTTGATGAGCATAAACTCCTCCTTCATTAAAAATCACATCTCTTGACACAATAAGCCTATTAGTGAGAGGATTATAAAATCTATAAGTCTTAATTTCCTCACTATATCCAACAAAAATACATGAATCATTTTTTGCATCTAACTTTTGTCTATTTTAATCAAGTACATGGACATAAGCCAAACAACCAAAAACTTTGAAATGATTAACATAGGCCTTTTCTCATACTATGCTTCATAAGGAGTCATCTTCTCGAGTGCACTGGTGGGACTTCGATTGAGAATGTACACTATTGTAGCAATTGCTTCACCCAAAAAATAATTACTTAATCCCTTGGTTTGTAACATGCTCCTTGTCATTTCTACCATTGTTTGGTTTTTTTCTTTCAGCTACTTCATTCTATTGAGGTGTGTATGCAATGGTGATTTTCCTCCTGATGCAATTCATATCACAATAATCTTGAAAGGATCTTGAACAAAATTCTCCTCAACGATCAATCCTTAAACATTTTATTTTGCACCCTTTCTCATTTTCCACAAGTGCTTTAAACCTCTTGAAAATCAAGGGCTTCATCTTTGGCCTTCAAAAAATACACCCAATATTTTTGTGAGTAATCATCTATAAAAAGTGATAAAATATAATGACTTACCCAAACTCTTTGTTTGCATAGGACCAAAAATATTATAATGAACAAGTTGAGGGGGATGATGGGCCCTCTGTGCATTACCTTTTGAAAATTTCTCCCTTGCGTGCTTTCTTTTAGCACATCCTTCACAAACCTCCTTGTGCTCTTCAACCTTAGGTAAACGAGAAACTAATGCATTTGATGTGAGAATCTTCAAACTATGAAAATTTAAATGTCCATACTTGAAATTCCTTAACCAACTGATATCCTCATATGCCATATTGGCAAGGATGTTGTTATGTTCACCAAATTTCAAAGGGAACATTCTATTCTTTGTCATAGGCACAACAGTCACAATCCTATTGTCCCGATTCTTATCATAAATTGTACATTTCTTATTCTCAAAAAATAACTTTATAGTTCTTCTGACATAGTTTTCCAACACTTAACAAATTATGCTATAACTGTGGATTGTAATAAATATCATTGACACTCCTTATACCTTCCTTTGTGTGGACTTTCATAGCTCCTTTTATAGCAACCTCCAATGATTTGACATCACTAAGCTGAATCTTGGATTTGAAACTCTCATCCTTTGTTGAAAATAATTTCTCATTCCCTATCATATGGTTAGAGCATCCAAAATCTAGATACCAAACTTCTTCACTACCAGTTTCACCTTTAGAGAAAGATAAAAATAAATGATCTGGAGGATTTTCATCACTTTCTTTAGCATAATTAACTTTTTTACCTTCTTTTAATCTACAATCTCTTTCAAAGTGCCCATACCTATTACAATGGTAACATTGAACATTTCTCTTATCAAAATTTCCTCTACCTCATCCTCTTGAACCACCTCTACGTCTATTTTCTCTTGAATGATTCTAATTTTGACCTTTATCTTGGCCTTCATTTTTTTGGTCCTACTGTTGGCATCCTTTTTCTTTATGATTTTCAATTTGGATGAAAAGGATTTCACATCACTTTCTCCAAAAGAATCTTTCAATCTCTCTTCATGAGACATAATACATCCAACAAAGTGATCAAACTGAAAGGTTGTTAAATCTTTGATTTCTTCTATGATAATGGCAACATGGTTCCACTTTGGTGTTAGAGACCTCAAAACTTTCTTGATTACAACCTCACTACTTATTTTTTCTCCTAGAGTGACCATTTTATTATACACATCATTAACTCTCACACAATAATCACTTACTTTCTCATATTCTTGAATTTTCAAATTTTCAAAGTCTCTTTTTAAAGTTTGCAACTTAACTAATTTTACCTGATCACTTCCTTGGTAAGCTTCCTTTAAAATCTTTCAGGCATCTTCTACTATCTTTGAACTTGCAATCCTTGGAAATAAGCTCTTATCAAGAGCTATTTGTCTATGAAACAAGGCTTGATAATTCTTCTTTGTAGCCTCCTTTCTACCTATTCTTCCATTGGCTATGAGGCCATTCCAATTAGCTGGCTCTACATAACCTGATTCAAAAATTTCTCACAAATATTTTCCTATAAAAAGGGTCACCATTTTGATGCACCAATAATCATACTCATTTCCATAAAATTTTAGAATGGGAAAGGAGTTAGAATTTGGCATGATAAACCTTTGGAAAAATTCCAACCACTAAATCTTTAACCCAAAAGAAAATACCTACTTTGATACTAATGTAGAATCTAAAATAGGCCTTGGTTCTTAAACTAGTTGATTAAACCAATACAATATCATTACTACACACAACAACAGTAAATTAAAACATAAATATAATCATTCCATTGATTTTTGGAAGAGATAAAAATGTTTCTCTATTTCTGAACAAAGATTTCTCCTTGTAATGCAGTTTGAAAAATAAGAATACAAAGGTCTACATAAATAAGGTTTTCAACACCTCAAAAAATAGAACGGAGGGGTTGAACATAGCATGAAATCCAAAAAAATAGAGCATGCAAAGAATGCATTATTCAAAAGAAAAAACAAAGTCTCAAATAAGAATACTAACTATAAAAAGACTCTTCGCATGTAACCAACATGCATTATTTGAATGCAAACTATAAAACAACCTAATATAATCATGAAGCATCATTATCTTCAGACAACGGGGGTACTCGTAAAGTAATTTTTAAGTTCTTTTTCCTTTCCCAAGCTGCACAAGTATGGATTGTTGTTCATGGGAACAACCTAGGCACCGCAATCTAGTCGTCCATCATTTGTTGCTTTCTCTAATATACAAGGGTTGTCATTATCATCCTACTTTGAGCCCATCTGGTGATTTATCACCACATCACACATGCACCACACTCCATTTTGGTGGAATACCTACACTTCCTATTGCAACTTCTTTTTAGTCTCGTAATGGGATTCTAGGTAGTATAGATTCTCCAGCAAGTGACCTATATAACCAAATGTATATACAACCAAATGTATGAGAGAATCACTATTACATCTTGTCTAACTAAATGTGCAACCTTTTAGCCTCTAGAGGTTACCATGTTACTTGTTAAACCTCATGTGCTACCTTTTTGAGGTTGGAAGGATTTCTATCTCACCCCAAAGGTCACTAAATCCTTACATCTCTACATTCCTTGCACACTCTCGATTTTAGTTGGTTCTGCTTATATTCTTCTTATATATTCTATCTTGATCTCTTGTATGGGGGATTATTTCAGTGGGTCACTTTTTGAGATTCTAGTACTCCTAATCATAGTACTACCTATATTTTTAACTTCACAAATTTTTATTAACTTTGTGTATATTGGTTGAGTAGTGTTAATATGGTCACTCATCTAGTGTTTTGTATCTCTCATTTTGATCTACAATTTTTAGAGATTCGTTCATTCTATCAAATACCAAATCATCATTGGTAGAGTTTACAACTTCTAAATGCTTCAAGAATTCTTCATTATCATGTTCCTATCATCAAGAAATTTTTTTCAAAAGGTCTTAAATCCTTCTCTTCCTCTTTTTGGAGAGGATTTTTGTTCCTAGTGAGTTTTCTCCTTTACTCCACTTTATGATAATGCATTGTTCATGGGTACCTAACTTGGCCTCTAACTAGGACCCATTTTTATCTATTTTCATTTTGTGATCTCCCCAAGTATCACTTAAGAGGGGTGTTAGAGTGAATAGTTCATCTATTCACTAAACTTAAGTGTACTTAGGTTGATGAAGTTAGACAACATCTTGTTTAACTGAATATGCAACCTTTTAGCCTCTAGAGTTTACCAATTTATTTGGTAAACATCATGTTCTACGTTTTTGAGGTTGGATGAATTTTCATCTCACCTCAAAGGTCACTCAACACTTGGCATCAAGGTTGATGACTTGCTCAAATAGGTTGTTAATTTGCACATTCCTAGTGATCCTAAGGTTGACACCTATAGGACAATTGCCTAGTCATTTATGCCACTTTATGGGGCACTTGTCAATCCACGTGATAGATGGATTGCCTCTTCCTTTCTTATTTAAGCAAGTTCATTGTACATTCAAATTAACTCTTTTATCAATCATTTTGATAATAGAAGATTAAATTCTTTGTGTAAGTGTATCTTTGTGGAAGCACAAGGTTTTTTCTATCATGATCTTGGATGAAAATCCTAACAAGTTACACATGTTGTCCAACTTATGATGCTTGATATGTTATATTATAAGACATATTTGAGCAAATAAATGAATCCAAAATAGAACTACCAATTTTTGAGTGTATTACAATACACTTATGATAGGTAAAAATATGTGTTATTTTTACCCTTTAAACTCATATTGGGATTTGGGTGTTGGTTTTCAAATTATGTATTTGTTTTTTACTTTATTAGGTGATTTTAGTCCATTGTTTTGTAATTAATAGTTTATGGTCTCATCTACTACTCCTATTTATAAGATACCTGAGGTGGAGACATTGAGTAATGAATTTCTTGGTATTGTTATGATGTTACAAGCACTCTAGATATATTTTCTTAGAGATACACCTATGAAGGAATTATCATCAATTGTATCATAGTTATATTTATTTTACTAAATAATATATTTGGCCTCCTTTGGAGTGTAGTTTCTTTCTCCCAAACAAATTTTCCCCACATACACATATTTTGTGTTATGATTTTATTTATGTTTTATATGTATTTCTCATTTCTATAATTGTAAGTATCTTCAAATTTACACAATAATTTCCATTAATATTAGTTTAGGAAAAATTTCCACATACCTTACTTCCTTTCATGGTTTCCCAAGCCTATGCACGGATGGAATATAGTTATTTTTCAATTGGTTACATACCTTTTTCAGATCAATTCCACATAGTGTTTCACCATCTAATAGGTATTTTCTAATTTTGATGTCCATAGAAACCATGTTATTATGATAAAAATCCAAGAGGTAAGGTCAATAGTGACAAATCACTAACATTTCTATCACATACTTTATGTGAGTGTGATTTTTGTATTAAATTCATATTTTAAAATGGAAATATTGGTGTGGATAGCTATGTTTGCAAACATAATAATTAAGAGGGTAAAATTGGAAGAAGTTGGAAGAAATTATTTAAAAAAAATTGACCTTTGCAAGCACAAGTGTAGGATTCAAGAGGAAAAGAATATGGTCCTATTTTATCCTAATGCAATTATGGATTGTGCAAGATGAGCCTTATGTAGTGCAAAATATTCTAAGTCTTTTAAGAGTTGGTTTCTTAGAAGTAGAATTGATAATAAAACTATCTAAATTGTACCTTGCAAGGGAGGGAATAGGCCATGAAACACTTGAACTAGTGGTAGAGGAAATCATTAATTTAATAGAAAATAATTATTTGAAGGTTAGGGTATGTATTGGTTAAGAAAAAACTTAGCATGATCATCATGAAGATGGACTTATTTGATACTTAATGATATTGTATTGGATAAAACTATAGCTCATAGTTAAATTTTTTGTTATATAATTAGAAATAATTATAGTTATCATTGAAAAAATTATAATTGTAATGGAGGACAAATTAACTATGTGAGGGCTTATCCTTCAAGTTTGAATCTTATATTTGAGAACCACCCCTCACAACTCATTTATTATAATCACAAGTTTTGATTATGATAAAATTGGAAGGGCTAGTACTCATTAAAAAGTAGCCATAAAGGGAAAAGGAAACACAACTCACTAGAGGTGAGACAAGGATAAGACAAAGAGGGAAAAAAAACCAACGAGGCTAATGACCGAAGCCAAGAAACAAGAAAAAGTTTTGGAAAGACCCAAAACCAAAAGAGCCAATCAAGGAGGTTTGAATCAAAACTTCAGCAAAGATTCCAGAGTAGGAGCAGGGCCAAAAATAGGTGAGCCACCAATCTTATCACCAAAATTTTTCTTATGCTTGCAAGAAGCACCATGAAGCCTAAAACTCTCAGTAGAAAACTTCTCAATACCAATAATAGTGGGAGGCAACAAATAATCATCTCGAACCCCACCATCCATATTCCTTTTTATCCCTAACATAGGACCATTACCAACACCTCCATGGGAGTCCGAGGTAGTGTAGAGTTTCACCAAGTTCAATACTCATGGTAATATTTAGATCCTTCTCAAGATGGCATAGACCCTAAGCAACAAGCTGGAAAAACTGAGCAGATTCATAAAGAAATTCTTGCTTCCAAGAACCAAGCTTGGAGCAATGGTTCACACATTTGTGCAAAATAGAACTAGACTCCACCAAAACACAAAATCTAGCAAAGAGAATGATATATCTATCTTTACTAACCTTGTCTAAGGTAACAAAATGACCAACAACATCAACAATATCTTGAATAATATCATCATCCCAAAATTCCAATAAAAGCTTAGGGAGACAAACCCAAAGAAGCTGCAAGTTAAGCTTGGTAGCATCAAAGCTAGCAGGCCATCATTGAAGGTGAAGAAAAGCCTTACCAAAAATCTAAGGGCCTTCATGACAAATGCGAATGCAGTCCTCCAAGGAACTAAAGGAAAAAAGGAAAAACCCATTCATCAAAGCCACAATATGAAGACTAGGAGTAGCCCAAAGTTCAGAAGCCCACCTATGAATAACATTAATATTTGGTCTGAAACCATAAAATCTCCTAATAAGGGTAGCTTGCAAACCAACCATGGTTCTATCAATCCATCCATCAGGAATGGAGAGAGAGAGAGAAAGAAGGAGTAGTAATAGAAGTTTCTTGAGAACCCTCACTAGAGGCAACAATTCCCTAAAGATGATGAAGATCAGAATCTGAACAAGGAGGCAGAGAGATCAAGGAGCAAGGAACACCCAAAGCAACACAGTCCATCAATGCAACTTGAGCTAGAACAAAAGGAATGGGGACCTCCAAGGGAGACCCCAAAACAAAACCACCCCCAAAACAAGACACAAAACTTAGAAAGCTAAGAAACAATCAGAAGTAGGGGAGGGAACAAAGGAGGTGGCCACAAAAATCCCTTGTTGATAAATTTGCATAGGTTAGACCCATCCCGGCCCAAGGAAATGGATCCCTCAACACCCAACACAAACTTTTTGGGCAGAGCATTAAGCCTCCAACCAAGAAGAAATAGAGCACCTTCCCATAGAAGAAACATGCACCTTCCTATCCTTAGCTTGCAAAAAATCCTCTAGAAGGATATCTAAAAGATATTCATCCTCCTCCATACTCCAGGAATACAATAAGCCATCCAACTCTTCCTCGAATTCTGCACCATCAGATTTGGAGCCATCAGAAAAAACAACACCAATAAAGTCCTCATCTTCATCTTTGTAGGCCTCCCAGGAATTAGAAACCTAGCCGCCCCCTCCAACACCATGCAAGGTTGAAGCCACAAGGGTAGAATGGCCCCCAAAAACTATAGAAGAGGCCAAAACATAGGCAGCAGGGATGTGGTCGTCAACAACAACAGAGAAACTGACATCGACAACACCAGAGAAATCACCAGCAGAAATCTCATATCCATCCTCATGACTAGAGTCCTCATTGCCTGCACCATCTCCATCACCAGCATTTGAACGGTTTCCACCAAAGTCCATAGAAGGGTTTTTCTTCATTGCCACTCTTCCTTCATATTGATTTATTATTATCACAAGTTATTCTAGTTTAATTGCAAATATTATTTGCATTTATCCAATCCAACGTGGAAAAGCATGGATCCATTTTTAGAAACATTTATAATTCAAGCAAATCTTAATAATCATAACTAAATTAATTTTTTAGACCTTACAAATCACTTAAAGGAAATTTTAGAAATAAAATATATTGTTGAGATAGAGTGTACTATTAAAAAATAGTACATATATTTATATGTTCACTTATTTAACCATATAATTGAAATTGAGAAAACATTTAAAAATTAGAAAACAATGAGAATCAAACACATAACACCGAATGCACATGGAGATAACTTAAAAAAAAAAAACCTCACCATCAAACAGAGAATAGCCAATATTAATCTTGAATGCCCTACTTCACCAACACAATATAACATCCATAAAAAATCTAACCAATGCATACAAATTATAGAGAAGTTAGGAGAGAAAGCTAAACATGGTTTCACAAACCCACAAGCACCAAAACCAAGATCTATAGGCAAAAACACATGCCCCATGGTCAAATATTTAATGCACTCAAAATAGGCATTCATTATTGATAAGATATTTGACTTGTATCCCTTGATAGGCATACATTCTAAGAATTCCATACCATTTTTTCCTCTTAACACAATATGGACCCCACCTTATACTAACAAGATTGTATGCTTTCCCATATAGTGCCTAGGAATAAGAAAATTTCATAGATGAGCTCTAGTAAAGTTCTAACCATCATTGTCATCCTCTACCTCCCTTATTAATGTCATTAGAAATAATGTTCCAAGTTAAGCCAAATAATAATATATAAATTTATATAAGCATCTAACTATTCCCCTTCCCAAGATGTTAGAAATGCATGAATATACATCAAATTTGTTAGCCTAATATCACATTTATGGGTATGCGCAGGATCATGATGGGCCAAAAAGTGGCAATATGATGGGTATGTGGCTGATGACATTTGTTTTACCCAAAATTGATGAAACGAAAAGGGTTTTTAAAGGAGATTCTCAGATTTCCACCAATATAAATTATACCTTGCTTTGAATTTAGTAAGTAATTATTATTCATTTTCTATTCGAATTACGACTAAAGTCCTGATTGATAGGTTGATTGAAAAACATCTATATATTTCAAATGGTATCACATTTTTTGAATCCAAAACATGCATCACATTCTATGTTTGCACACTATAGGATTAAAAAGAAAAAAATGAATTTCATTAAGTTTTGACCAAGTTAAGGTGGTCTGACATACGAGTTTTTATATTTTTTAAAAGTTGTAATAAAAAAATCATAATTAATTATTTTCTTGGAAAAATTGCAAAAAATATGTATCACATTGGGACATGAGTCCTCTACTTATATCTAAAATATATAAAAAATGTTATCATTTTATTGTGGTTAGGGTGGTCAGACAAACACCTACTTCTTATTTTTCCGAAATTTAAGTACTCTGCATTGAAATTTCAAATTTTCATGAAATAGATTTTTTATTTTTATAAACAAACCTAGTATTTTAGAAACTACATTCAATTTTCCACAAACTCTATTCTCACATATGTTTGAAATAATATAGACAACTTATTCAATTTTTTACGTCAAGTTGCTTAACTCTGATTTTTCTAATTTTTTTGCCATTTAAGGGCCTATTTTTTCCATGATGATCTTGCACATACCCTTATTTAAAAAAATAATCTTTAGGTCTAAGATGAAGGTATTTTCATAAAATATGTAGTTCAAAAATATTATATAAATTTTCTTTAAAAATCTCTAAAAATTGAAAAATAGTGGTTTTTTAGAGCAAATTGTGAGTTTTACATTACATTATGGCTTATACAAGGAATTCAATTCTAGTGGAATGATTTCATTCAAGAAATTATTGTTCAACAAGAATTCTAAAAGAAGATTTGTACATGCATGCAAACTAAATAGAATCAATCCTTACACATATTATTTTCATATAGCTCAATGTACTATAAGTTTTCTAATATAGGAAGCTAATAGGGAGTGAGACCAAAAAAATAATTGTTAGGAAGAGAAAATTACCTATTAAAAGAAGAATTATTCCATTGAAATTCTTGTATTAGAGAACTGTCGCACATAACACGTTTATTTTTATCAAAAGTTATTCCAATCCAATTGTAAATGTTAATTTCATTTATCCAATCCTACTTGGAAAGACCTAGATCCATTTTCATAAAAAATTGTAATTCAATCAAATATTAATAGCCACAACTAACTTAAATATTTAGCTCTAAAATAATCACTTGAAGAAAATTTTAGGGTAAACAACATTATTTAGGTCTACGAATGGATTTTCATAGAATCCCTAGAAATTTGTCAAATACATACAAAGAAAGGAGGGTTTTGCATAGCAAACATCATGAATTTTATATTGGTAAAATATGGCTTGTGATTTTCTTACCTCTATCCATAGATGTAATAGTTCAATTTAACACACTTTGTAGGTTTTGGAGTGCACAATTCAAAAATATATATTATAGCTTGAAACAATCCACTATTTTATTTGGCACTAGAAACATGTTATGTTTATTATTCAACAAAAATGACAAAATAAAATTGTAGAGTTCTCATTTAAAATTCAGAGACCAAATGATAGTATTAGAATAATTAGGAAGATCTAGGAGATGAGAAACAAGCACAATGAAAAACAATGCATGGATTGTATTTAGTTTACCCAATTTATATTGAGTACAAAGCCTTGCATATATAGGAAAGGATGAAGAAATTTACCTATGAGGTGAATTGACAAGTGCCCCATGAAGTGGCACAAATAAGTAGACAAGTGTCCTATAGGTAAAATATGGATATTACCTATTGGTAGTGGTCTACAAATGGATTTTCATAGAATCCCTAGAAATTTGTCAAATACATACAAAGAAAGGAGGGTTTTGCATAGCAAACATCATGAATTTTTATATTGGTAAAATATGGCTTGTGATTTTCTTACCTCTGTCCATAGATGTAATAGTTCAATTTAACACACTTTGTAGGTTTTGGAGTACAATTCAAAAATATATATTATAGCTTGAAACAATCCACTATTTTATTTGGCACTAGAAACATGTTATGTTTATTATTCAACAAAATGACAAAATAAAATTGTAGAGTTCTCATTTAAAATTCAGAGACCAAATGATAGTATTAGAATAATTAGGAAGATCTAGGAGATGAGAAACAAGCACAATGAAAAACAATGCATGGATTGTATTTAGTTTACCCAATTTATATTGAGTACAAAGCCTTGCATATATAGGAAAGGATGAAGAAATTTACCTATGAGGTGAATTGACAAGTGCCCCATGAAGTGGCACAAATAAGTAGACAAGTGTCCTATAGGTGTCAACCTTAGGGATACTTGGAGTGTGCAAACCAACAACCTCTATGACAAAGTCATCAATATTGTGTGCCAAGTGTTGAGTGACCTTTGAGGTGAGATGGAAAGTCTTCCAACTTCAAAATATGTGTGCATAAGGTTAGCCAAATAACTTGGTAACCTCTAGAGGTTTAAATTTTACACATCCTTGATTAGACAACAATTTGTCTAACCTTGTCAACCTAAGTACAATTAAGTATAATGAATAGATTAGTTATTCACACTAACAACTCCCTTAAGTGATACTTGGGGGAATGACAAAAGTGCAAATAGATAGAAATGGGTCCCAGCTAGAGGCCATGTTAGTTACCCATGTACAATGTATTCTTTCATAAAGTGGAGTAAAAGAGAAAATATTGTGGGAACAAAACACCTCTCCAAAAAAAGAGAATTGGAAGGATTTAAGACCTTCTGAAAATATGTGCCTTGATGATAGGAACATGATGATGAAGAACTCCTGAAGCATGTTGAACTTGTAAACTCTGCTGATGATGAACTAGTTCTGTTGGAATCAACGAATCTTCAAGTAATGTAGATCAAGATATGAGATATACAACACTACATGAGTGAACATATGAACACTACTCAACCAATGTACATAAAGTCAATCAAACTCAGTGAAGTCGATAATTTAGATAGTAATGTGATTAGGAGTACTAGAATCTCAAATTATGATCCAGTGAAATAACTCTCCATTTGAGAGATATAGATAGAAGGTTCATGAGGCCTCCCGAAAACAAGATTCTGCTTCATTGAAAGAATCATTAGCATAACACATCATACTCCCCCCTTAATGCTAAGAGAATATAAGTAGGACAATTGAGATCGAGAGTGTGTAAGGAATGTATAGATGTACAAGGTGTGCTCCAAGACATACTCACATAAGGTGGGAATCACAAGAATCCATGTTTTGATGGCATAGCCCCCCATTACACTTTATAATTCATTGTATGTATAATAATTTCCCAAATTCCATCCATGTAAAACACACATTCAGCTTTATGGCACTTTATATGAGTGTGTTTACAAGCGTTTTCATTGTTACAAGTTGTTACAAGTTTATTGTCATGAGGCGGATTAAGAAGACAAGATTAAGTTATGTCTTGCAAACCTCAATGAAAGACAAAAACAGAAAATTAGAACCTCATTTTCCAAATTCATTGCAAAAGAGAAAAAATTGACGACTCTTTTACAAATTTTTAACCAAGACAAAAAAGGACTCCCACTTCCCATTTGTAAGTTATTGCAAAATTAAAAAAGCTCCCCTAGATACTTTACAATGGATCAAACAATTAGTGTTTGCAATTGATTAGAATTTGCATAAATTGTCAACGCTAAAGGTTAAATGCAATTTGTTAAATGCTATCTATCAAAGCAACAAACAATATAATGCAGAGTAAGCAAAATAAGTTATTTGACTGAGTCTCGAGGGACAAATGAAGCCATTTAGAAAGGGGTTTCGAGGAACGTTGAGTGATTGCAGAGAATTTGATTCCTGCTACCTCTTACAAAACCACTGGCACAACTGTGTATGAGGAAGTTACCACATAGAAGATTGACTTGGTCGCTGCTGGAGAATAGCCACATGGAGAAGACCTTAGTTGATTTTCATGCAGACCTGGCCATTGTGGCAGAGAGACCAATATTGGTGTCCAGCTTTCTCTTGAGTGCTCCCACGACTTCCATGCCAACTTGTGAATTCCATGCCATCGAGCAAGATAAGTCGCGGCCCTAGGATCCACATCATGCTCTCCTCTTTTGCGCCGGTGGTCTCAGTAGAAAAGACATACAATGACAAGCTTTTCGTAGCAGAAATCACCATCAGTATGTTCGAGTCGTCATCCATGATCTCTATGCTGCGCTGCGTCCCTGATTGCTGCGCCTTTATTCCAGAATGCCGCCAGTCAAAGTTCACGGCCCAATTTTGGGCACTGCACCTTCAAATCATGGCCTCTGGATGACCCTCCGAATCTGCATGATGGTCCCTTCACGCCTATGCCACGTTTGAATGGGCGTCCCAATTGAAACGCGACCTTCAGGGTGCGTGACATGTAAGGGCACGCAGCCTGCTATTCCACGCCTTGTAGTATTCCCAAGCGCTTTGCTCAGACCAGTGTAGGGCGCAAATTCAAGCTTTGGCGTTAGCAAATTGGGTGGGGTCAAAGACAAAGGGCGTGGCTTAGACCATGCAGCAGCATATTCCTGATTCGCGCCCCTTATTGTGCAGGTCGATTGGGTGGAGGGTGCTGGTGAGAGAGGCTCGGGTTATACGCAAATCGTGCCCCCCTTTTTGGTGCATGAAACCAAAAAAAGAGTGAAGCCCCAAACAGAAAGTCAACATGGATAAGTGGGACCACAGTACAATGAAAAAGATAATCACATACCCCTACGTCAAGTATAAAATCCTTTTTGAATTAATGTGAACACACGCTACTTACAAAACCTTTCATGTGTATGTTCGAAGTCAACTAAGACCTTGGAAAGTTTATTAAAATAAATATATTTTGAGCGATGAAACATTTTATTTTGTTATAACATTTATATGTATTGTTTCTAATTTTTAATCTTTTTTGTTTGATAATATTTGAGATTTTCAATGTTTACGTTGAGAGATGTCTTACAATGGCATTTTGTGTGTTCAGAAAAACTGTATCTTAAATCAAAGAGAGTTCTTGTTTTATAACTAGCATATCTATCTTATCATAGTCTATATAGAAAACATTGAGAGATATCAATTGTAGGAATCCAAAATGACAATAATATTAATATTGTGCATTTGTAATAATATTTTTATTAGTTGTGTATTCTACTTTTGTAAGTCTATGTTGGTCTTTATGTATCTTCTATTTGTTGGTTTTGTCACCCTTGCATGGGTATACACAGAATTGTGTGTATGTTTTAGTAGTTTTAATCTTTACTGTATATTGGGATGAAGCCCTATAATAGATTCTCAACATTATCATCTAAAAAAGATCTACATGATGCAATAAAAAGCTAGGTCCTAAAGCTACAATGCATCTTCCCTTGAGTAGACTTACCATATCTAGAAAAGAAGTGACCTGCTCCACTTTAGTTACACGTATTCTGGCATGTTCAAGTGTAGATGTTGTACCACCAATTGAAAAAATAGTATAGCTATAGTACAAAAGAAACAAAAAGAATTTATGGACATACACACTGCAATAAACAATACAATTGGCAATTTGTGAAATATATAAATAAAAACTCAAATCACAGATAGCTATGCTGAGTGAAAATGTATAAAATACATGCACATGTTGTTAAGCACTTCTTGGAGATCCATCACAACTCATAAGGAATTTATGTTAGGTAAGGCAATGGACAATATTTTTCTTATATTTGCATTCCTATAATAACTTCAACATAGATTGTTTCATCTCCCTATCTAAGATTCTCATCATATCTTCTGTAGGGGAAAGGTACACTGTAATATTCCAAGATACTATGCTTAAACTCATGTTTGTGTGATAACCATACAAGGTCAGGACTTAAATATATCTTCCAAAAAGCTTCTATGGTTTTTTTCTAACATGCATTCATACTAACAAAAGCCAGTAATCATCCCTTGCAAATGGAGCTACTGAATAGGGCATTTGTGCAAGATTTACTAACTGAATAGAATGTTGGTTTTTCCAACCATAAAAAGAGAAGATGGCGCCTCTCCCGTCCTATCATTTTCTACTCTGATTTGAATTTTATATGTTTCCCTTGATCCCCTTTCTATTTCTATTAGAACTCTGTTATCTCTTTCTTCCTCCTATGCTTTTCAATTGCCATCAAACTCTGGTGTTTCTTTATGTTTCCATTGTACCCCTTTCTATTTCTATTGTAATATGGCTATGGCTTTTGGATCTAACTTATTATAAATTTTAACCATGAGAATGAATACTGAATAAATCAAATTCATAGTGGGATTATTTTGTAATGCAAAACGTATTAAAATAGCTTTTCATTGGTTGACCAAGGGTAAAGATGGAATTTTATCAAATGTTATGAAAATGTACCAAAAACACATTGAAACTTAGTAATGTTCTTGGTTCTATAAAACATGTAACTGTGTGCCAAGGGATAATTGTATAGATTAACCATTGCTTGAAAAAAACACTTGAATTTTATTTTGTGATTGTTTTCACATACCCCAATAAAATGAACTCCCTTTTCCAAGTAACTCTTGAAAGCTGATTTGCAAGTATTGGTAGGGCACAATTAGAAAATGAGCAACTAAAAAAACAAATACAAAAACAAAGTTTCTCTTTAAGTTTCTAGAAGCAAAAACCTACTGAAAGCATCCATTTCTTGAAATGGATCATATAATTCAAAGAAAATCATATGATTAACTCACCCTAGATTCTGAAGGCCCCTACTAAGGAATTCTAGGTTGCGTTTATCTGATAAAGATATTAGAGCTTGCTTTGACTCTGCTACAAATAAACCCGAAAGTATTTCAACCATATCTACAAATTGTGGATAATTTGGTGCTTTTATGCAATTCTGGCACAAAAATGTGGTTAGTTCTCCATGGCACAAAATTATGTCTTCGTTAAAGTATGATAGCTATTGACCAGTACCATGAGACCCGAAATTACTACTTTTAAAACCAGAACTGTAAATACAAAGGATATACTGCATTAGTATATTCTGATTACCATCTCTCTCAGCCAAAACAAGTCTTGATCCCCAAAAATTGAACTAAAACTAACACCATTCATTTCGACAGAACTGGGTTTTGACAAGTTTTATTTGAACTTATTATCAACACTAAATTTCTAAACTATGCTTTGTTTGGATAACTCCCACACTGATGAAATAATGATGTTATCTGCTGTATAAACATAACCATTCTCTATGGAGACCTTGACACCTGTGTCGCTTTACTTGATTTTCCGCACCACCTAAATCTACAACAACTTCTTGTCAATCAAAATTTCCATGTCGCAGAAAGGGTTTTCTAAATCTTAGAAATGAAAGGGAACAAACCTTGTTGAGCTTAAGGCATTCATCTGTTATGGTTATGTTACTGCTGGACAAAAACTCTTGGGCAATCTTTGCACAAGATGCTCGTATCCTCGACTATCTACCACAAAGTATTAGTCATCGCCGTAGTATTCAAATGTTGCAATGGGCTCAATGTTTTTTAAGCTTGTTACTCTAGGAGGCTCTGCATGCAAAACAAGACAAAAATATTATACACAAACCATTCGAACTGATAATTCAAAGAAAACGATATATATATTTTTTCTTAGATGAGAATTTTCTATTTCGAAGTCATAGAAGAGGAAATCAATTCCCATCCCCAACTGTGTCTCTATATCAAAATAACCCTTAAATGATAGTTTTACAACTACTGCATATCCTATCTTCATGTTCAAATAAACATGCCTATATTTCTGTAGATGGCTATGTCACGTTGCTACCTCAGTAGATAAAAGTATGTCATGTTGCTTTTATTTTGGGAAAATTAATTTTTAAATAAATGAAGGGTGATGATTTCAAGAACTCTCCTTGATTTAAGGTAGAGTTTTTCTGAACACACAAAATGCTATTGTAAGACGTCTCTCAAAGTAATAAAAAAGAAAGACAATTTCAAAAATATTATAATGTAAATATTAATGATTATTTTCAAATATATCAAACATTGATTAGACAAGTCTTAATCTTAAGGAAGGCATTCACAAATTTTATTTTTAAACATTTGTCTTTCCAATAAGATCTTAGTTATTTTAAAACAGTATGTGAAAATTGAGTAACATTTTAATTTTAATTTTTAAACTAAAAATAAATTATGAAACAATACAAATCATATCTTAGAAATATTGAAAATAACTCAATTTTCATCAAAATAATATAATATATATTATGCCATGTCAAGTGGAAAAATTGCAAAAGTATATAAAACACCATCTTATGTGATTCAAGATCACTATTTTATTCTTATAATAGTCTCTTACTGTTTATTTAATACTGAGACTTGATAGTACTATAATCCATTTAAGTGAATAAGAATGTTTTGTAATATGTAAGTGAAAATAATGTTCTATAATATGTACGTTGGTGTTTTTTTGTATTTTTCATATCACATTTCCTCATCTATCATCCAAAAAAAAATTAAATGATGATAAATTACAAAATATAATCAAAACAATAATAAAAAAAACATCAACACAATTATTATAAAAGAAAACTCTTATTAATATTCAGAATTCAAGCCTTCATTTCCCAGACAACGTAATCATCTCCGCTAGTGGCAAGATGGAAATTTGTTGATGGGTGAAACTATCCCAAATCAAGTTTCGATCCAATTTTCATGATAACCCTTCCATCAATGTTGGCCATGTACAAGTTTCTCTCGGCAGTCAAGATGGTGCAAGTGCTATTGACGGTAATCTTGTTTCTCTTTCGTATTTCAATTAACTCTTTTATGTTGTCTTTGAAATTCGTGTCCTGGAAATGGTCATCAAACTGCACACACAAAGTCACCCAACATAATGATAGTCATAATCACAACAGAAATCACTTTAGTATCAGTAGTAAATAAAGATTAACATATTGAAAAGTATTACAATGGTGGGGATTCCAGGGTGAGTGAGAATATAGACGTATCAGGTTGCATAATTTTATCATAAGGAAACAACCACATCTTCTACTGCGAAATGCCAGTGTCGTGGTTGTCAATGAAAGTGACAACCTTTTCAGGCAAGAGACCGATCATTTCGGAGGGTTTTCCGTTGGAATACGTAAGTGCCAGAGCTCATTTTCCTTGAGAGCGTACTGCAGAAGTCCTTTGGTAGTAAAGTCAAAAGCAATAGAGCAATTTCCAGTGGAGTGAACCCAATCGACCAATGACTATCTCTGCTGAGGAGCATCCTCCAGGTTCTCCCCTCTGTTTCCAAAACTCCCAATCTCCCACACCTCTCCCACAACGAAAGCGGGGTTGGTGTTTTGACGTACTAAACCAACGTGCTCACAAGGTACCCAAGTGCGAAGTCGAACCTCCACCCATCAAAGCCAATGTCAGACATGAGCCACTTCATCCACTTAGACAGCTCCCTCTGCACTTGCGAGTTTGTGTGGTCAACGTCGGGGGTTCTCGTAAAGTCATTTTTAGGGTCTTCCTCCTTTCCTGAGCTGCACGTGTAGGGCTTGTCATTCATGGGAATGGCCTAGGCACCCCAGTCCAGGTGCCCATCATCTGTTCCTCCCTCGAATATACAAGGGTTTCCTTTGTCATCCTGCTTTGAGCCCATCTGATGATTTATCATGATGTCATACATGCACCACACTCCATTCTAGTGGAACGCCTGCACCACCTGTCGCAGCTGCTTCGTAGTCCCGTAATGGGATTCCAGGTCATACAACTTTTCTGGAAAATAATCTACATAACAAAATGTACGAGACAACCACAATTACAAACCCTCGTGGTGGCCTCCATTACAACTACTTAACAAAACCCAACATAAAGCATTATTTCTTGCATACCTTGTTGACTGTCGGTCGTGGACTGAGAGGGCAGAGGGAACCAAAAGTCTGTAATGTCGGCATATGCGATCTCCTTTGCAGCCCTTTCAACACATTGTACCAGGAATCGCTCCTCCATGACTTCCAAACTAATCCCTACAATTACCCCATATTTTAGAAATATTATTAAATCTAACTTTGCTTAGCTTTAATTTGCCTCCTTACCTGAAAGAAGACAATATCCATAGGATCTATCATGGAGGGTGTCTGCGCCCAACCATATGTGATCAGTGCTACTAATATGACCATGCCCAAAAATTTACCTCCATTTATGCCCATAGCGGTACTAAATGTAAAGAATCACCAGCAAATTATTCAGATCATTGTAGCCAATGTTTGCAATGAGGAGCATAACAGATATATAAAATTGACTCAACAACGAATAAAAGTAAACTGATAATAACACACACACAAATAATTTAGAAACTGAAATTTGCATTCATTCATTCAAAATATAATTGATTTCACAAAAGGCTCCTGCTCTGTTTCACCACAATTTTTTCTTTTGTAGAGAACACTTCTATTTTTCTGTTCTCACTTCTTAATAATAATAAACTTCCTTACAAAATATAGCCATCAAAAATCACCGAGAAAATTCACAAGGAAAGAGGTGAAATAAATGCCATTAAATACATTAATTGTAAAACCCAAATTCACATCAAGTGAAAAAAATTTAATCCCAAAAACAATCAAAACCATATTAAATATTGTCCTTTAAAACATTAAATTCTTGAGAAAATATTTATGCTAAAAATCCTATAAAAATAAACTTCACCGCTCAACCACGAAATACTTGAGACTGCGGGAAGCTCTACTGCACATTATGGAGGATGACCCGTGGGATAGCGGTAGAACTGCAATACCACCCAACACAAACAAGATGCCCACTATGGCGGCTCTACATGAAACAATGGAGAGGAGCGCGGGACCGTGTAATACCCCCTCTGCACTTTGTCTTGACCATAAAGCCGTATGTGATTTGGTCTCTCCTTTAGAGATAATTGTTTGATAGCATGTTGTGAATAATGTGATTGATTAGTGCCCTTGTTTGATTGTTTTGTTAACTAGGAATTAGTGGATTTAAAAGGCTTCGTGATAAGCTCTTATATGAATGAAGGATTAAATAAATATAATTAACACTATTCTTTAATTGGAGTGTAGTTTGTAACTGTTACATCTTAATGGCGCAAACTAGAATGATGCTAAAAATAGATTTGAGATGACAAATGTCATCAACAATTTCATGTAGGATAGCGGGAGTAATAGGTGTGAAAGAAAATCTCTCTCTCTAAGTAGTCCAGTATTGTTGGATTAAATACTATGCGATAAATAAATATAAAATAATAAAAAGGTAATCATTGAGTTTAAAATTAGAACACATCTAGTTCAATTAATAAAATAAATTAATAAATGATGGCTGGCGTGGTCTATAATTGCAAATAACAGAAGTATAGTTGCGTGTGCCACTCTACCTACTCACATGCTATACAAACTAAATTTAGAATACACTTCTTGTAACCGCTTCATTATGGAGCCTTAGTCGTGTTCTTGTTAGGAACTCTGCATGCTGAGAAAAAATGCCTCTTCTAATTAATAATGGTTTTGCATGTGAAACGAGAGGGGAGAGTTTTCAGGGATTGCAGAGAAGTTAAGGGAATCGTTATAGTTTATCTTAGTGTGGGAGCACGTTTTTAGGGGGCTCAACTTGTTGTAACACATCTTCTCTCCTTGCATGTCAGTATCCATATGGGGGGTCTCAGGCATTGATTCGTAAAAAAAGATAATACCTTTTTACTTCTGCGAGGGTGGACACCATGGAAGCATAGTCAAATCTTCCATAGATTTGTAAGGTTATTCGACATATATACAATAGCTAGGGCAAAGAAAAATAATATTGAGAGGACCAAACGCCTACCGAAGTCATTGATGGAGTCCTAGAAACAAAAGGAGATGGGCTAGACTTGGATCTGAGCCTGTGAAGGACCCAAATTTTTCAATGTCTTGATTTTCATAGAAGTTGACTGCTGGAAGTGAGTTAGGGAAGAGTGTCGGGGACAGGAATGATATAGTGAGTGTTTGTGGAGTGGTGCCTAGTCACTGCTTCCTTCCCTTTGCATGCCAGTCTACCGAGAACACTAAGGGGGAGGCATATGTTGTTGTAGAGGAGTTAACACTAGTCACTGTTGAGATCCACAGACTGGGAGGAGGCGACAAAACTTAGAGATCATTCAAACTCACTTCCCATAGAACGGGCTAATAGATAGCATGGGTAATCCTTCTCTTCGTCGAAGGAAGTGGTTGTGTTCTACATATCTGTGTTGCACCATGAGGTAAGTCTCTGGAATTTAGTTTTTGTGTATTTCATTATCACTGGAATCTTGTATGCGACCTTTATAACATTCCTTTTAATTATTCTTTAAATGATGAAATCGGTATTTCTTTGTATCTCTTATGTTCTCAGGGGTGCATATTCCCTGTTCCATGGCTCTCCCTTTTGTGCACATAATAAGTCTTCATCTTTATCTGTTAAGTTCTTATTAAGTATCCCTTAAGACAGATCTATTTGTTGCTTGGTCCTTTGTTTGCGCAAATTTCAGTCTTAGAAAACTGTAGAGGTGTAAAAGCCTTTCTAATTTCGTTGAAAACCTGTCACATATGCAGTACTCGAAAATAGAATGATGTAGAGGTTTTTAATAATCTCTTTGATTTCATTATCAACTAGAATCAGCCGCAACACTTGAACATAAAAGGAAGTTTAAATGTTTAAATAACCTGCTTGATTCTGTTGACAATCTATCATATTTGAAGCACTTGAAAATAAAATATTGTCAATGAATAATTTAAATATGGAGCTTTCCATCGATCACAGTGAAGTTTAATTTCCGAACATCAAACTTGAGCATGTCTCTGGAAAATCGCCACCAAACTGAAATGCGTCTAGTTCAAAATAGAAAAGTTGTACATTATTTCTCCTACTCTTAAGTCACGTATTTGCACCTCGCCTTTCTCTTTCCCTTCAGTCTTGGGGATAACATTTGGGATTTGACAATAATAAACGCATGTAGATGGCAGTATATCCAAATTCCAATATTCACCTTCTAATATACTTGGCAACCTATCACAGTTATAATGTTTAGAGTTGATGGCCGATTATTCCAACCTTAGCCATTTTTTTAATTAATTGTGATGCAGCGTATATCTTATGATGTTCTAATACATTTTGTGCATATCTTACGATGAAAACAATCTTTGAAACCACATTTCTTGAGGCAATATGACAAACGTTGCATGCGTCTTGTCTAGACTACCACGTTTTGCATGCATGTTATCATTTATTTTACACCTTATTGGATGTGAATCTTTTCTTCCCATAGCTTTCATTATGGCACAGGCAGAGAGGATGCTGGAAAACTTTGAGGTAATTACCTTTACACCTCCCAAATGTGCTCACCCATTCAAGTTCCACAATCTTGGTACTTTAGACCATTAAATTTTATGGCTCTATCGGATCTTTTAAAACTGATGTTTTCTTCGTTTACCCTGTTCGGGTGGAATCACCAATTTGTTCCACGCCTGTACCCTCAGATTGTTGACTTAGATAGAAATTTTTATTATGCAGCTATTGATGCCAACATTCTATGTGCATTCACTATTGCGCTATAGTTTCATATTATCCTTATTTCGGTCTATGTGATATTTAGCTTTCTTATTATCTAAACCATAGATGTTGCCTTGTATCGTCCATTTGAATCAAACGGAAAACTTGGAGTGGTAAGAAAAATAATAATCATACTCTTTTGCCTTACAAACACACTACTTTTTGAATGCCTAAAGAGTTGGGAATAAAACAACTTTTCATCGATTCTTCCTAAGAAAAAAAGGGGTTCATGGGATTTTAAGTAAAGATAGGTTTTCAAGTGAAGAAAGTGGGATAAATAATATTCTACCCCTTTAGGATAAAATATTCTCTTATTACCCCTTTGAGGTGAATCTTAATAGGCCAAATTTTTATATGTAAAAGAATATTCCCATCTATTTAAAATATTTAAATTTTTAAGGAGTATTTCTAGGAAGAGTTTATAATTTTTAGATGTAAATGTTTATGATCCCAATATTTAAAGATTTTAAAAATAAATAAAATTATATTAAAGTTTAAAAAAAAATATATTATTACTTAAAGTTAAGAAATTAGAACATTATTACCATAGTTAAATTTTCTTATGAATAGAATTTGGTTACTTTTATAGTTATTTTTATTTGGTAGTAAGTTTTATTATGAGTTGGGTTTAATAGTGTTTGCTTTGGTTGCATGTTGGATGGGTACCCTTTGGTGAATTATGTGGGTGGTTTTTGGAATTGAGGTTGTTTTGAATTGATATTGAGGTGAATTACGTAACTTGAGTTGTGAAAGTAATATTGCTTTGATTTTGAGTTTGATGTTGATTTTGAGATCAAGTTTTGTTGTCACCTTGTTGGGAAACCCTTGTTTTAGTGATTTATCAGTCTTCTAGAGAAAGGGAAAGAAGGATGTTGCTTTATTATTGACCTTCACTTTTGGTTCTTTGTGAACTATTGCTCGTATGATCTATTTGATGATTGGGTTTAGCCTTGCACTTGAAAATAGTTTCGTTATGAGGATTTTGTGTAGGATGGTGTATGCCTTGCTTAATGCAATTTATCTTGTGGCTTTATATGTTGTGCATGGGGGCTTACCCTGATAGTGTCTTTTGAGTTTTGTTGTTCATAAGGGGAGTGGCTTTCAATGGGGGTCGAGACCCAGAAGTGGTCTCAGGGTAACTCATTGGAAGTTTATTAATCAAGTGAAAACGTTAATATTTAATTAGGGGTTTTGGATAGAATCACACATTAACAAGATATAAGTGAATGCCTCACTCATGGCTCAAGTGCTTGTATGGGCTTGAGATGAGTTGAGAAGGCCTGGAATGGAAAAATCATTGTCTTGTCCTTATGAAAGATAATCGATGCCGCATTGGATTGCATGTGGGGCCGGGTTTTGTAAGAGGTCACCAGGGTAACCCAAGTTGGGGGTCGGGGCCTAGGAAGATTCGCCAGGGTAACCCATGCAACATTGCGATGACACTCTTCCTTTAACAACCATGTATGCTTTGTTTCCCTCTATGTTATTCTTGGGCCTCTGGAAGCACATGTTGGCGTTTGTATGTTGATGCTTTATTGGTTATTCCTTAGGTTGGACACATCTTGTGTTGGTTATAACTTGTGCTAGAAATTGTCTTATGTTATTCTGATTCTTGTTGTGAAGTCTTGTATCCTTGTTCTATATGATGGTTATTGTTGGGGATCCTTCTTGTCATCTCTTAGCATGGGGGGTGGGCCTTCGGGTCCACGTGGTTGGGTGGAACGTGCTATGCACCCCATTGGGTCCCCAGTTGTTGATCGAGAAGTGTGAAATTGTACCTTGCAGTGTCTCCTGAGTTGTACCAGAGTTGGATCCAGTATTGCAGACTTTGTACTTCTTCATTTCAAATGTATCATTCTATTTTATTGTATCTTCCCCATTCATGTTGGGAAGCGGCATTGTAATATTGTAACCCTTGATTAATGTGTTGATCATGTTCATGTTATTTTATGGTTACTGGTGTATACTTACCATCCATGTGATGTAATGATGTTGTTGTGAAAAGTAATGCAGTCTTGTAACCCGAGGGGATTTGTTATATGTAGTTCATGTTTAGTTTCATATCATGTGATATATGATTATTATGATGTATGTTAGTACTTTAAAAAAAAAAAAAAATTGGTGCCATAAATGCTAGATGTAATGTATCCTTTGGGGTTGCTTGGCAGGGCATTACTGAGGTCACCACTTCACCGCATGAGAGAGGAAAAGAGGTTGCGGTATGGCGATCAATACTGGACCATCGCACAATACAAAAGAGGAAGCAATGGTAACGCAGGAAAGAGGTCTAGAATGCATGCGGGAAACATTCAAAGTTGGAATTATTTCCAACACTTCCCCTTAATTACAACTACTATCGTCAATGATGCCCAAATGATCTCTCTAATAGATGAAGTTGTCTTTTCCCAGTGCCTTGGTAAAAATGTCTGCACACTATTCTTGAGACCTGCAAAACTCTAAGAAAATTTCACCATTGTTGATTAACTCTCTAATGAAGTGATATCTAGTATCAGTGTGTTTGCTCCTTTTGTGAAAGACTGGATTCTTCGATAATGCTATGGCTGAATTATTATCACATTATATTTTTGTTGCCTCTTGTTGTTCTTATTTCAACTCTCCCAAAACTCTTATCATCCATACTACCTAATAAGATGCACTTGTGGCTGCAACATACTCTACTTCAGTTGATGAAAGAGTGACTATTGGCTATTTTTTCACACCCCGTGATACTGAACTAGTGCCAAAATGAAAAACATAACCTGATGTAACTTTTTTTTTCATCAATACTTCCATTACAGTCACTATCAGTATACCCAATCAGCTTGAACTCATCTGAACTTGAATATTGGATGCTAAAATTTTTTGTTCGACTTATATATCTCATAATTTTTTTTCCATCTTTCCAATGTGTGTCTTTAGGAGCTTCCATAAATCTGAAAATCAAACTTACAACATGCATTATGTCTGGTCTTGTGGCTGTCAAATACATGAGACTACCAACAAGTCTCTTATATAAGGTTGGATTTACATTTAAACCTTTGTCATCCTTACTCAACTTCAAACCTGTGACAATTGGTGTAGGTGTTGATTTGCAATTTGTCATGTTAAACCTCTTCAAAATATAATTAGCATACTTTGATTGGGAGATGAAAATACCATTTTCATTTTGATTCACTTCAATGCCCAAAAAATATTTCATGAGACCCAAATCTATCATTTCAAATTCTTTCTTCATAGCTCCTTTAAACAAATCAATTGATAAATCACCCGTGAAAATCAAATCATCAACATACATGCATACAATCAAAATTTCACCTTTTTCATTCATCTTGGTATACAATGTAGGCTCGTTGTTGCATCTAATGAAGCCATTCTATAAAAGACATGAATCAAATCTATTGTACCAAGCTCTTGGGGCTTGCTTGAGACCATACAACGCTTTCTTTAGCTTGTAGACTTTGTCTTTTTGTCGCAATATCTCATACCCAGGTAGTTTTTCCACATAACCTTCTTCTTCAAGATAACCATTTAAAAATGTTGATTTTACATCCATTTGATGAACTGGCCATTTGTTTTGAGTTGTTGTGGCAAGTATCATCCTTACTATGTCAAGATGTGCTACAAATGCAAAAGTTTCATTATAATCAATTCCAAGCTGCTGCGAATAACCTTTTTCCACTAATCTTGCTTTATGTTTTTGCACTTCACCATTTGTATTTAATTTGGTTTTGTAAACCCACTTTACTCCTGTTACATCCCTGTCTTTTGGAAGACTTACCAACTCCCATGTTTTATTCTTTTCAATTGCATCAATTTCTTCATTCATTGCAAATATCCATTTATCATCCTTAATTGCATCCTTAAAATGAATTGGATCACCTATTTGTAAAAAAATGCAAAAAGAGACATCTGATCACTATTATTCTCACCTTCATTTTGTTCATATATATCTCTTATACTTATGATTTTCTGGCTTCTCATGCTTGCCAATGTAGGATTTGATAAATCACTTGAGCTTGTTGAATGCGGTCTTGCTGGTCTAGTGACTGAAGTTGATGTTGTAGATGGTGTTTGTTGTCCTAAACGTGAAGCTGCTCTTACATTTGATGATGGTATCACTTGTGGACCACTTGGTTGAGCTTGAACAGGTGGAATGAATCATATTTGTAGGATTATTTGTTGGTACAAAAATTTCATTTTCCTCTTGTGGAATACTTGTTGATACATTGATTGTTTTCTCTTTGCTTCCATCCCATGCTTCATCTTCTATAGAATGTACATCTATGCTAATTATGACTTTCTTAGTTGTTGGATTATAAAGTTTATAAGCCTTGGATTCATCACTATATCCAACAAAGATACATTTTTTTCCTTTTTTTATCTAGCTTTCTTCTTAATTCATCAGGCACATGTGCATATGCCACACAACCAAAACTCTCATGTGAGCAACATTATGTTTTCTTCCAGTCCATGCATCTTCAAGAATGATATTCACAACACTTTTTGTTGGACACCTATTCATTATATAAGTTGAACATGATACAACTTCATCCCAATATTCATTTGGTAAATGTTTGGCTTTCAACATACTTCTAGCCATCTCCATGATTGCTCTATTTTTTCTTTCAGCTACCCCATTTTGTTGAGGTGTGTATCTAGTACTAAACTTCTTGTGAATCCCCTCATCTTTGCAGAAATTTAAAAATTCTTTTGAAATATATTCACCTCCTCTACCCATCCTCAAAGTTTTAAAGTAATACCCACTTTGCTTTTCAACAAGAGACTTAAATAATTGATGAAAGAAATCAAACACTTAATTCTTATTCTTTAGAAAATAAACCCATGTTTTCCTAGAATAATCATCAATAAAAGTCAGAAAATAAAGAATGCCACCAATTGAGAGTGTTTGCATAGGTCCACAAAAATCTGAATGTACAATTTCCAAAGGGGCTTTTGCTCTAGCTAACTTTCTTGCTAGAAATGAATCTCTATGTTGCTTTCCTAAGATACATCCTTCACATACTTTTTCAAGTTTTTGTATTAGAGGTAATCCCTTTACCATGCTTTTCCTATGAAGCAAATTTAGACCTCCAAAGTTAAGATGCCCAAATCTCAAGTGCCATAACCATTTTTAATCTTTTATTTCTTCCTGAAAGATAGTTTCAGTAACTACAGTGATTTCTTGTGTGCATAATCTATATTCAAATCTAGCCGAATCTTCAAAGGAAACATTCTATTACTTGTCATTTTGACCTTAGCAATGAGCTGATTACTTGGGTATTTGTCTAAAATTATGCACAGTGCATTTTTGAAAGTTACTCTATACCCTTTTTGAACAAGTTGTCCTATACTGATCAAATTGTGTTTTAGACCAGGCACAAAATACACATCTAAGATATATTTCCCCCCCCCCCCTGTTTAGTTAGAATGTTGACATATCCCTTTCCTTTAATTGACACTTTATTGTCATTACCCAATGTAACATCAAATTTAACATTTTCATCTAAACTTGAAAACATTTCTAAATTTCCTTTCATATGGCTGCTTCAACCTAAGTCTAAAAACCAAACATCTTTTTCACTTCCTTGTGCAACATTACAAGCCAAAAACATTGTCCTCTTTTTTAATTTTTGATCTTGACTTTCCTTTGTAAAATTTTCATTTTGTTTACCATAATCATATTGTTTCTTTCTACACTCATTCATGTAATGCCCAAACTTTTTATAGTAGTGACATTGGATTTGAGACTTATCATACCTTTTTCCTTGTGACATATTTTGAGATGAACTTGAGCCTAAATTTTGGCTACTGCCTCTTCCACTTGAGCTTGAAGGGTTGGTTCTTCCACCTCTGTAAGAATTTCTTCCTCTTCCTCTAAAATTTGACCTTCCTCTGCCTCTTCCTTGACTAATCAAAGCTTGTGACTTGAAGGCATGCTCCAATGACGTATTTGTAGACTTACTTAGCCTCTGTTCATGAGAAATGAGAGATGCATGGAGCTCATCAATTGAAAAAATATGAGAGGTTCTTTGTTTCCTCTATGGTTACAACAATAGAATCAAATCTTGTGGGAAAAATCCTTAGAATCTTTTCAACAACTCTGACATCTTCTAGATTCTCACCATGAGATCTAATTTGGTTCACCAGTCTAATAATTTGAGTAAAGAATGAATCTACAGTATCATTTTCCTTCATATATATTGTTTCAAAATCTCTTCTCAACATTTGTAGCTTTGTTGTTTTCACCTTTGCCATACCTTGATAGATTTTTTGGAGAATATCCCATGCTTGCTTGGACTTTGTTGTTGTTGAAATCCTTGGAAAAATGCTCTCATGTACTACTTGAAATATGTAAAAGAGAGCCTTTGAGTCCTTCTTGTTATCCCTCAGCAAATCTTTCTCTACTTGTGTCAAAGCATTGTATGTTGTTGCATCAATGGGCTCTGGATAGCCATACTCAACTAAATCCCAAATATCTTGAGAACAAAATAGTGCCTTCATGGTGATTGCCCAATAATCATAGTTTTTCCTATTAAAATATGGGATTTGTGGGTTAGTCAAGCTTGTGCTTGTTGCCATCCTTTCACTGAGACTTTTAGAAATAACCCTTTTACTAATGACCCTAGTCTAATAAACCTACTCTAACACCACGTGAAGGCTAGAGGCAAAGGAGAACAACATATATCTAAAATTGACTCAACAATGAATAAAAGTAAACTGATAATAACACATGCACACAAATAACTCAGAAACTAAAATTTTAATCCCAAAAACAATCAAAAACATATTAAATATTGTTCTTTAAAATATTAAATGTTGTTAAAATATTTATGCTAAAAATCCCATAAAAAAGAAACTTCATTGCTCAATTGCCAAGAGAAAATAAGGAGTCCATGAGACTGTAGGAGAAACTGCTCTACTGTACGCTATGGAGGACGACCTTGTGGGATAGCGGTATAACTACAATACTACCCAACACAAACAAGAGACCCGCGATATGGCGGTAGACACTGCTATACCACAAGCAATGGAGAAGAGGCCTGCAGGACTACAGGGTCATCGCTTCACTGCATGAGAGAGGAGAAGAGGCTATGGTATGGGTATGTGCAGGATCATCATGGAAAAAACAAGCCCTTAAGTGGCAAAAATTTTAGAAAAATCAGAGTTAGGAAACTTGACATAAAAATTTGAATAAGTTATCTATATTATTTCAAAAAATGTAAGAATAGAATCTGTAGCAAATTGAATGTAGTTTCTAAACTACTAGGTTAATTTTTATTTATTTTTAAATCTATTTGGTGAAAATTTGAAATTTCAATGCAATAGTACTTAAATTTCAGGGAAAAAATAAGAAGTAGGTGTCTATCTAACCACCCAAACCAGATTAAAATGATAATATTTTTTTATAAAATTTTAGAAATAAGTAAATGACTCATGTCCAGATGTGATGCATATTTTTTGTAATTTTTCTCCAAGTAAATAATTAACTATAAATTTTTTATTACAACTTTTAAAAAATATTAAAACTTGTATGTCTAACCACCTTAACTTGGTCAAAACTTCATGAAATTCAATCTTTTTTTTTAATCATATAGTATGTGAAGCATATAATGTGATGCACATTTTGGATTCAAAAAATGTGATAGGGTATGTGCAGGATCATGATGGACCAAAAAGTGGCGATATGATGGGTATGTGTAGGGTATGTGGCTAACAACTTTTTTTTACCCAAAATTGATGAAACGAAAAGGGTTTTTAAAATAGATTCTTAGCTTTCCACCAATATAAATTATGTTTTACTTTGAATTTAATAAATAATTATTATTCATTTTCTATTTGAATTATGACTAAATTCCTAATTGATATGATGATTGGAAAACATCTATAGCTTTCAAATGGTATCACATTTTTTGAATTCGAAACATGTCTCACGTTCTATGCTTTCCATACTATAGGATTAAAAAAAGAAAATTGAATTTCATGAAATTTTGACCAAGTTAAGGTGGTAGACACATAATTTTTTATATTTTTTAAAAGTTTTAATAAAAATTCATAATTAATTATTTACTTGGAAAAAATTACAAAAAAAAATGCATCACGGACATGAGTCCTTTATATATCTAAAATCTTATAAAAAATATTATCATTTTATTGTGGTTGGGGTGGTGACGGACACCTACTTCTTTTTTTTGCTGGGGTGAAGTACTATGCATTGAAATTTCATATTTTCCACGAAATAGATTTTTTTAAAATAAACCTAGTAGTTTAGAAACTACATTCAATTTGCTATAGATTATATTCTTATTCAATTTGCTACAGATTATAATCTTACATATTTTTGAAATAATATAGATAACTTATTCAAATTTTTATGTCAAGTTGCCTAACTCCGATTTTTCTAAATTTTTTGCCACTTAAGGGCTTGTTTTTTCTATGATGATCCTACACATACCCGATACTATTTGAAAGCTATAGATTTTTTCAATCAACCTATCAATCAGGACTTTAGTCATAATTCAAATAGAAAATGAATAATAGTTATTTATTAAATTCAAAGTAAAGAATAATTTATATTGGTGGAAAGCTGATAATATCCTTTAAAAACCCTTTTCGTTTCATCAATTTTGGGTTAAAAAAAAGTCGTCAGCCACATACCCATCATATCGCCATTTTTTGGTCCATCATGATCTTGCACATACCCGTATGGCGGTCAATACCACACCACTGTACAATGCAAAAGAGGAAGCAACGATAATGCATAAAAGAGGTCTGGAGCACACACAAGAAGCATCAGTTGGAATTATTTCCAACATTATACACTCTGAAACCCAAAAACTAAATCAAATAAAAATGAAAGATAAGACTGAATTCAAACAATTTATATACTTCAAAATATTTAAAATTAAACACCAAAATCAGATACTTGATGATAAAAAATGTCAAATTAAATGCTAGATCTTTATAGACTGACAAACAAAATAAGTCATTAGTCAAAATGAAACACTTTCGATGGCTCCATCTTTACAGACTTACAACCAAAACAAGTGCAGTTTCATGTCAAAGATGTAACTCACAAATCATGGTGGAATTGACTGAAAGGATTGACTCAGGAGATAATGCAGACCACAAGTTGAAATGAGCGTTGTTGTTAAAAAGAAGAGTCTAGCGTCAAACATAAAATCTTCACACTATAGGTATTACATTGATGATCTTTTATTGTATGTTTTTCAATTCTAACAAAACAATATAATCGGAGATAAGAAAAAAACAATATTATAATTTTATGTTTAATATTTTTAAAACTTTGGTTTATCTATTTTTCTATTGATTCATTCTAATCAACAGTCAATGTGTCAATGATTTTTTTTTCAATTCAATTGATAAAGAAAGGTGCATTTCATTGAATTTTTCTATTTATCTATCTACTAGAAATTCCACTATAAATATTCTTTGTCTCCTTCTTCTTGAATGAAATTAATTTTATTTTATTTTTTCAAATTCAATTGATACAAAAATTTATTATATTGTTGACTTTTAAATTATATGTGCTAAAATTTCAACTTTATATATACACTTTTTCTATTTGAATGAAATTAAGAATTATTTAAAATGTCACTCAAATCTACATAATTAGTTATGGAAAAAGTAAAATATAATCTTCATTTTAATATGAAAAGGCATAGTAGGTATAATTTTTCCATAGTCCATGAAGAATAAAATGTGGGAGTAATAATGTTAATTACTTAATTAATTAAATCATATCGATTTATTAATTAAGTAACCTTTTACTCTATTTTCACTTAAGTCAAACAAGTGGGCCCATTAATAATTAATTAATTATTAATTATTAATTACTCACTTTTAGGGTTATGATCTCCTTTCATAAGGATTGATCTCTTTGTAATTATTTAAAATTCTTTTTTATGCAATTTTTGCTTCAGGCTTGTATAGCACATTTGTTGTGTTTCAGTATCTTTTCTACATGACAGGTTATTTGCTTGTAGGTGTTCACTGGGTTTTGTGAGGTTGTGTTTATCAACTTCAACATGGTATCAGAGCTCCAGATCTGAAGATCCTTGTTCACATTTTTGAAGATTTTTTTTGCATCAGAAGTAGCTAGTCAAGATTTGTGGTAGTCAACCTACACACACTTCAAGGTGGAGAGGGGTGACGTTGGAAAAAATGGGCATGGAAGCTTTGCAAGCTATGACTCTTTTTGTGGTTGCATGGCTCACTGTTCTTTGCAATCCATGATTTAGCTTGTAATTTAGCTTGTAATTTGACGTAACCCACAACAAAACCTGTGGCTAGGTGCGATTTGCATCAGGCACCTATTTTTCCCTTTGTAGCTGCGATTTGGAGGGAGTGTCTATGCATCAAAGGAAAGTTTAGGCAAAGAGGAGCCAGAAGAGAAGAGGCACAAAAAACCCCAATAATCTCTACACCCATAATCTCTATTTCTAGAAGGCATTGGAAGCCCTAGCCTGCCTTTTGTGTTTGGAGGGGGAAATTGAAATCCCAGTGCATTTGATCATAGTGGGTGTGAGGTTGTGCTTGCAATACATAGTAGGTTGTGTAGCAATACACATCCGGTTTTGTTGTGCATAATCTCCTTGATGCGTACAATGTATTGCAAATAATCTCTTTGATGCATATAATGTGTTGCAAATAATCTCTTTGATGTGTACAATGTGTTGCGTATAATCTCATTGTCTACATAATTCCATTTGAATGCATTTGAATTTGTCTTTTTTTTGGGCCAATTGACTTTCATTCAAGTGCACCCTTCACTACTCCTCCATCATTGCTAGCGATCTGTTGATTATCGGGTGATTGCATAGATTCTTGGCTTTTGAGGGACCAATCTAGAAATGTGTAGAGGTGTATTATCTCAATCTGCATGTGGTGAATCAATGCTAAAGATTGGAGGCAATGCTATTTGTTGGGACGTCAAGGCCCCATAATCTAGCCACCTCATTTTTCCTCTTCAATTTCATATCTACCTATATAATATATATGCCCTATTTTAGGCTTTGTATATTAGGCCTTCAATTTTTTATTTTTTATTTTTAATTTTTGCATGTTTAGTTATGCTAAAAATAACATGCAATAAAATTACAAAATAGAAGGGGGGTGTAGATATTTGGGAAAATTTGTAAGGGGTATTTACCAATTTGGGGAAACAATTTCATGAGGCTGGTTTTTGCACCGCAATGGAGGAAGATGTAAGCCTTTGTATCTAGGTTTCTTTCATTTTGTTTTTGAATAAAGAAACTTATAATATTAAAAGTTGCTAATTAACTATTGAGCTCCGCACTGTTCCTCCAATCGGCAGCCAAAAGTGTCAATTTTTTCTAAATTCCTGACTACATGAGCTTCCAGAGTTGCATCCTCGTTTGCTTCTAGAGTTTCTTTCTAGTAGGAAAATATTGAGCATTGGAAAAACAATGGGATCATTCCTAATGGAGGGAATCTTCACAATTCTTCAATAGTTGCAACTTTCTTTTTAATTTGAATAAATTGTTAGGAGTTTTTCCACCTATATTTTCTCCTTTCCTCTTTTCTGATAGCCACATAACCACTATTGGCCCACCATCTTCATTTCCTTTTGTAGATTGTTCTCTATCAATCTTCATAGGATCTTGGATCAACATTATTGCTTTCTGACATGTGGACACGTGAGCAATTTTTAGATGCATTTGTGCAAGATAGTTCATTGGTTTGTAGACTTTTGCATTCACTGTATGGTCTCAAACAAGCCCCTTGGGCTTGGTATGAGAAGATGGACTCTTTTTTTCTTTCCTCTCACTTCAAACACTATCATTAATATCCCACAGTGTACATTCAGCATTAGGAGGGTGATCTTTTGATCCTTGTGCTATATGTTGATGATCTCATTCTTATAGGTAACTCATTATCTATGATTTAGAGTGTTCAAAGAGCTTTGATGGAGTAGTTTTGGATGATAGATCTCAGTATTTTGCACTATTTTCTTGCTCTATAGGTTATTCGGTCTTTAAATGGGATTTCCATATATCAGCAAAAGTATGCTCTTTATATGCTCCAAAGATTTGGCATGCTTGATTGAAATCCTGCCCCCACACCATTTCAGTTAGGTGTTGTTATGTCTTCCACTTGCTCTGCTCCTTCAGTAGACTCTACATTATACAACTCTAGGGAAGTTGGTTGGCAATTTGTTATACCTGACAAATTCACGTCCTAATCTTTCCTTTATGGTTGGTCTTTTCTCTAGGTTCTCCCATGATCCACATGAGAGCCATTGGAAAGCTACCAAATGTATCTTGAGATACATTCAAGGCACCACACAATATGGCATTCACTACACATCAAGAGCCCCTCGCATTGTTGGCTTCACTAACTTAGATTGGGCTAGTGATGTCAATGATCACAAGTCCACTTCCAACTTTATTTTCTTCCTAGGTTCTGGTCTTATTAGATGGTCTTGTAAGAAGAAATCTTCCATTGCATTATGATCTACAGAGGTTGAGTACTGAGCAAAAATTTTAGCTATTCAGGAGATTTTATGGATTTTGTAGTTTATCATAGAGTTTGGGTTTCCTCTTGATAGTCCCACTATTCTTTAGTGTGATAGTCAGAGTGTTATACACATTTCTCGTGATCTAGTGGAGCATTAGCAAATGAAGCACATTGAGATCCACATGCACTTCATCAGGAAATTGATTTGTGATGGTTCTCTCAAATCTTGGAGTAGATCCCTATAGAGGTATGGGTTGAAAACATCTTCATGAAACCTTTGGAATCACCACACTATCTTCAATTGCAATCTATGCTTGGGGTGAAGGAAGTTGTCCTTGGGAGGTATTTGTGAGGCCTTAATTTTTTTTAGCATGCTTTCATCTCTTTTTGGAGAGGAGTTTTTCCCACTGGGTTTTCTCTTTCTCCCTGCTTTACAAAGATTTGATTGTATTTGGGTACCTCAACAAGCCTTGTTGTTGGGACCCATCTTCGCTTTCATGCATTTCATAAATATTTTTGTACCTTCTCCATAAGTTCATCTTAAGGGGGGGTGTTGGAGTAATAAGGCTAATTACTTAATTAATTAAATCATATCAATTTATTAAGTAAGTCACCTTTTACTTTATTTTCACTTAATCTAAACTTAGGCCCATTAATAATTAATTAATTATTAATTACTCACTTTTAGGTTTTCTATCTCCTTTCATAAGGATTGAACTCTTTGTAATTAATTAATTCTTTTTTATGCAATTTTTGCTTCAGGTTTGCAGAGTACCTTTGTTATGTTTCAGTATATCTTCTACATGACAGGTTATTTTCTTGTAGGTGTTCACTAGGTTATGTGAGGTTGTGTTTATCAACTTCAACATAAAATGTATGCTTTTGGATTAAACTATGGATTCAAATAAGCATACACAATTTAATCCAGAAACATACATCCTATGAAAATACATGTCAAAATTTCTCATGTGCTTTTAAAATCATTGTGCAATATTTGTTTTTATCTTGCTTAATTAGTTGATAGGCTATATCTTATAACATATTTCACCCAAAAAATTATCTCACAAAAAAAAAAAAAAGAAACTTATAGGCTATTGAAACATTCCTCACCTTACACTTGAAAGAAAATTTTAGGTTGCGGTCAATATTTTTATTTGAAATGCTACCAAAATCTTGTCTCAAGATCAAGAATCTACTAGCTCTAAAACCACAATATTGGGAGATAGGGAGTGGTAGGGTGGGAGGGATAGAGGGATAGAGAGAAACAAGGAAGGAAGGAGATAGCGAGAGGTAGGGTGGTAGAGGTAGCTATAGAGTTCCAATGAGAGAGAGGTAAGTAGGGATGGAAGGAAGGAGGGAGGGAAAGGTGGAGAGAGGTTGTCTGTGTCTGAGGGAGAGAGAGATGGAAGGAGTGAGATAGGGAGTTGTAGGCTGGGAGGGAGAGAAAAAGGGAAGGAGACAAAGAGAGGTAGGATAGGATAGGTACATATTAGTTAGAGAGTTAGGGAGAGAGGGAAGAGTAGGTGGAGAGAGGAACCGTGTGTGTGTGTGTGAGAGAGAGAGAGAGGGAAGGAGGGAGATAGGGAGTGGTAGGGTGAGAGGGAGGAAGCAAGGGAAAGAAAGAGGAGATGGATATGGAGAGAGGTAGGCTGGGGAAGGTAGGTATAGAGGGAGGGATAGAGGGGTAGGTGGAGAGAGGTTGTGCATGTGAGGGAGAGAGACAAGGAGGGAGATAGGGAGTGGTATGGTGGTAGGGATAGAGGGAGGGAGAGAAAGAGGGAAGGAGGGAGATAGAGAGAGGTAGGGTAGGAGAGGTAGGTATAGAGAGAGTTAGGGAGAGAGGGAGGGGTAGGTGGAGAGAGGTTATGTTTGTGTGTGAGGGAGAGATAGGGAAGGAGAGAGATAGAGAGTGGTAGGTTTTGGTTAATTTTTAAGGACCAAACTGATCTCTAGAAATACCTATGGATTTTTCCATCTCCAATTATCAGTAATTCTAAAGGGATTGGCCAATGAACGAATAGAGGTTGCTAAACTTCTATTCCTACTCTTTGGGCTCTGCAAAACTAGGGAGGGTGATCCCACAATGTATACCTAGAGACTTTCCACAATTACAATCAAATACATTGTCAATAACAGATATCTCTCTTGACACCATTCAATAATATACATCAAATAAGTTGGTAGCTTATTATATCAATGTTATATGTATCGAATATGAGAGAGTAGACACAAAAACAAACAACAACAATATTCCCTTGAAATTTTATAATTTAATGATTGAGTAGTAAATGAATCAACACTATAAGTGTAACATAAATACTCTGCATGAACTGATGTCTTTTTCCAAAGCACGAATTCAACACCAATCTATATAACTTGATAAAAATTTAGACAATAGCACCTATAACCCCAAGAAATATTGCATTACAACATTCCTCTGTGACGTTCAGGATTGTCACTTCTTACAAATATCCTAGTACATAGTACTTATGAGTTATCAATATCATTGAAGCACTTACATAAATTCATTGAATCAATAAGCAAGCATGAAACTAAACATCCATCAAATAACGATAGAGACAAATGAAAGAAATTCTTGATTACTTTCAAACATAACTCATAACACACATACATGGAGAGAAAATAACCACGAAACTGATATTACTATGTATTATAAATGCTATATCATTATCAGTCTTACATGCATAAGTATGAACTCCAAATGAAACTTAAAACAAAGAATCTAAAAATTGCTTCGTATTATCTTGAAAAACTAACAATAGGGTGATCCCACAATAGTGGTTTACAATTTTTGGACAAACTGGACACTGAAATAATTCTTTTTAACTAAATCTTCACTTTCAAACACCTATAATAGCTAAATCGTGAGGAATTTGAAGATGACGCAAACTAGAGTTTCATGAATTTTTTTGTAGATTCTAAATTTTTTTTTTTCAAAAATTTTGGAATCAGACTGCACTTCTTTTTCCATCTCCCTCGAAAATTAGTTTTTTTCATAAAACAACATTTTATAAAAGTGATGCTCACCATATAACGCATAACCTTTTTCCCATGAAGGATAAAATTATAATTCTTTCAAATTTAGATTTGTGACTTTGATATCTAGTGCTTCCACTTGGTTAGATTGTTTTTTATTGAATACTTTTTTTTAATCAACTTTCGAAGTCAAACCAATTACAATTTAGACATAGCACGACCGTATAATGCGTAATTTTTTTTGTATGTATCAAATTTAATTTAATTTTTTTGTTGGATCAAGGACTTCAATATCTATTGCACTCATATTTTTCATTTTTTTTTTATAATATATTATTTTTCCACATGTGTAGAATAGAGAGCTTGAATTTTGGTGAAAAACTTACATTCACAAGAAATAAAAAATAAATATAATAATCAAATTAAATTTAATTAAAATTTTACTTTTTTGGAAGCTTATAATAAGTACTACATAATTACACAAAATGAATTTTGAATGAATTCATTTGATCCCTCAAAAGTTAAATCAAAAGTGGTTTTTTTATCAGCATTTTAATAGGTGTAAAGGAGACTATGTTATAGGTATGGTTTAAAACTAGTGGGGTTCTATCCAAGGGGGCTTGGTCTAAGGTGGTTTGATCAAAACCTCTTCAATTGGAATCCTTTAAATGGAAATTTTCAAGGCTTAAATCATTATATTTTCTCAAAATATGTGATTTTGGCAAAAATCAAGATCTCTCATAAAGTGTAAACCACTATTGTGGCAACACCTAGTATTAAATCAAAAAAATTCAACTCTTTTGCTACTGGTCCTTAATTCCTTCTTATAGAGATGAAGGAGCAAACAAGCTTCAAACTAGATAGTGCACATGTCATAATCCTATTGGACCACTTGCAACAATATTCCCCTTTCAATTATACTTGAGTCTTTTGGCAAAGAAAATAAACATGAGGAAAAATTAACCTCAACTATTTGTAGAGAACATGTCCCACCTCAAAAAACATCATTAGTTTGTTAGAACTTCAAAATATTCTCCACGTGCTCAAAATTCCAACTATGAGAAAACCAAAATAGCAAAACTTACGAAGCAAGGTAAGGAAAGCAGAAAAAGGTCCAAATTTTTTAATCCATATTTGCACCATGTACTAATCACTTGAGTTTAAGGAGAGAATAATATTTTACGATGTTATATATAAAAATCCTAATCTATACTATATTTAGGCTATATTATTCTTCTCCTGTCCATTATTCTCCTTATTCACCTTGTGTACTTCTCCAACCAAATGCTCTATTCATCCTCAGTGGGCCATTTAACATTCAATTAATCTTGCGCCTTAGTAATATACTGTGAGTACCTTGCATTAATTAAAATCATGGCTTCCTTAAAAAATATATCCATTTTTTATTCAATTTCCCCCATTGTATCAATGTTTGAATTGAGCAAGATGTAATCAGTGATAGACAAGGTCATCATAGCCACTCCAAGAAATCCTCCCAAATCTATCTTTTAGGTCTCAAATGGATGTAGTTTACCTTTTGAATTCAATATTTGAGGCATACCATGATCCTCCATCTCCTTGAATATTTTCATCTTACTCTAGAGATGTATACCCAACTTTCCATGGAAAGTAGTTATCTCATTTATCGAGTCAATAGTTCTCAAGATGTCAGGAATATTTGTGGGTGCCTCGGGATCCTCACTCATTTTTGGCATCATTTCTTTCAAGGCACCTACCCTAGCAATCCAATTATTCTATTCATTCCTAAAGGCCTCTTATACTTGTAGATACTTTTTATCTTCACCATGAATGCTTTATATGTGGCCCATACATCATTATCCCTATGGACCAACTTGGTCACCATGTGCCTTAGCACATCTTCAAAAAATTCATTGGCCACTCTAACTATTTCTAGTTTGGCCTGCTTAACATTTTCCTTCTCAATAGTTAACTTTTCTTTCAAATCATCAATTTTGAGGGCCAAAGTCTCCCTATCCTATGTAGACACATCAAATGAAGAAGAAGAAGAAGGTTGAGTCACTACTTTCTGAGTAGCCTGAATAGTAGCTATCATTTTATTTATCTCTTTCAAAGCCTTATTAGATTCCTTCGCCAAGGATTCATATTTTTTCTTAGAAATATGTACAATGTCCACACTAAGCATTGCAGCATGTGAAATTAACTCAGCTACTCGAATTGGAGTTATTTCAGTAGCTCTCTTGACCACTAGTCAACCAATAACTTCTTCAATAGGCCTAGCAACCTCATGTTTACTAGGATTAGGTGACATAGACTAAATTGCGAGGGTATGCAACTTTGGACTATATCTAGAACCAAATAATTTATTCTCGAATTGATCTTCAAATATGAAAGCTTGAGGATCTCTCTTAATTGCATCATATGCTATGGCAGTGATTATAGTACATCCTGGTAGTAACCTTATTCCACTATCTTTAACAGTTCTTTGAGCTTAAGTGGGAGTAATAGTTGCAATTTCAGCCTTAATCTTCTCTTCCTTTGATTTCTCAACTTCTTCCTAATGAGAAGGTTCAACATTGACTCAATCATATTCAAGTCTCTCTTTTACTTCCTTACTCCACTATTGAATCATAAGCTCTTGAAATTCTTTAGCCTACACAAATTTATCATCAGCCAAAAACTCATCACACTCCCTAATTTTGGGGTCATCATCATCTTCTCTATCATACTGCCACTTGGAAATCCTGTCAGGAGGAACATCTGAACTACATGAGTCTCTTCAATATGAGGAAGGGGAAATTTTTTCTCAACCTCCTCATTTCCTAGAACATGTTCTGCCACTTGTTCTTCTCTGACCTCCTGAACATCTTTGGGCTATTCTGGCATATCCATAGCTTGTTGCCATCATTGTTGCTCTAAGAGGACCTAGGATTTTTCTACAACCTCCTTCACCTTTACCTTGAAATCACCAGATTGATAATCCCTTATCATAATAAAATCCCTTTCAATGGGGTTTGCAGTTACATTATATGGATTGACGTAGAAAGCATTCCTTTTCATAATCTTTTCCTCAAGGTTTCTCATAGTTGTCCATTCCTTTTTCCTAATCATGATAGCCTCATCATTTGTCAAATTTCTTAGTACATCATCTCTATATAAAAAACAATGATGTATGATGCCTAAGTTATTTTTTCTTCTTCTTCCTACCACAAATCCTTCTAGATCAAAAAGTCTAACCTCATCAATAGGAATTTTGAGATTATTGACCATAATTCCCAATTTTTTATACCCCCAGGGGTAGTGATCTTGAAATAAGAAAAAGTACATTGGGGATGTAATAAAGATCCCTTTTTGTCTTTTCTAAACAATTCATAATCAATAACATCACCTTACCACATAAGCTCCATGAAATACAATCTATCTGATACATACAAGGGTAAGCAATGGGGTTCTACCTTAGCTCCATAAACCCTGATCAAATTATATTCATTATGTAGAAACTAATCAACCTAATTATGTGTTGCTGTAGAGCTTGGCATATCCTTTGGGTGCATAAGACTTCTAATATCTGGAGAAATTCTAAATCTAGGTGCCACACCCAATGAATCTAAGATACCATGTCTTACAACATTTGCAAACAAGATGTAATTGGAATTGGAGCAATCTTGATGGGTATGTGCAGGATCATCATGGAAAAAATAGGCCCTTAAGTGGCAAAAAGATTAGAAAAATCAGAGTTAGGTAACTTGATGTAAATTTTTTAATAAGTTATCTATATTATTTCAAAAATATGTAAGAATAGAATTTGTAGCAAATTGAATTTAGTTTCTAAACTACTAGGTTTGTTTAAAAAAAAAAAATCTATTTGGTGAAAATTTGAAATTTCAATGTAGTAGTACTTAAATTTCAGGGAAAAAATAAGAAGTAGGTGTCTGTCTGACCACCCTAACCACAATAATTTGATAATTATTTTTTATACAATTTTAGATATAACTAGAGGACTCATGTCCCATTGTGGTGCATATTTTTTTGTAATTTTTTTCCAAGTAAATAATTAATTTTGAATTTTTTATTACAACTTTAAAAAAAAAAAAAAAAATCATATGTCTGACCACCTTAACTTGGTCAAGACGTCATTAAATTCATTTTTTCTTTTTTTAATCCTATAGTATGCGAAGCATAGAATGTGACACATGTTTTAGATTCAAAAAATTCAATACCGTTTGAAAGCTATAGATGTTTTTCAATTAGTCTATCAATCAGGACTTTACTCATAATTTGTATAGAAAATGAATAATAATTAATTATTAAATTGAAACTAAAGGATAATTTATATTTGTGGAAAGTTGAGAATCTCCTTTAAAAACCCTTTTCATTTCATCAATTTTGGGTAAAAAAAATTCGTCAGCCACATACCCATCATATTGCCACTTTTTGGCCCATCATGATTTTGATCCCAAATGTATGTCCACATTTGAACAAGGATAGCCTTATTGTCACTGTCCTTAATATTTAGATTTAATTTCCTTTTTCACTCATAATCTCCTTCCCATAGGAGCATGTGCATCAGTAAAGAGTAATGAGGGAAAGACAGAGGGAGCACTTCCTTTTTTAAATTGAGAAAATCCTAATCCATTCACTCAACAACAAAGTTAGCATAATCAAAACCAGTGTTTTGATTATATTCCTGTATATCTTCCACCATCACAAACAAATCATGAGCTATTCTAACCTCAAAATACTAAGCTAGCACTTGATTTAAACAATAATAAGTGTTTTTGAAATAATCTTCAAATTCTTCACACTCAAAAGGCTCAACATCCTAGGCAATAAATTTCTTCCTACTCCTTCTGTGCTGCACAAGCATTACTTCTTTAAATGAAAATTTCCTCCTTTCATATTCAACATTCAAGTGAGGATTCTTGAACTTTGCAGTATAATTGAGATTTAACCCAAATAAATCCAACATGTTATCCTTTGTCACCTCTAGAATTTTATCACCATTGTCACTCTTGATTGTCCTATTATAAGGGTCATAGTGCCTTGCTAGCTCCATCATTAAATCAACTTCTACAAACACATTTGGAACCACTAACTTTCCAAGGTTTAACCTCCATAAATAGCATGCAGGCTTACTAGAATTTAGCCTATTGAAAGCATACCGAAACAATTGCCTTCCACTTTGGGCCTGGGGTTTTTCACCACTTTTGCCAACATTATGAATTAACCTAGTGGTAACAACAACTTGTCTTGTGGGACTTTTACCAATTCATGACCCTCACTCTTTGACACCTCCAAAATTTTCTTGGATAAACTTTTATGTTTCTTTCTTTTCACTTTTGGATCCAGTGGAAGTTACAGGGGTACTAGGCAAAGGGTTAGATGCAGTCACTAGTTTAGGCTTAATTTCAGCTAAAGCATTTTGAATTTTAAGTCCTTTAACCCTCTTTTGTTTTGGTTTCCTTTCCAGTCTAACAATGGACTCACTAGGCTTTGGGTCACTCATGCTTGTAATGCAAATGGAAACTAGGGTTTACAATTTCTTATGGCCAAATCAAACCCTTTACAATTATGACAAGACAAAACACTACTATTGAACCAAACACCTTTCTTTTCAATTTAGACAGTTATCAATCACCAAATTTAAATCACCAAAAATGGCTAAATTGCTAATTCCACCAATTTTCCTATCAACTTTCTAGGGCATTCACCCTACTACCTCAATTAGAAGGAAGTATCAGTTATGCTTACCTGAATGAAAGTAGTGTTGCTCTGGTTGCTGATAACTTCTAGAGCTTTCCTTGCAAATACTTTAACTTCTGGTATTCTATCCGCTGGCCAGTGAATTAGGATGCATGACAAACTAGATATCTAATAGTTGATAGTAAGATAGTGTGAATGAAATGATAATTAGTTGTTCAGTTTTAAACCTTGATGATTGATCCTTCAACTTTAAAACTATATCAACGGTTATTGATCCACCTCACTACCTTCCCTTTTTCTTTATATGAAATCCTCTGGATTTCACCACATTAGCTCTTCATGTAGTTATTTTTTCCATTCATTGATTTACTTCATTCTCGTCCAACCTTATCAGTGATGCAAGTGTTTCATGTGATAAAATATCAACCCTTAGATCTATAGCCATTTTCCTGATCACATTCATCTCCATCGCTCCTCGCTAGTTCAACTTTGTACCTTGACTTTCATTAGTGACAAGAGATGTAAGCACTATTTTTTGACATGTACACTTGCATAAACAATCAATGGCACAAAAATATATTGCAACTAAGGTGTATTCAAGTTAGCGAGAGGAATCTTTCTTAAAAGGAACCATATCGCTCATCGCTAATCCTCCTCATAAGGTTTGTAAGTAATTAGCAATGAGATATGATCCTAATAATATTACATATCATATATTGCTAATCAAAAACTTAGTGCTTAGAAAAAATCCATGAGATGTGATGCAATTTGAAACTCGTCTCCTCACTCATCGCTAATTTAAAACAATCTCCTCATAACATATTTGCGATGAATGATGAAACTATGATCATAAAGCCAGAGGTCATCACTCATTGCTATTTCAACTTTGAGAATTCAAAACTTATTAGCAATAAGTGATCCCTTAAGAACCTTGCTCATCACTATTTCCAATCAGAAGTTCAAGGAATAATTCGCGATGAGAGATATCAAAGAGACATCACCTCATTACTCGTGGTTGATTTAAAACATATGCTTCAAAAGTGATCAACAATGAGTGAGAAAGACATAAGGCCGATTGAACTTAAGTTAGAACTTTTAAGCACGTATTCATAAGATGTCTTAAAGGAGGGGACTTTCTAGGATGATAGGATAGATACAAAAAGATTTAGGAAACCCCAAAATCATTATAACAAATATTTATGGACCATGATGAGGGAACCGACTTCCTGATACAATTTTTTTTAAAAAGTGACCGGCTATGGGCAATAAGGAGTCAATAGAAAAATTTAACTTTCAAGTGCTTCAAGGAAACAAATTCTAAAACCCTCCTAAATGAAACAAGGGTTTTAAGATGGGACATGATGATTAAGGTTCCATCAGTGACTCCGACAGGGGACGTATGCCTCTTGTAGGCATAGCGAGATCCCAAGAATCTTAGGTTGAAGTAGACCAAAATTCAGATTAAAACCAAAGGACCCAAACTGGGAAACTACCTAGACAAGGTGGCAAGACCAAAACAAAACAAAAATCAAAGACACCTATATACATAATATACAAAATAGAATGTAGATGGAAAATAACATACTTAGGAGAAGTATGGCTTTAAGAACTGTCCATGCACTAGTAGTTCAAAAATTTCACCTGTTACGCTATGAAGGAAATATGAATCTTCTCCATAAGTGATGACTATCAAATAAGGGACTATCCATAATGCTTCAAATTTTACATGCTTTCCCTTATCCTGAGCTCTTGCATTCCTGGCCAACATCATGCTATTCACTTCAAAATACTTGAGATAAGCTTTCCTATAATATAAATTCTTAACCTATAGCTGCATCTTCAAGTTTTTAACTTGAGCTTCCCTCCTAGACTTATCCAACTACACCAAATTATTTATCATGTGTTTCATATCATCATAGATTTCTTCATCATATTCCTACACAAACTCGTACATTTTGGGTAAGTTATTCTATGGAAATCTTGCCTCCAAACCATATACTAAGCCAAACAGTGAATAACCAATAGCCTTTTTCACAGTTACTCTATCTGCCCAGAGCGCCAGTTTTAATTTTGAATCCCAAGCATTTTTGTTTTTCTCCATAACTCTCTTGATTATCTTCATCAAGCTCTTATTACTAGACTCACCTTGACCATTTCCTTGAGGATGGTAAGGTGAAGAATAAGAGACTTGTATGCCATGTCTTTCACAAAAGTCCCTAAATTCATCTAATCTAAAGCACATAGCATTATCTGAGATAATTCTCTAAGGGACTCCAAATCTAATAAGAATATTATTCAACAAAAAATCAACTACCACCTTACTTGTTGCCTTCTTTGTAGGTATTTCTTCCACCCATTTTGTAAAATAATCAGTGGCAACAAGAATCCATGAGTGACCTCCACTATATTTTTCTGGTATTTCCCTGATGAAGTCAATTCCCCATTCTTGGAAAGGGGCTTCAACCATCATAGGTCTAAGTGGTAGATTTCCTGAGAACTTCAGTTTTCTTGAGAATCGTTGACATGCATCACAAGTTTTAAAAAAATTGTGAGCATCTTTAAAAATAGTGGGCCACCAGAATTCAACTCTCAAAATCTTGTGTGCAATATTCTTTGCCATGTAATGATCACAACACACCTCGTTGTGCATTTCCTACAAAAGGTCTAATGCTTTTTTTTTCATCTACACACTTCAGAAGTACTCCATCCAAGCTTCTCCACCATAGCTCATTGTCAATAATCACATACTTGATAGCATGCAATTTTAATGTTCTTTTTTCATTGTCATCCATATTAGTAGGACATTGCAAATTTTGCAGATACTAGGTAATTCTTCTATACCATCCACATTTTTGCATATCATAGAGAGGTGAAACATCAATTATTTCAGTTTGATTAACTTGATTAGCTTCCAGATTTTCCTCTACCATCAACTTGGCTAGGCCTTGTTCTCTTACTAACTTAGTAATCTGAACCTTAATGTTAAATTCTTGGATCCTATTGTTCCATCTACACCTTTTGCGTGTTTTCTCCCGCTAAGTAAAAATGTCCTTCACATCTACACTTGGTACAAAAGCTATAACTGTAGCCCATTGTAGGTAAGTTTTGAAATTCTTTACAAACTTCACCAAATCATATGCTTGTTTCTCAGTAGTGTCATACTTAGATTCTACAGCTTGCAAAGATTTTCTAAAAAATGCAATTGGTTGTTCAAAACCTTTCTCATTTTTATGTAGTAAAACAATAACAATAGTATGAAAAGAAGCAAAAGAGAAAATATTCATTGGTTTAGAGAAGTCAGGAGACTTCAAAATTGGAGCCTCTTTAATAGCTTGTTTTATCTTCTTGAAAGCCTGACTAGGCTCTTCACTCCAAAGTACCTTTTCACCCTTCTTCAAAATTTTGGAAATAGGTCTTGTAATTTTTGCAAAGTAGGTTACAAATCTTCTCAAAAAAATTATTTTCCCAAAAAATGACTGGATTCCCTATAATTTTTTTGGATGGGGGATCTTATCAATAGCTGCTACTCTTTTAGGGTCTATCCTTACTCCTTCTTTGGACACAATATTCCCTAGCAATTTTCCCTCGGTGACCCCAAAGGAACATTTATTTGGATTTAAAGATATTCCATATTCTAGTAACCTGATAAAAACTTTCTCTAAATGCATACAATGATCCTCTTATTTTTTTGAATAAGTGGTTAGGTCATCTTGATATACAACCATAAATAAATCAATAAAATTAGAGAAGGCTACATCCATAGCTTTCTAAAAAGTGGCACCAACATTTGTTAAGCTAAAAGGCATCCTTACATATACATAAGTACCCCAAGGAGTAGTAAAAGAAGTCTTGTACTACTTAGACTCCTTCCCTTTTACTTGATTATATCCTAAAAAACCATCCATCATTGATAGTAACTCATAGTCAATTACCTTTTGTAACATGGCTTCTATGTTTGGTAATGGATAATTGTCCTTTAATGAGGATACATTCAAGCTCCTGAAATCAACACACAGTCTTATGTCACCATTATTTTTCCTCACTAGTACCAAATTAGATACCCATGAAGAATTTCTAATAGGTTTTATAATACCAACCTCTCTCAACTTTACCAATTCCTCTTGCGTCTTGGGAGCTAGAGTAGGATTAATTTTTCTCTACTTTTTCCTAAAAGGTTTTGCATCATCCTTTAAAGGAATCTCATGCTGAAACAATTCCTCCTTGTAAGCTTTCAAGTCATCATATAACCAAGCAAAGCCATGTCTGTATTTTCTAAGTAAGGAAACTAGCATTACCCTTACCTTTGGCTTCATCATCTTTCCTCTATAGACTTTCTTTGGGGCATTTACAATTCCCAAGTTTACTTCTTCTAGGTCCTTTGGGTGAGTAGCAGTTGTTTTGGCCTTACTGGTGTCTTGACTATCAAAGACACTTTCAAGAGCTACAAGGCCTTTGGGGATTTATTTATTTTTAGTTGGATGACCTCTTTTCCAAAAACCGGGTGTCTTTTCCATTAGTACTCTCTATAAATCCATTAAAATCAATCTCCCAACCTTCATATTTATCAGCACAATTTAGGAATCTAAGGATATCATCATCATCATTAAAAATCTTCCAATTGTATACATTGCCATGGATAGAGGCCATTGTTTGTATCTCAACCTTTGAAATTCCTATAAAAGTTATATCATCAGGTCTTAATGCAATATTAGCAAGTAGATCAACCACTCTATTATGTCCTCTCTCCATTCAATCAGTTCCAAAAGCATCAAACTGCTCAATGGAGTCCCAGACAACATTCTTGTATTACCTCAATCTATTATTTTTTCAAGCATACTTAGCTCTTACTTGGGATATTACAAGCTCAGAGTCACCAATTACCTGAACTTTTTGATTCCATATTTTTCATCAAGTCTCAATCCCAATAACAAGGCTTCATATTTTGCTACATCATTTGTATAGAAAAAAGATAGTGTAAAAGAGAATTTATAAGTATTTCCAGTAGGTGATACTAATAAAATCCTTGCACCAGATCCTTCTTTGGAGCTTGCACCATCAAATTACATTTTTTGTAGTCCTTCCTTATTAGACATTCTTGAAACTTCATTTTATATAGGAGCAGGACATCTCTCAATCTATCTTGGTGCTTCTTCTACCTTGAACTCACATATGTCGGTGTTTATGAAAAGAATTGTGTCATCTTCAGGGACATGTTCCAACATATGTGGGACCCTAGATTCTCTCATTACTTAGAAATTCTTGCCATCAATGGGAAATGTGGCATAAGACATGTCACACTGCATACTGCCTCCCATAGATCCACTCCATTTTTGTCACAATAACATTCCATAATTAGGTAAGATATCAACCACTACCACACTCATTTTAAACTCTTTATCAGGGAAAGTTTCTAGCCTATATGGGAGCTCATTTATCACACCAACCACAAGGACCTCCTTGACATCCATGGCATAACACTTGCCATGAGTGTTATCAACCCTTAACCCTAATGCATCCATGATTTTAACTGTAATGATATTGTTTGATGCACCAAATTCAATAATATAGTTCTTTATGAAATTCCCCCCAACCATAAAGGTAAGAAAAAATGGATCTATCTTATCTCGACAAGTGCTCACATAGTTTCCAAGGAAAATATGGGGAATCTCAATAATTACTCCTTCAACCTCTTTACCTTTCTTGTCCTTTTCACTCAGTTTGAATGGAATGGGTTCCACTAAATCGTTACTGGCTATAGCAACACCATTAATAAGGGCCACTTCCTTTTGTTTATGTTCCTCTCTCGTCATCATTTCAAGAAAAGGCACAAATAATTTAACTTGGCTAAGTAACTGAAACATATCAATAAGAGTATACTTGGGAAATTTAGTTGAAGGAATACCTTGTTCGTTGCTATTATCTTTCTGTTGATTTCTAGTTGCTTCATCCTTTTGTTTAGTATCCTTTCTCATGGCTTCAGGGACTTGCTTCTGTGTCTTTGATTTTTCAGCAAAAAATTGTGTCCAGAACTAGCTTTTGAATTGCTTATTTTCTTGGCCCAAATCTTATCTCCCTTGCCTTCTTTATCTTTGACAACTTCTATTTTTTCATCAGAGTATGTGCAAGATCATGATGGGCCAAAAAGTGGCAATATGATGGGTATGTGGCTAACGAATTATTTTTTACCCAAAATTGATGAAACGAAAAGAGTTTTTAAAGGAGATTCTCATCTTTCCACCAATATAAATTATGCTTTACTTTGAATTTAATAAGTAAGTATTATTCATTTTCTATTGAAATTACGACTAAAGTCCTGATTGATAAATTGATTGAAAAACATCTATAGCTTTCACATGGTATCACATTTTTTGAATCCAAAACACGCGTCACATTCTATGCTTCGCATACTATAGGATTAAAAAAAAAAGAATTTTATGAAGTTTTGACCAAGTTAAGGTGGTTGGACATACGAGTTTATTATATTTTTAAAAGTTGTAATAAAAAAATCATAATTAATTATTTAATTGGAAAAAAAATACAAAAAAATATGCATCACATCGGGACATGAGTCCTCTACTTATATCTAAAATATTATCATTTTATTGTGGTTAGGGTGGTCAGACAGACACCTACTTCTTATTTTTTCCCTAAAATTTAAGTACTACTGCATTGAAATTTCAAATTTTTACCAAATGGATTTCTTTTTTTTTAAACAAACCTAGTATTTTAGAAACTACATTCAATTTTCTATAGATTCTATTCTTACATATTTTTGAAATAATATAGATAAGTTATTCAATTTTTTATGTCAAGTTTCCTAACTCTGATTTTTCTGATTTTTTTCCACTTAAGGGCTTGTTTTTCCCATGATGATCCTGCACATACCCATCAGGTTTGAATGTTCTTTTCTCTTAGCCTTTTGTTCCTTGATGAACAGACCAGCAAGATTACCTTGTTCACCTCCAACAGTTCTATTCCTCAAATGATAAGAACTCCTAGCTTGAGCAGTTAAGACTGTTGTATATTTTCCAATCTCTTCTGCAGAGGATCTTCTTAATGAAACACTATCCTCAATATCCTCCAAATTGTAAGCCTCATCATTACCAGTGTCATCCTCATTAGGAAAACCTTGCTGATGATATGCATTGGAAATTTTCCTTTGATTTTTGATGTCTACTTCATAAGAATCTTCATCAGAGGAGCATTCACTAGAAGGGTATGTGCAAGATCATGATGGGCCAAAAAGTGGCGATATGATGAGTATGTGTAGGGGTATGTGGCTAATGACTTTTCTTACCCAAAATTGATGAAACGAAAAGGGTTTTTAAAGGAGATTCTCAACTTTCCACCAATATAAATTATGCTTTACTTTGAATTTAATAAATAATTATTATTCATTTTCTATTTAAATTACGACTAAAGTCCTAATTGATAGGATGATTGAAAAACATCTATAGTTGTTCAATGGTATCACATTTTTTGAATCTGAAATATGTGTCACATACTATAGGATAAAAAAAGAATTTCATGAAGTTTTGACCAAGTTAAGGTGGTCAGATATACAAGTTTTTTATATTTTTAAAAGTTGTAATAAAATTTCATAATTAATTATTTACTTGGAAAAACATTACAAAAATATGCATCACATTGGGACATGAGTCCTCCACTCATATATAAAATCTTATAAAAAATATTATCATTTTATTGTGGTTAGGGTGGTCAGATAGACACCTACTTATTTTTTCCCTAAAATTTAAGTACTATTGCATTGAAATTTCAAATTTTCACCAAATAATTTATTTATTTTTAAAAAACCTAGTAGTTTATAAATGACATTCAATTTTCTATAGATTCTATTCTTACATATTTTTGAAATAATATAGATAACTTATTCAAATTTTTACTTCAAGTATCCTAACTCTATTTTTCTGAATTTTTTGCCACTTAAGGGCCTATTTTTTCCATGATGATCCTACACATACCCGGAAGCAATGTCAAAATCACCCATAATCATAAGTAGAACATCTTCCTCCAGATCTTTCTGATCACACTCCCTAAGCATGTTGTCTTCTACTTCCACCATCTATGCTACTACACATTGCTGCGAGGAATGTGGCATTTGGAAAGTCATACACCAAGGAGTATCCTCTACAAGATTTCCTAAATTCTTTTGCAGAGGGTCTGGAGGAACTTTGTTTTGGGTATTCCTTTAATTTTTTAAGATAGACTTCACATTATACCAATTGGTATTGTAAGGGTGATCTTGCAATCTAGGAGGTCTTTCATTCCTTTTCTAATTTTTTGGTTGAGCCTTCTCTTCCCTTACAATTTTATCATTGATAGTTTTCATAAAACTATCAAGCTTGTCCTCAATTGTTCCCTTTAGTGCCTGAACTCTTTTCTTCCTTTTTGAAATTTTGAAAAGTTTTAGATCATCTCTTCTACCAACTTTACCAGTTGTTTTGTTAATATTTTCAATATGTTTTGCTATCTTAAAAGCTTCTCTTAAAGATTGAGGACGCTTATCTAGCAAATGGTAACTCATTTTTGCATCAAAAGCATTGCAGTAATTTACCAAACATACATGATCATTTAAGTGTAGATGAGGAGGAAACCTTTTTCTAGCTTTTTGGAACCTTGTATTAAACTTAACAACAAATTCATTAGATCCTTTAACAATATTCTTGAATTGATTCAACGAAAAACTTGAATCAGTCTTGTCACTGTATTATTCTCTAAGAACCCTTTTGAACTCCTCCCAAGAGCCAATGCTCTCAACAGGTAAACTCCTATATCATTCTCTTGCATCCTCAACAAGAGACTGCATGAATAACTTCATCATGACATCTTCCTCTACCTCAAAATGATTCATAACATTAGTGAATTATTTGTGATGGTCTTCACCACTTAAAGCATTATTTCTAGAGAATTTGACTAGAGCCAGCCTAAAATCTTTAGGAAATGGGTTAGGATAGCTAGGTATTCCAATGAACCATAGCTGCTAGTATCTATCTACTTGGAGTGGCATCCTAGTATGTCGATATCAAGAATCATCTCTGTGCTCGTCACCCTTTTGGCTATCAGAGTGGCTACCATATTTTTCCTTTCCACTTTCACCATAACCTCCCCCTTTCTTACTTCCATCATCATCTTCAAAATAAGACTTATCATTCTTTTTTTTCCTCCACCACGACCTCCTTGATCTCCACCACCACTTCCCCCTGGAGTATGTCCATCATATTTCTTCTTTTGCAACTCACTATCAGTATGTCCAAAGCTCGAGGCCTCTAGAATATGATTGGACATTTGAAGGAATGTAATATTCCTAGCCATTTCTGCATTGGAAGCTAGTATTTTAGCTTTTTTTAAATATTCTCACAACTTTTCACTTTCTAACTACAACCTTAATATCTCAAGATCTAGAGGTATATTAGATGGGGTTGGATCAACTTTATCCTTACTTGTGGGAATTTTAGTAGATGAAATATTGGTTTTATCATTGGTTTTGAGTGTAGTTTTCTTTGGTTGGTCAATAGGTCTCTTCCCATGATCTACAAATGGCATTTTCTTAGTACTAATAGGAGGGTCTGAGGCTCTAGTGGTTGAGACAAATGACGTATAAGTATCAGTGGCTATAGCTCCCATTGAGATTGTTGCTCCAAGAGTATCATTAGTCATTTTAGAGGGGAATTTAGAAAGATATTCTTCAAAGGTTCTACACCTTGTGGCTTCTTCTCTCAGTTTTTCCAATTTTTTTCTTCTAGCATCTCTCTCAAATTACTTAGCTCTAATCCTATCTTCCCTATTGAGCCTCTAGTCATCTTACTGTCATTTCTAGAGAATGTGACTTGCACTCCAATATCATTCAGCTTACTGATAGACAGTAGATTTTGAGTCAGACCTGGTATATGCATAACATCCTTGATCCCCTTCACTCTTCCATTAGGGAATTGGATTATGACTCTTCCATAACCAACAATCTCCAAAGATGAATCACTTTCCAAGTACACCTTTCCACCATCATATTCTTCATACTTCATAAACCAGTCTCTATGACATGTCATGTGAAAAGATGCTCTAGAATCAATTAGCCAGACATCATCTAATGCCTGCGTAGCCAAGGCTACAATGAAGGTGTCTGCATCACTCTGAGAAGAATCATTATTGGAAGAGTACTTCTTCTTTTTCTTTTTCTACTCTTTACAATCCTTTTAGACATGACCAAGTTGCCCACAATTCCAACACTTCACCTTGGACTTCTTTCCAGGAGACTTTGATCTCCCCTTTGATTTTGATTTAGACTTCTTGTCCTTCTTCTTACCTTTCTCTTTCAATCTTCCTCTAATAGCAAGAGCCTCCTTCGCCATCTCAGAAGATTTCCTTCTCATCTCTTCTAATAAGAAAGAAGCAACAACATCTTCCATCTTGAAATTTGATGTTGTACTCCCAATGGCCATCACCAGGTGATCCCAAGAGTCTGGAAAAGAACACAATAAAAGAATACAACGATCCTCTCCATCAGTCTTCACACCAATAGATGTTAACTATGCAATCAGCATGTTGGATGTGTTCAAATGATCAGCTATAGACCCTCCTTCTTGCATTCTCAAAGTGTACAGCTTCTTCCTTAGGAACAATTTATTCACCAAGGACTTCCCCTGATAAATAGATGCCAGTCTCTTCCACAAGGAAGATTTGCAATCTTCTCTTCATGCACATTTAGAAGAATAGAGTCTCCCAAACAGAGCCTTGTCAGTCCCTTAGACTATCTACCTACAAGGTCCTAATCCTCTTGCTTCATGCCTGTAGGTTTTGTTCTAGACACAATAAGCCACAGATCATGATCCACTAGAAGATCTTCCATTTTGAATTTCCACAACTCAAAATTGCTGCCATTGAATTTCTCTATTTCAATCTTTCCTGACGTGCTAGCCATCTCAATCTGTAATTCGAATTAACAAACTTCTACAAGACTCTGACTGAACAAAATTGACACAAAAAACCCAACATACCCACAAGGATAACACAACTAGTCGGGCTTTGATACCACTTGTAAGGAAAGCTAAGGTGCAGAAACAACTCTCCTAACGTCAAAACCTCATGGAAGAATGTAGAGACTCTTTCAAATTTTACAATTACAGTGCAATTAAGATGCACTATAGAGAGATAACAGAAATAGAGAATTAGACATGCACATATGAACACTAGATTTATGTGGGAAAACCCTTACGGGAGAAAAACCCACCACACCAAGAGAAGTCACTTTGTATTTCAGTAATAAAGATTACATACATAGATCAGACTTATCTTTCTGATGTTAGTTTACAACAGCATTCACTATGATCAACCTTATATAGAAAACATTTAATTTATAACCTTCTCAAAATAGAAATCTCATTGATACACTTTCAAAATTTCACCAAAAAATCCATCTGTCGAACTAACCATCCAACCGAACATCATCTACAACTCCAAAGTAAATCCATGTCACTTCTAGTCTGTCAAACTTCCTCTTAGTATCGGTTGCAATAGTCCAACTGCTAACGGTTCCCATTCAGCTTCTCTGATTGGTGGAATACAAGCCATGTAGGATAGTCTTCACTCGGTCAAAGGAATTCTACCTGTGTTGGCATGTCAATGAGACACTAACCATGTCTCCTCGATGCCACAAGACTTGACTATCGATATCATCAAGAGTCCATACTATTGACAAGATATTATACCGAGTCTAGAAAGCTATCTCTTAGACTTTGTCGTGTCGCCAAGACCTCATACCGACAATTATCCCTTGTATCGCTATCACCAAGACTTATCGCTATCGGTGAAACATCATATCAAAGCTTCAAAGTCACATAGACAATAGAATTCCCATCGGCAAGACTATCGTCCTTCGCTGAGAGATCATACCGAGTCATTAGTGTTATACCAAAATGTTCATAAGTCGGCAAGAAAGACCACTATCACTGAGACATTACTCTGAAGCCTTAAGTCATACCGACCACCAAACAATAGTTGGAAAGACTTCTCTGCATTGCTAAGACTTCACACCGAGACCTTTGTGCTACTCCGATACTCCAAGTGTATACAGTCGGTGAGACACACCAACTATTGCCAAGAAATCTTCCCGAGTGTTCAAGTCACCCTGATGTCCCCAAAATAAAGCTGTCGGCAAGACATCCATATTGGAAAGACTTCTTACCGAGACATAAACCTTTCAGCCAAGTCTCCTCGATATATGATAAACACCAACAATCGGTAAGAGATCTCCACAGGCGGTAAGAGATAGAAAAGTCACACTGAACGAAATGTCATAATGATAGGCTCCTTCGGCATGACAATGACAAGGTATCAACAACCTATACAAACCACAAGGTTCCAAAGCTGCTAGTCAGCCAGACACAATGAATGTCACACCGACTTTTCCTTTTCAGTGTTTTTAGCCTGTGAGATTGAGGCATAAATTTCTAACAAGCTCATGGTTTGAGATAATTGTATTAGAAACAACTTATGGTTTCCTATGGGTAAAAGTACAAAGTCGTGTCACATTTTTAGCCAACTTATTAGCATAGGTGAATTTGAGTATTTCTAAATAAAAAATAATTTTGGTCAAACATATTATCTAATAAGATTCATTCTAGCTAAGTTACATATGTCCACAACTTTTCCAACTAAAATATTTAACTAAATGCATATGTAGCACCAATGTGAGTCCAATTTTTAGAAAAAGAATGAAATTATTTTAAAAACTTGATGTTTCAACAACTCCTACTCATGTAAATAACATATTTTTTTAAGTATAAAATAATCCTTTTGTGGATCCATAAGTGTAGTTTTCAAAAATAAAATATTTTAATAGTTTAACTATTATTTATATCTAAGTTTTTATTTTTACTAAAAGTAGGTTATCGACACAAAAATATTAGGTTGACTACGATGTAAAGAAAAAAAACTAAAATGTATTAAACAATAGAATTGAGATTAGCAAGGGTATGTGATTAAATTATAGCCTGAAAGGTGACTCAATCAACCTTTATATTTGAATTCTTTTTGGATTTTTGAAATGTATCTTTGATGAAATGCAATGATGCAAAGTTAATTAATTATGAAAATGCACTATTTTGATATGAATGTAGAGAAACTAGAAATAGATAGTCAAATTTAAGGACTAGAAATGGATAAAGCATATATGCATGGACCTGTTGTTCAAATCAAAGCTAATTTTGGGTGTCTAAAATAAAATATGATTTTGCAATCCTTAGGTCTCTAGTCTATAGCTTCTTCCTTCTAGATCTTATGGTTGGATCTTTTTTTGTTGCTCAGACATTGTAGTTTTTGTATCTTTTCAAGTTGTAGGGGTTGAGTGCATGATTGAGTGAATTGTCTTCAAATCTTCCTCCAAGCCTCTTCATATATGTACCTACACATTCAAAAGGGGAGAAAATTTTGTGTCATATAGGGTCTTGACTCAGAAAAACCCTATGTTGGTGTTTCCACCTCCATAATGGAAAAATTGATGATAAAGAGAGCTTATCCTTTTGGATGATAGAGGCTAAATGATAAATGAGTGATGAATCAATAACTTGTTTCCACTCACCACTCAGATATGATATCCTTGAAGGATTGAAGACATACACATCACCTCAAGGCTTGATTACAATTTGGCTTGATTTGACTTGGAAACCTACAAGCATTAGTACTCACAAAAAAAATGTATGCATAAACATGAAAAAACTCACATAAAACTTGACATCATGATTTGATGATGAAATGCTCCAAAAATTCTACAAATTTTTTCTCTTGACTACCCTTGACTGAGTTTTGAATTATAACAATTGCTTTTCTTTCTTGTTCTTTCTTGTTCATTAAGATTGTTAAAATACTATGTATTTATATGCAATTAATCTAGTTTGTCAAAAATTAAATATTGATAGCTAACAATCATGATTTGAATTTCAAATAATAAATTAGTGTTTCCAACACTTTAAAATTTGGAGCCACATTAAGGGGACTAGGGTGCAAGGACACCCTAGTCTAGATCCCTCATTTTCTAGGATCTAAAGTTTTGGGAGAAAAATATTAGATGTATATTTGCATTTTGCACATTTAATATATTGATAAATGTTAAAATAGACCTTGGGATTGCATAATTTAGGAAATTAGGTCAAATCACATGGGAGGGAGAGAAATCTAGTATGAAATTATCAAGGGTGACAATTTACAATGCTATATTTAGCCACCACCTTAGTGAGATTATGGACTTATGCTCAGACTCACTCTAAAGTAAGAAATATCTCAAGAGGGGTTCAATTATCCAAATATTGAAGAGATAGGATGGTAATGAATCTAGGGGAAGCTCACAAGCCCCCAATATTCAAGATCCCACTAAAAACAAACATAACCTTGAAAAAGGAACTCACATGTATGTAATGTAGCATGACAACACAAAACACACATAAAAAACACAACATAATGCACAATAGAGTGTAAACATAATGAACATAATGCCATACCTAAGAAAAAAAAACAAGAAGACAAACACAATGTTAGTACTAAAGGATTTGACTTGGTAAGGTAAAGAGACCCCAGGGTATGTGCAGGATCATCATAGAAAAAATAGGCCCTTAAGTGGCAAAAATTTAGAAAAATTAGAGTTAGGCAACTTGACGAAAAAATTTGAATAAGTTATCTATATTATTTCAAAAATATGTAAGAATAGAATATGTAAAAAATTGAATGTAGTTTCTAAAATACTAGGTTTATTTTTTAAAAAAAATCTATTTTGTGAAAATTTGAAATTTCAATGCAGTAGTACTTACATTTTAGGAAAAAAATAAGAAGTAGGCGTCTATCTGACCTCCCTAACCATAATAAAATAATATTATTTTTCTATAATATTTTATACATAAGTAGAAGACTCATGTCCAGATGTGATGCATATTTTTTTGTAATTTTTTTCCAAGTAAATAATTAATTATGATTTTTTATTACAACTTTTGAAAAATATAAATACTTGTATGTCTAACCACCGTAACTTAGTCAAAACTTCATGAAATTCAAATTTTATGTTTTTAATCCTATAGTATGTGAAGCATCTAGAATGTGATGCATGTTTTGGATTCCAAAAATGTGATACCATTTGAAAGTTATAGATTTTTTTCAATCAACCTATCAATCAGAACTTTAGTCATAATTCAAATAGAAAATGAATAAAATTATTTATTAAATTCAAAGTAAGGCATAATTTATATTGATGGAAAGCTGAGAATATTCTTTAAAAACCATTTTTATTTCATCAATTTTGGGCAAAAAAAATTCATTAGCCACATACCCTACAAATACCCATCATATCACCACTTTTTGGCCCATCATGATCTTGCACATACCCCCCAATCTTAAATTTATCTAAAGTACCAAATGCCATCCATTGAATGTGATATCTAAACAAAATGATTCCCTCATAAGGATTTAAATTCACTCATGAACTACATAGATCTACTAGCTAGGAATTTGTGTTATGTTAGGTGTCCATGTAATATGATGGGTTTCACAAGGCTAGCAAGCTCCATTATGCTAGGTATCTCATGAAACACAAGGATCCACTAGCAATAAAGCTATGTTATGCTAGGTGGTGATGTTAAAAATTCTCTAAACTCATAGACCAACAAACTCCATTATGGTAGGACTATGCAAACCATGCTTCAAGGAGCACACAAAAATCACCTCATGGGGTGCACAAAGTTTAATGTCACAAGGGATGAACAAATCCTTAATGTCACTGGGGAAAACTTGATAACGATGCCTCAAGGGCATTATAACAACACCACAATTAAATTGGTATGTCAATAAGTCAAATGCCACAAGATGTATATGAAATGGCTAGGTGATATTCCCCCCTTAAAATGTCAATATGCTTGCTATGTTGGTATCTTAAGGAAGAAAAAGGGAAGAGGAGATCCTTGAAAAGAATACACACCTCCCAAAACTAGTTATCCTTGACCACAACTATTAAAGGAAAGTACAACCACATAAAATATTATCGTGTTGCTGCCATGGATGAAATATGGTTGCACTTAAGATTGTACTACTGAGAATGACAATGAGAAAACACATAAAGCAAAAAATGCCACATAGTGAGTAGCATTTGGGGTTTTTTCTATTTGTGTGCCCAATTATCATAGGGAAAGGATCAAGCTATGGTAGTGGATGACTAATATCTAAGATGTCCCCTAGATTTTTGCACATGGAAGAAAAATGGGGAGGGATCAACATGTCATGGAATGAAAATTAGAAGCATTTTTGGCTTAGGCTAAAAATAAGCTCACATTGGGCGACCCTATGGAAGGAAATAAAAAATATTGTAAAGGGGTCTGGTTCACTTGGTGCAATACCCAGAGGGGTGGAAACATGATCTATAGTATATTGGATAGGATATATGAAAATAAATATTTCTTTAACATTTTCCCAAATGAAGGTCGTGTTAAGGTACAAGTTTATCCTTACACCCTCTTTGATCATCATCCTTTTAGGGAAAATCTCATTTTGTGCCAAGGTAGACCTGAGGAAACTAGGAAAAATGTTAGATTCATCCTTTACACCCATTTATTGGAGGATATTAATTTCTAGGAAGCCATTTCCTCTCTTAGGGAGATAAATAAATTGAAGTTGGAGATGCAACTGCCATTGAGAGATGGAACAAAAATGTGGATGGATGGAGGACCCTCTTCCAAATTATTGGCAAGAAAAAATCCAAAGGTAGAGAGGGACCTTCAAGACTATTTTTTTTTCAGTAGAATCGAGGCTCTAGGAAACTCCAAATGATAAGGTACTTTGTGAAGCATTGAATTTGGCCAAAAAATGTTTAAGGAAGATCTAGGCCATAAGGTGAAGGGGAAAAAGAGCAAAGCTAAGTTAAATTGGCTCAACTATGGGGACAAGGGTTCTAAGTTCTTCAATTATATAAAGGAAACAAATGTGAATGAATAGATAGGTCAAATTTGGGATGGGGCCCAATTTCACACATCTCACAAGGAAGTCCTAGGACAATTTCACTCCTTTTTCAAAGGGTTGTTGACATCTGAAGGTATGAATGAGGATATTCTAAGTACCAAATCTCTTGAATCAAAAGGCTCATCCCAAAGAAAATTGTAGAGGAGGACCCCTCCAAACTTGATACAAATATAACCAAGGATGAGATCATGAACAACATACTATTTGTGAGCAACACAAAATCTCCTGGATGTGATGGACTACCTATGGAGTTTTATAAAGTCCTTTCAGACTGGGGTGTGATGATATTTTTCAAGTCTATAAGGAGGCCTTGGATAAGGGTTCTCTAGGTAAAAGTATTAATTGAGTAGTTAAACTCGTCCTAAAGGGAAATTATAAGACGCTGGTCAAGAATTGGAGACCAATAACATTACTAAATGCCTCTTATAATATCTTGGAAAAAGAAATTTCCTTAAGTAAGACTGGTCAACATCCTTCCAAAATTTATTAATAACACTCAAACTAGATTCATAATAGGTAGATATATGTTGGAAAATTTAATAACAAGTTGGGAGGCATTGGAGTGGGCCAAACAATCTAACCAGAATTTAGCAATGCTCCTGCTTGACTTTGGAAAAGTGTATGACCAAATGGAATGGGCCTTTTTGAGGGTTGTCATACAAGATTTTTGATTTCTTGGTAATTTTTATAATATGGTAGACACTCTACTGAAAGATGCTTCTTCTCAGATAGATGTCAATGGGTCTATATTGCAAGAAGTAATCTTAGAAAGATCTATTTGCCAAGGCTACCCCTTGGAACTTGCACTCTTTGTCATAGATTAGGATGCTCTCTTTTACATGTTGAGGGATCACACTTTCTCTCCTAGAATTAAGGGATCAAGCTTTGTGATCAAAATGAGTTAATTAATGTGCAATTTACTAATGACACCTCTATCTTTCTGGTGCTTGAACAAGATAAATTGGAATATTTGATAGAAAAAAATTGACCTATTTTGTCAAGCCTCGGGTGCAAGACTATCCAAAGCTAAGTCATTTTTTCTTGGGTGGGGGGAATCACCTCTAGAATGGCTAGATAAGTATGGGTTTCAGTGGGGTGGCCCCAATAAACTAGTAAGATATTTGGGGATCCCATTTGTTGTTATTACCAATCTCAAAGACATGTGGAATTGGGTCAGAACCAAAATTGATAAGAATCTAGGAGGATGGAATAGGCAATACATTTTCTTGGTAGGCAGAATTCAAGTATGGAAAAAGATCTTATCCTCCTATAGTGTCTATTTCACTTCAGTCTAGCTCTTTTGTAGCTACCAAGCCAATGATGTTCAAAAATGAATAAGGGGATTTTTATGGTCAAATGGGAAAGGAAAGAGGGGGAGGAAATTAGTTAAGTGGTAGTGGTGCTACGTGAACAAACTGTATAGTGGCATTGGGCTAAAATACCTAAGAATGCAAGGGATTGCCTTGGTGGCCAAATGGATTCTAAAGTATTTGGATGGAAATAGACCTTGGAAGGTATTGGTAAGGAATAACATACAAATGGTAGTTCCTAAGTAGGTTAGGAATTGGAAACTATTGCCCCTAAGTGACATCCTCCTCAGTAAACACCCTATGATCCTACCTTGGGGTCTTTAGTTTTCAAAAGCCTTTGGAAGGCTTGGGAGCTAACAAAACACAATTTCAACTCAAAACTAACAATATAAATCTTTAAAAAAATCTGAAATCTCTATCCTAAAGTTCCATTTGGTTGAACTTGAAACATAATAATAAAACTCTTACCTTGCTACAAGGTTGTTCTGCTAAGAATTGGAATAAAAAGGCATTAAAACCTTTGGGGTTGTTTTAACCAATGGGAATTTGATAATCTAAAATAATTTATGTACTGAATTTAATCATCTTGAGTCTAATATGAGAACTTAATCTTCACTTTTGGGGGCCTACAAATATGCTAGCTTTCCCAAGAATGTGGAGAAGAAGCTATACCTTTCCAATGATATTGTTTGGAAGGATGGTTCGACTCTATCTAACATTAAAGAAAATACAATTTATATAATGATCTAATTAGTAAATTTTCTATTCTTGAGCATGTAAATAGTTGTTCGGGATTATCCTTGAATAATAAGGAATGGAATGAAATTTTCTTTCTTGTGTGGCACTGTTCTATGGAGCCTAAGAAGGCTTGTTTTAAATGGATTGTTTTATTGTATGAAATCCCTTTTACGATTGATCACTCTAATGTTGACATTAGTAGTATATGCAGGACACCTAAATCGGTTAAGCACATCTTATTTGATGGTTTCTATGCCTAAGAAATTTGGAGATTATTTTGTTAGAATTTAAAATTTTGGAATGAAAATGGTAAAATTTTGTGGAAAGATGTCTTATTTTTTATTTGAATATTGGTAATGCTTGCAAGCTATTCTAGATTTTTTTATGTATTAAAATCATGTGGAATAAGAGGGAACTTGCTAAGTCTTTGAAAAGACTCATATTTTTCAATATTCCTCTACACCTCTTAGTCCACTTGGAGATTTCAATGGTTAAATTCACGAGGCTCACAAGGGAAGGAATTGTAACAGTCAACAAGGAGGAAGTGATATGCAATTGTGCATACCACTAAAGCAATGAGGAAGTTGAAATATTATTAAGGGCCCTAAATGAACTCCAAAGATTAGTCAATGAAGCAACTAGTCCAAGAAGAAAAAGAGGTCCACAACAAATTGACCCCCAAGGAGTGGATATTGCAATTGAAAATGCAAAATAGGTCATGTATAATGCATAACTAATTGATGGAGAAGATGTCTAGGGTGAAAATGAAGCTAGAGTAGGGGCGGCCATGAGCAGTAGTCTTATTTCCTAATGATACATTTTTGTATATATTGTTTTGATAAAAAGGGGATAAAAGGTTCGGGGACCGAAACCCTGAGAGTAACATTAAAGAATAAAGCGAGAGGTTCGAAAAATAAAAAGGGCTGCGAGGAAGATAAAACGTTTAAAGCGACCACAAAACACCGAAAACATAAAGCGGCCGAAAACAAACGATTGAGGGTCCCAACCACAGCTAATTCATAGAATTCAGAAGCTCGTCCGCAACCTCTTCCAGGTCCACCATATCCTGAACCCCCTCCATAAAGATCTGAGTCATATTTGGGTTGGTCAGGGATTTTCTTTTCATGCTTGATCTGGTTCGTTTAGAGATCCCTGCTTCCTCATCTTGGTCATTCTCCTGATCAAGGTCGACAATCAGAGCTCTCTTCTGGGTTTTCTCCAGTCTTTCGGACATGGCTTTGATGATGATAGAGTTATGTCTAGCAATTCTATAGTTTTGATCAGCGATTTTTTTCATGGTTCCTTTAATTTTTTCAATATCATTTTCAACTGTGTTGTCCTTTTGTGTGTTATCCTTCACATTGGTATTCTTCTCCGCTTCGAGCTGAATTAGCCCTGCAACTTTGGCTTCAATTTCCCCTAGCTTACTATGAAGAGATAGATTTTTAGTTTTCAGCTCACTTATTTCATGAAATAACCATTTGGAAGAATTCAATTGGTCCAAAGAACAATTCTTGGCATTTCCAACGAAGTCAAAAGGGGGGTCACTTTCAGAATTGGCCCCAAAAATCACTGACTCCGCACCTCTAGGAGGGCTATAATTCTCCTGTTGAATGTTCTGAGGGACGTGGGGGTTCTCAAGGCTAACCCCGACCACTTTAGCAGAAGCAACAGGGGAGTCATCAGGGTAGGAGACAAGCTTATTAACCAGAGAGCTAGAGCCTGCCCCTCTGGCGTTAGGGTTAGTGCGGCCAGAGGCAGGAACATAGCAGGTACCGGAAGGCTGGGGGGAATGGCTAGAGGCAGAAGGGGGGGGCAGAGGAGGTGAAGAGCTCTTGACACAGCTGGGGGAAACTTTAGTATCAGAAATGCTAGGCTCAGTATCGTCTTCATCAAGCTCCAAAGGGGCTATAGGGTTTGGAAGGGTAGGCATATTCTGAAAGTGCTCATAAATGAGCCTTAAAAGACCCGTGTGAAGAATCGGGTATCTTTTAGGGCTTCTACTATGATCAAAAAAGCTATTTCTCAGGGAGCAGAGCAAGAAGAAGGGGATAGAGACACGCACCTTATGCCGGAAGTGATTGAGCAGCATGAAGTGGTATCCATAAACCCTAGTGAAGCGACCGTCGAGAGTGATGTACTCCATGATAACCCTTAGCACTTTTCTCCATAAATCTTTTATAGTGTCCACTTCATAGTAACTATTCGTCATCTTGACAAGTTTTTGCTTCTCCGTCTCAGATTTAGGGAACCTCACCACAGCTTCGTCAAAGAATTTCCTGTCTCTAAAAAAATTATGCTCTTCCATCGGAATGCCAGTCACCTCCGCAATCAAGGCTTCATCAATCTGAACTTTCCTCCCAAAGAGGAGAACCTCCCCATTATTCCAATTCTTCTCAAAGAAATCTGTAATCTCCTCCTTAGGACCATGCAGTTTCTCAATGAACGGAAGTAAGCCACCCCTTCTGATTTTACTCCATGCTTTGGTGTTCTTGGTGTGTGACTCGAAGCTGGTAGGTTCAACCCTCTTCTGTTCCCCGCCCATATTTGAGATCTTAGTTCGAATACTGTTGCAGATAGAAAACCTATTCCAGATAGTTCCTTTGCTTCGTAGGACCCACAAAGTGTGCCAAAGTAAATAATTTATCTGCCGGATCCTCTCGGCCCCATTATATCTTCTAATTTTGTTATTCATGATTCGTACCTTCCTCATTATTACAAGACGCTGCCTCTTTTCCGTTCAACGCGTCGAGCTCCAATAAAGCTTGAACATTGAAGTGGAGGTCAGTCTTTTTGTGCCACATGAGGATTTTGTCAACCTTAACTCCCTCATTGGAAAAAAAATCCGCAACTGCATTCGCCTCACGGTAAGCATGAGTTATTTTTATGCTATCGAAATTGCTAAGTAAAACCTTAGCATCTTCTATCCAATTTTTAATCGACCATGCGGGCTGGGACCTACCACAAAGGCTATCAATTATATTTTTTGAGTCACCTTCAAGCCATAAATTTTTGCATTTAATTCCCACAGCCAGGTTGATTATGTAATAAGCCCCCGCCGCTTTTGCCACATGATTGGTTTGGACCCCCAGAGGAGTGGCAACAGCTCCCATAAAGTTACCTGCCGAATCCCTTAGGACCCCACCACACTCATCCTTCCCCGGGTTTCCTTTGGCCACGCCATCAAAGTTGGCTTTGGCCTAGCCTTCCATAGGAAAACTCCAGCAAACTCCTTCCCTGGACTTCTTGGTAGTATTAGGAGCATTGGTAATATCCCATTTGATTCTCCATTCCCTGGCAATCAGGCTATCAAAAGGAGAACAAACCACAGTATCAACCTTGTCCTCCCTGAAGGGAACAATAGAGAAGTTTTCTTTGATCATCCTAAGAATTCTCTCAAACACAATTTCCTCCGAAGACTCCTTATCCCTGAAGATCCGGTTGTTTCTCTCTTTCCAAATTCCCCAAGTCACATGGGGGAACGAGAAAGCCCACAGTTTTTTAATAAAGGGGTTGAAAGAAGGGGCTTTCCATTGAACAAAAAAATCCTCAACTGACTCCGGAGGGACACAATAAAAATGCCAGCATTTCAGAAGCTTGTCCCAAACCAAAGAGGAGAAAGGACAGCGGATAAAGAGGTGGTTAACCGATTTAGCATTGCTTTTATAGAGGTAGCATCTATTAGGGAGCAAAACACCTCTTTTACTAAGATTATCCACAGTAAGAACTTTATTTTGCAGCAAAGACCAGAAAAAGATGTTAACCTTAGGTAAGAGATGCTTCGTCCAGGCTTGCGACCACAGAGGGGGAGAGTTAAGAGCATGTGAAATCTGGGCAAAGGCAGATGAGACAGAAAAGCACCCAGAAGGCTCATACTTCCAGATAAGACTATCCTCCTGATTTAAGCATAGTCTGACAGCGTTCAAGGAGGAGTAAATAGAGACCAAAACAGGGTTTATCAAGGGGAGATTGATCCAATTACCATCCCGCCAGTAGTCTTTAACAAAAAGGCCAAAAGTATCTTTGCAAAACTCAACCCATCTACTGAGATTCCCATCCTGAGACGGAGGTTCATTGCGCAGCCAACAGTCATCCCAAAATCTAATCTAGTTACCATTGCGAACCTGCCATTTCAATCCCAGTTTCACCACCTTTATCCCATCAATCATATAGTTCCAGCAACTTGATCCTTTCAGGAGGTTGGGATTCTCAATAAGGTCTTTGAGGGAATTGTTATTCAAATACTGGCTTTTAATTATTTCACTCCATTCTCCAAAGGAAAAGAAAAGTCTCCATATCTGTTTAGCTAGGAGCGACTTGTTCAACAGTCTGATTTTTCTTAGCCCAAGGCCTCCATCCTTTTTAGATCTGCAAACCAAATCCCATCCAACAAGAGGCATTATTTTTCTTTCTTCGACTCCAGACCAAAGGAATCTCTTTTGGATCTTCTCAATGGTTTCAGCATATTTGGATGGGATTTTAAAAAGACTGAGAGCATAGATAGGGAGATTCTGTAGAGAAGCTTTAAGAAGCTGGAGTTTTCCAACTTAGCTTAGGCGAGCTCCTTTCCAGCCAGAGAGTTTTTTCCCAAACCTATCAACCAGAGAGATCCAAAAAGTATCTGGGGGTTTTAAACAAAGAGGCAATCCCAGATAAGTAGCAGGAAGGGACTCAATCTTGCAACCAAGAATTCCAGCTATCTTTCTCTGTCTATGCAAAGGTGCGTTAAAGAAATACAGCGAGCTTTTTTGCTTATTTATCACCTGACCAGAAGCTCTACCATAGGTTTCCAAAAGTTTCATCTCTTTAGCTTCCGAGACAGCAGACCTTCCCAATAGCAAAGTTTCATCCACGAACTGTTGATGAGAGCATATCAAATTGTTCGATGATGGTTTGAGCCCCATAATAGCTCTTTGAGCAACCAATTTACTCATATTCCTACCAAAAACCTCAGCCATAATCGTGAAGAGGATAGGAGAAATGGGATCTCCATGTCTTAACCCTCTAGAACTACGGAAGAAAGTGGAAGGGGATCCATTAATAAGAACCGCCACAGAAGCAGAAGTGATGAGTTGTTCAATAAGCTACAAAACCCTTTCATTGAAACCAAAAGACTTTCAGATCTTAAACAGAAAGTTCCAGTCAACCCTATCATAAGCCTTCGAAATGTCAAGCTTAAGAAGAAATCCTTCTGATTTAGAGACCGAGAGGGAATGAACATTCTCATGAGCGTGGACAATAGAGTCAAGAATTTGTCTTCCAGGCACAAAACCATTCTATTGAGGAGCAATTATAGAGGGCAGAATAAAAAGTAGTCTAGAGGTTAGCACCTTCGAAATAATTTTATAGAAGGAATTACAGAGGCTGATAGGTCTGAAGCCTTCAAAATCCTGCACTCCAGGTTTTTTGGGAATAAGAACCAAGAAAGTGGCATTTAACTCCTTCAACAGATTTCTAGAGCGGAAGAACTCTTTCACCACCTTCTTAACATCCTCCCCAACAATGTCCCAGAACCACTGGAAGAAAAGTAAAGGGAAGCCATCAGGACCAGGCACTTTGCTTCCTTCAAAAGAGTTCAAACAACTTTTTTAATTTCCTCACTGGTGGGTATATTTGTCAACATTTCATTGTCTCTAGAGTTAACAATCCTGGGGATAGCCTCCAGTAACTGATTTTGATCCTCCAAGTTAATACCCTCTTTCTCAGACATGAGGTTCTTGAAGAATAGGACAACTTCTCTTCTAATATCCTCTTCCTCCTCATAAGTTCTACCATCAACCACAATCACTGGAATTTTGTTAGCTGCCCTATGTTTAGATGCAGAAAGATGAAAGTATCTGGTGTTTTTGTCTCCAGCCTTTAGCCAGAGAGCTCTGGATCTTTGTCTCCAAAATTCCTCTTCTCTAGCAATTATCTCGTGAAGTTTTGAGAGGATCTCATTTTCCTTTTCCTTAGTTTCATTCAAGTAGCCTTCCTTCTGAATTTTGTTTTGGATTTCAGACAGCCTAAACCGAAGATCAGATTTGATTTGAAAGATATTGCCAAAAGACTCTTTTTTCCACTTTCTGAGATTCATTTTAACTTCTCTTAGTTTTTTGGCGATTCTAAATAAGGCAGTACCCTTAATTTTAATATTCCACCATTTTCTTATTTCCTCTCGGAGGAGAGGATGGGAAAGCCACATCTTCTCAAAGCGAAAGGGAGTATTCCTCTTAATTTTTAAGGGGTCAGCCACAAAACTAATAGGAAAATGATCAGATCCAATCCTAGGGAGGGTTTTCAAAGAGCAGCAATAATTTAAGATCCAAATATTAGAAACAAGGGTTCTGTCAAGTCTCACCTGGATCAAATCAGACAAAACTCTTTGATTCGACCAAGTGTAAGAGCTCCCTTGCAAGTCCAGGTCGATCAAGGCCTGATTGTTGATGAAATCCAAGAGATCTTCTTTACTTTCAACATTAATCTGAGAGCCACCAAACTTCTCACCCTGAAGGAGGGGTGAGTTAAAATCTCCCATGACAACCCATGGGTCATTTTGAAAGATATTCCAGAAAGCAGCCAGCTCTTTCCAAAAAGTCTTCCGAGCTTTTTTACAGTTAAGAGCATAAATATTAGACTGGATCCAGCTGAAGTTGTCCCTAATATGAGTAAATCTAGTAGCAACATGATTAGGATGAGAAAAAATAGGATCACCTCTTATGACCTTACAGTTCCAAAAAGTCGCAACCCCTCCAGAAGCACCAGCAGAATCACTGCCCTGAATGGAACAGTGTTGGAACAAAGAAATCTTTTCCACCTTTTCACTTAACATTTTGGTTTCCTGAATGAGAAGAATATTAGGCTTTTGGTCCTGGGAAAAATTGTGTAAAATATCCTGCTTGTGGGGGTTATTTAGTCCCCTAATATTCTAGGACAATAACTTCATGGGAATTTGGGAGAGAGAAGGAGCTCCGGGATGGTTTTTTGGAAGCCATTCACAATATCTTCAAAGCTATGGTGCTCTCTTATCAGATTTTTGGGTCTTCTTCCTTTGGAAAGGGATATTTCCCCACAGTCCGCTTTTGCTCTCGATCTTGTTGAAATCCCACAAGGGGTGATTTTAATTTTGATTTTCGATTTTTTCTTCTTTTTCTTAGATAGCACCTCATCTCTATATGTATCATCTTGACTATCTGATTCTTTGCTGGATTTCCATTCTTTTTCAGATAGGAATTTTTGTTCCCAGGGGAGGGTATCCATGAGTCCATTCCCACAAGGTAGGGAGGTACTTCTTTCAAGAAGGCTTGCCTGGCTAGGGTCCGAATAAGTGTCTTTAACAACATCAAAAGAAGCCAGATCCGAATAGGATTCAATACCTGGGTTATTTGTCCCAACCAGAGACACAATCAGGGGAATGCCTACCTCAAGAGAGAGACCCTGAGAAGGAATATCGTCCAGCCCTAGCATCATGGGGTCCCGAAAGATGGGGCCCATCTCCGAGGTTATAGAATCATCCGACTTGCTAGGGGATAATTTCCCAGCTTCCCATTCCACACTTTCATCTTTGTTTTGAGAATCAGAAGAAAACTTCAGAACCAAAATTTGGGGGGTCTGGATGGCAGAGCCATCATTTCCAGCTTCATCAGAGATATTGTATTGAGAAACATCTGCCTTGCCTAGAGCCAAGAACCCAACATTGCAATCCATTCCTTCTCCTTTATCCTGAGGACCAGACTTAATCTCAGGAACAAGAGCTTGGGGGACTTGGAAGGTGGAGCCTTCATTTCCAGCGTCACCTGAGAGGTTATCAGGGATTTCAACAACCTTTCCCACTGGCTCCGTAATAAAATTTTCCTCTTGTTTCTTTTTCCATACCACTTTTGAGGCCCTTTAAGGGTTTTCCATTTCTTTTACTGCCTTAAGGGGGCAATGCTTCGCCCAATGGCCAGATTTTCTACAGTTGAAGTAGGAAAAAGGGATGGTCTCAAACTCAATAGCCTGTGCCCAAGAACCAAGTTTAATGGTGTATATGGTTGTGTATAAAATGAAACAAAAAATGTGAATTTTGATAGAAAACTTAATATAGCTCTAACTATATACCTATAGATAGTTTGTTGAGTACATCAAATCCTTGTATTGTGGTCTATATTTTTGTAACACATCTATAAGTTTCTCATGTACTGGGTTACAAGCTCCATTGGAAGAATCATATAAGATTTCTTATACTATAATTAATACAAAAAAATAAAAAATAGAAGACATAATTAATGTTCAAAATATCAAGTCCACCAAAATTTTTATAAGAAGAATGATTCCTTAGGGTTTAACTAGGATTAATTACTTTTCACTTACAAAATATTAGAATTGAGATTAGCAAGGGTATGAGATTAACTTACAACCTGAAAAGTGAGTCGATCAACTGTCGCATTTGATTTTTTTAGGGTTTTTGAAATGTATCTTTGATGAAATACAATGATGCAACTAGTTAGCTATGAAAATGCATTGTTCTAATATGAATGTAGAGAAATTGGAAACTGTGAACCAAGATCTCTCTAAAACCTGCAAAACACAAGAGATAAACACATTGTAAGATTGAAATGCAAGTTGGAATCTAAGTTCCTCAGGAAATCTATTTATCAATGCTCTAAATAGGAAAATGAAAGCAATACAATGAGAAATCAACAAAAGAGATTAAATCCTATGAAAGTAATGTAAATTCTTGATCTCTTGAGGGAATTGGTGCCAATTTGACGTGAAAATTGGCCCTTTCCCAACTCAATGATAGCTTTGATGATTTGATGAAGATTTTGATCCACTTTATGAAGATTCAAATGTGCTCCATGATGAAAAACCTACATAACCTAGCTATGGATGGATGAATCTTGCAAAGGTTTGAAGATGTATTTGAGTATAACAAGTTTACTCAAATTGTGGATGGATCAAATGAAGGATGATCTCTTCATTTATAGATGAGATTGATTAGAGAAGAGGCAAAAGGGATGAATGTGGGACTAAACTTTAACAAATGAGAAGAAGCCACATGTCATCATGTGAATGGCTGAGGAATAAGCACATTTTGAAGAATGTGCAAAGAGGGGCAAGATTCAAATTCAAAATATGGCTTGAAGGATGAGTTGAAAGGTGAAGTAAATGCACATGGCTCAAGAAAAGGACAAATAAGAGATTTTAAATGCTTTGTTGAAAGGGACAAGTTCTTTTGGGGGCAGATTTCAAATTTCAGGAATATTCCATCTTTGATGCCTTTTTTGAATGAAAATAGATGATTTATAAATCAATTAAATTGATTTTCATGTGCAAGTTGCAAAATCTAGAGGATTTAAGTGATTAGGATTAAATTAATCAGGATTTGATTAATTTAAAGGGAGATTTAGCTTATTTGACAATTTGATTTAGATTTTAGGATTGAAATAAATCAAAAAGAGATTCGTGAGAATGATGAAGACTTAGTTAAATAAATATTTTGATTTATTTAACCAAAATGGGTGATGTTAGATTGAATTAGATAAATGTTTGATTTATTTAATTTAATTAGATGAACTTTAGAAATTTAATCAAATAATATGGATTATTTAATTAAATAAAGATAGGAAGATAAAATGACCTAGCTAATTACACAAAGACAATTATTTAATTAAATTGAGGGATTTATTTAATTCAAAGGAGAATTATGATGACTTTAATCAAATAAGGTTATTTGATTAATTGGTTAGACAGAGGGATAAATCAAAATGAAGTGATGTTAGTAGATCAGGATCGGGTGTGCAATATCAATCTATATATTTTCAATGTCTATATTTTGCCCCTCTTTGAAGCAGTGCACTTGTTGCATTGGTTCAAAGAATAATCTTGTTGAGATCAAAGTTCAAAAATTCTCTAATTTTTTTGAATGCCCCATTGTTGCCCCAATGAATGAAGAATTACACCGGTATATTGCCCCTCAAGAGAGATCAGGTGAAAAGGTTTGATTTGAGGGTCGATCTCTTGATAAAGAGGTTCAAGGTTAGTTCAACACGAATATTTGACGTAGATAGATTTGATGATGTAGACAATCATTGGCCATGGGTAGCCTCATGCCTATTTTGATATATTACACACACTTGATTCTGATTTGTACCATGACAGTTACATTATTAACAATGAAATGATTATGATGTTTATATGCAATGGATGATATGGATGAACATGATATGATGATGCTTTTATGATTATCCAGTGGATGATAAATGTATGGTTTATGAGATGTTTAAAATAACTAATCTATATTATGCAATGATGGGGATGAATGCATGTGGTATGATTAATGCTTTCTATATGATATAATATTCATTATGCAGTATGATGACGGTTTGTGGATGCAGGATGGATGCATTATCAATGATTTATGACTAACTGTCATGGTACCATGTTAGCGTGAAAAGCAAGAGATAGAAGAAAAAAAGAGATTCCAACAAGACATGAGATGATGATGATGATGATGATTACTTGTTGAGGAGTTGGGATTTTCAAAGGGCGAATTACCTTATGTTTGATAGCACACATAGACACGATGCATCAGGGTATAAAGAACAAGGATGGCATTGTACCTAATGCGATAGACTTTGACTCGACAAATAGATAGGAGTATTCTTGTTCACACTTGACATATGAAAACCTTGCTAGGACGTACCTAACAAAGCAAGTATTCACCAAGTTATATTACAAGAACATCCAATAACCACAACAAACAAAAGGATAATGATCATTGCCCCATTCCTATCTCTCTAAATCCATTCATTGGGGACATCATTGAGAGGTCCTTGGAATAAGCACAATAAGATAAATCAAAAGGAAAGATCAAGTACAAAAACAAGCCAATGTTCTTCATACCTTCAACCAGAGGGATATGTTTTGATAGGATAAGAATCCAAGGTGATATCCAAAATGATGCCCATTGTCGGAATGATATATCCTATGACATGCATTGTATAGGATGATGATGGGTCGATAGTTTGATTGATAGGCTGTTGATATAAGGTTGACTGACATGTTTGAAAATGATCAAGAGTTTTATTTTGCGTTTAACAGTTTGTTGCTTCAATTTTGATTTTGTGTTTGAAGTTTGCTTCTTTTGCTGATTATTGTGGTTGTTTCTATTTGTTTTACCAAAGGATGAAGGTGACGATCAGTTTATTATGGATGATTGATTATTTCGAGTGAAAGTGAGATGAGACAGATGGATTTTTTCAAATATTTGGATGTTTTTGAAATGTTTTGAGGTTGTTTTTAGTATTTTTCAAGATTTTACAAATGTTTTGTTTTTTGATTTTTTGAATGTTTTGGGGTTTTCTGAGATTTTATGATTTTTTTTGGATTTTGGTGTTTTTTTGAATGTTTTTGAGTTTTTTGAGTTTTTATGAATGTTTTTGGATTTTGTGTCTTGAGGGTTGATCAAAGATTAGCCTTGCCTACGTTTAAGCTCAGAGATGATGTAGTTTCAATACCATGTTTTTGACGTTTTTCTAACTTTTGAGTGTTTTTGGATTTTTGATATGTTTTGGATGTTTTTAGATTTTTGCATAATTTTGACGATTTGGATATGGATATGCATGATGATATTAGTTCTTTGTTTATGATTTGTTGAGAGCGAAGCTAAGTTCGATTGATTAGATTGATGGATTGATGATGATAACATTGTTCAGGATGCACAACAATGCAAGGATAGTGTTTTAGCAACACAAGGATATCCTAAGATGATGATTTTTTGATTGGATTTGATTGATAATGATTGATGAAGCTTGATTTGAAACAAAAGTTGTTTGAATGATTTGATGTGACATTTAAAGAGTGTGTTAGATGCAACTGATATTGATTGTTTGGATCGATGTTCAATTGAAAGATGAAGCCCGATAAGAAATGTCTTCTTGTCAAATATACCATGGGCTAGTGATTTGGATTTTGGATCTAAATGCTTTTTGACAATTTTGATTTTTCCAATGTTGGATAAGCCACATAAGTTGGAGGATATAGATCAAGATTTATTCTTGAAGCAAGATGTCAATATTTGCCCCCAGTGTCTAGCAATGTATGGAATTCCATTGGATGGATGTTTGGATAGGTGTATGGATGGATGGATATGGAAAGCATGCAAAGGATTCCAAGGATCATCTTGTGATAAGATAATGTGTTTGAATGGAGGAATGCTTTATTGGATAATGCTTCATGGCTCAGATAATGCTGGATAGGATAGGATCAATGAAAACGGCCCATGTCAAGATGTTTACCATAAGCAAGCATAAATTGTACCAAAAAATTTTCAAAGGTCAGAATAACTTGGAATATGTTATGTATTTGGATGAAAATGGATTGGATAAATGGTTTATGGATGAATGGATTTATTATGGATAAGATGGATGGAATCTTCTAGATTTATTATGGATGGGATAAGATGCTCTCATGAACTAGCACACGTTGATCCTGGATTCTGGATGATGCTGTTTACTGAGTTTTTCATCATAGTACTGCCTTAAGTGCCGGTGGTTTCACTATAGGATGATTTTTTCTTTACTATTTTTAATCTTTTTTCTAATTTGTTTTTGAATTTTCATATTTTTGATTTTTTGTATTTTTGGTTTTTCCAAAAGATTCATGTTGACCCACCTGGTGGTGTTGATGTAGACACTTCTATCATAATGTGCCATCGGTATCCTACCTGAAGAAGCTGCTTTGCTAAGATGTGTGCACTTGAATGTAACTTTTGGGACTCTTGATCTGCTTCATTGATATTGGGGTTAACTTTGTCTTTGTGCGCACATCGCGATAGAGTGCCTTATGACTCCTTATGATGAATGGTTATTACCAATACATGGTCAATGTGAGAATTGGATATCATGCATGGAGGTGTAGATGGAGTGTGTTTAGGGATAAGAGATGGATTTGTTGATAGTTTGGAATCTTTGACTCTCCAAACATGGGAAGGTGAACAATGATGGGTGGCTATGGAAGTGTGTGTGGAATTAGGACCAACTGCTTGATACACTTTGTACGTCACTTGAAAAACTTTCTTTTGCTTTTGTGGATATCTTTGATGGATAATTTTCCCTTTTTTATTTTTCCCCATAGTTTCTTTGACTAACAGAGTTTGATAGGGATGATCTTTCTTTGTATTCTTTGGTATCCATTTGTATTTGATTTTTCCTTCATGCTTTGCTTCTTTTTCTTTAATAATGTTCCTTGTGTTTTGATTCAAATCTTTCTTTTGATGTTGGTCTCAATTGGTGGATGGGGTGATGGGTGGATGAAGATTCATGATGTGGTTGGTTGTAGTATTGGCATCACTTTCATCATAAGGATTATTCATGCTCCCTATGTTGACATTTACACTAGATAAAGTTACCCCCAGTATTGTGGAAGTAGTACCTTCATGCTTTGATTCTGCCTGTTCCAAGAGCTCTTGTTTAGAGTCCATTCTCTGATAAATGACCATTGTAGATGTTGTTATTGGAAGTTTTTGTTCTACTGACTTTGGAATATCTTGTTCTGTATGACCTATTTCCTTGAGTGGATACTTCTGGATATCTTTATTCATGATCTCCTCAGTTTGAATTTTGGACATATCTAATCCTGATGTTGACAACTCAATCTAATTGTAGGAATTGATAACCTACTCTTTTTGTGTAATAATGTCAGGAGTGAAGGAATCATGTTCTAAATGAAGATCATCTATGTGTCCATCCATAGAAAGTATCTCATTGGTAGATAAAGGAGTATGTGCATCTTGTATAGATAGGAGAGTGTCTATTAGATCATTGTAGTATCTTGGAGATACAAATTCTTGATCTTGAATGATTTTGGAGTTGCTTTCGTCATGCTTTGGATCAAGTTCTTGACATAGGTCAGTTTCAGAGGATCCTTGGATACCTTTACTAGGAATGGGAAGTGGCTCAATATCCTCTGGATCATTAAGTGGATTTGGATCAAATGTTGAGCTGAAGATTCCTTCAATATCTGAAAACATGTCTTGGAAAGGACCATTGCTAGACCTTGGTGAAAGAAGTTGATCATGCTTTCAAATAAATTCTTTAGATATGCCCTCTAACTTATTAGGTGATGTAGAGACATTTTCAACATGATCATTGGTCGATGGATTGTTGATTTGAAATCGATCATTGTCGGATATTGTTGAGGGATTCTTATCATGATCAAAAAGTGACTCTTGATGTATGTTGATTTGATCTTCGAATGAGGTAGAAACATCTTCCATGTGTTCATTGATGGATAGGCCTTGATCATGTGATTGTTGACTTGGATTGATACATGGAGTCGTTAACATTTTGTTGGGATTTTGAACAACATTTTTTTGTTGAGCTTGGTATTCGGCTTTAGCTTGCGCTTGTACTTGTTGGGCTTGTAGTGTGTGGCTTGGGCTTGTGCTTGTTGGGCTTGTAGTGTGGCTTGGGAAACTTGAGCAGCTTGTGCAACTTGCTGAGCAGCTAGTTGTGAAGCTTGTCAGTTTTGGTTTTGTTGGAGTGCCTTTTGATAAGCGACTTGCAATGCAATGTTGTATTGGTTTGATGTGTTTGGTTTGGGTGGTGGTGGTGGCAGAGGTGGTTTTGGAATAGTGCTTGTTGTGGTGATAAGAGGTGTCATCGTATTGATGATTGGTATTTGAGTGGTGGATGGTGTGATTGATATGGTTGGTCCTTGAGAGACCATGTTTTGAGGTATTATGGGGGTGGTTGATGATATTGTGATTGCTTGTGCATTTGTCATCTGTTGTTGTGATGTCGACGACAAGTTTTGAAAGTTTGGTGTGATGTTTTGATTGCTGTTTAGGATGTTGGTTTGATTGATACTTGGTAAAGGGGGAAGCCCTAAGACAAGGAGTGGTGTGGGTGATGATGGAAATGGTGGTTTTGGAATCATGTTGGATGTAGTGACAAGTCGTTGAGATACATTTGGAGTGATTGTGAGGGTTTGAAATATGATGGTTGTGATAGGGGTGGTTGCAATGATCGAGGTGATAGGAATGGTTGGAATGACTGAGGTGATATATCTTTGGGAGACCATGTTTGATTTGTCGAGATTGATGTTGTCATTTAATTAGATACCATCTGTTGGTATGATGTCGATGGTATATTCAAACGATTTGATGTGATGGCTTGATTGGTGTTAGGTGGATTGATTTGGATGGAGTGATTAGTGCTAGGTAAAGGAGGAATCCCTAAACCAAGGAATGATGTTGATATGCGTAATGGTGGTGGAGATGTCTCTTGGCGCAATGAATCAACTATTTTGGTAAGTGTAGCAATTTGATCTCACCAAATTTGATCTTGATTTCAATCTTGACTTCCTTGATATAGTTGATTTGGTTTTTGTTTAAGCAGATTTGGGATGCATACTTGTGGTTTTTGAATGGGATCATGGACAAATTGATTTTGGACAATGTTTTGATTTGGGATGATGTTTAAATTTTGCATGATAGGTTGAAATTGAACATTGTTGGTGTTGGGAATCACATTTCCTTGATTTGGTAACTTTCATTTTGCATGGTGTTACCTTGACTTGGATTAATACATGGAGTTCTTAATATCTTGTTTGGATTCTGAACAACACTTGTATGATTTGCAAACATATTTATCCCAAAGTTTTCCAGATTCATGTTTCAAAAACTTGTACTTGGTACATTCTCATTTGGCATGTAGGGATTTGGTGGGATGACGTTGTTCATTTGAAGGCTCCTGCATTGATTGTTCAGTTGGTGTATTTGTAAGTTTGGACTTGCATTTAAATCTACCATTGGGAAAGGTGTCCCAAACTTCAATTTGGTCATATTCACATTTGTTGTACTATTGGAATTTTTTGAAGGTAATGATCCCATGTACGGTTTGTATAGATGTGAGTGTTGATAATCAATCGACATTATAAGGCTTTGACGACTTAGTTGACTTGGATTACTCAAAATGTATGGATCAAGTTTATATTCCATGTTCCTCTTTTGTTTTGACCTTGTTGCAAAAGTGACCTCTAAGGTTTTTAGGACCAATGATGAGATGAAGCATGAAAGCGGTGAATGATATGAGTGTTGCACATTTAGGAACTTTGGATCAATGCTATAATTAGGGCTTGATTTTGATTGGTTTGATTGGATTTGGATAACAGACTTGTAAACCCTAAGATGTTAGATGTGATCTTAGGATGAACTTGTTCAAAGGATTTCTAATTCAATTAAATGTATGAGAAAGGATACATTCCCATACACTTAACTAAACAAGGTGATTTTGATTTTGATGATTTTCCCAAGTCTAGAATGATGTTTCCAAAGCTCTAAAGTTGTTTGGTGGGATGGGATGACAATTTTTTTTGGATGGATGAAGTGTTTGGTTTGATCCTAAATGAACCTAGGAAAGACTTGTTTCTGAGACCAAGATAGTGAAGAACATTCTTTTTTCTAAGAGTAATTCAAAATCAAAAGACAAATGTTTGCAAGAAAATCATATGACCAAAATATTTCAAGCACATGTGTGGGGTCCAATTGATTTAATGTTTTCTTAATGGATTATTTTTACCACAAACCCACTCTTGATTAGGTTTTCAACTGAATGTCCAATGTCCCAATTTTCTCTCATCCCGTAAAGTGCATTATGTGGAAAATGAGGATATCAAGGCAAAGGTTTCCTAATGTTGACCTTAGTAAGAGAAATTTGAGATGAAATCCAAATGCTTAGAAGCCTCTAAGGATACGAATCCCAAGGGCAAGCAATAACATGTGAATTTGTTCAAAGATATTTACTTATCCTAAACCGTTTGAGATTTGGTATTCATGTTGAATGTTGGTTTTCCAATGTTTTTTATCAAAGCACTGTGTTTTCAAACCACAAGCAATATAACATCCTAGCTCAATTGGTATGTTTTTCTTAGTGGGCTTGCCTCATGACCTTCATAGAAGAAGAGATGATTTTACGTGCAACCAAGGAGAGAGTATAAAGGTATGTTAAGAATGAAGTCTTATCCTCTATACTTTAACCAAGATCAGACATGGCAAGTAACTTCTTGGAATCTAAGTTCGAATGCACCACTTCGATAAACTCAGTGAATAGGTTAATAGGCCACTACAAACAAGGGTTTTATTTCATACTTTCCATTCATGGAGATTGACCCATACGGCAAGAGTCCCCTTTCAAATCCATCTTGTCAAAATCAATCGCGTAATATTGGTGTTTACTCCAATACCCACATTTATATCCTGGTTGGAAATACTCTTGGCTTTAGAGTGTTACTAGTTGAGCCATTCCCTTGGGTGAGTACTTTTTCCCCAAGGCAGGCCCTCTAAAATAAACAAAAGCAAATAAACCTATTCATAGTTCGATCAACCCTTGTTTAGAAACAAAGGGAGAACACATGCAATAAATTTATCCACACTCGCATAAGATTTTGTTCAATTTTAAACTCAAAGATGAAGTGTGGAGGTGATTGCTTTGTCTCAGCCTAAAATCATGAAAAAAGCCTTTTGATTCTCAAGATCGCTATAAAGCACGAGAGAAGTGCATATGTCCTTTTTCAATGAAGTTAGTTCAAGTAAGCTCTCACAAAACAATGTAGCACATGTTCATTTTAGATCCCACAAAGCAATAATGAATTTTTTTTAAAGCACCAAAGGACAAATGAGAGTTGTCTTGTTAAACTGTAGTCCTAATGTTCATTTTAAACCCTTTGCAACAAGAATTCAAAAGTTCTTTTTAAATCCCAAATGAAATTATTAGATCCTAAGCATAAAAATGATGACAAATTTTCCTTAAGAAGAATAATGAATCCTCAAAAAGTGTTAAAAAAACACTGTAGTGTTTAAAAACACTTGTTACAATGATGTGATAATGTTTTTTCTTTGACTTCCATGCTCCTTTATCCTTCAAAACCTGCAATACAAGCTCCAAATGTCAAATGAAATCAAGAAACAAGAAGATATGAGGGTTAGATAGATGATTGAGTATAAAAACCCTAAAAATTAGATCCAGTTTCATTATGATTTGACATTAAATGAAAATTTGAAAATTTTAACTCTATAAAAGTTGACAATAACCTACACCATTGGATAGCTTATCAAATTCTACCCCATTTTTTAAAAAAAAAATCTTTGAAAAGACCAAAAAATGACCAAGATATGGCTATTTTAAATTTGCATTAAAAAGTAAGAAATTCCAGCAGTTATGTTTGTGATGGTGGTGTTGTTTGATTTTCTAGTGGTGCTATATGGCGATGTTGGAGCTCTTAGTGGCATAGTTTGATTTTTGAGTGGTACAGTTTGATTTTTGAGTGGTTTTGTATAGCCCCGCTGGACTGTGAACAGCGATGTTTCCTGTAAACAAACAAAAACGCGTAATTATGATAAAAAAAATGTGATTGGAATATGAGATTGCCCTCCTTCTAGCACAATAATGTGAACCAAGATCCCTCTAAAACCTGCAAAACACAAGATATAAACACATTGTAAGATTGAAATGCAAGTTAGAATCTAAGTTCCTCAAGAAATCTAGTTATCAATGCTCTAAATAGGAAAATGAAAGCAATATAATGAGAAATCAACAAAAGAGATTAAATCCTATAAAAGCAATGTAAATTCTTGATCTCTTGAGGGAATTGGTGCCAATTTGATGTGAAAATTGGCCCTTTCCCAACTCAATGCTAGCTTTGATGATTTGATGAAGATTGTGATCCACTTTGTGAAGATTCAAATGTGCTCCATGATGAAAAACCTGCATAACCTAGCTATGGATGGATGAATCTTGCAAATGCTTGAAGATGTATTTGAGTATAATAAGTTTACTCAAATTTTGGATGGATCAAATGAAGGATGATCTCTTCATTTATAGATGAGATTGATTAGAGAAGAGACAAAAGGGATGAATGTGGGACTAAACTTCAACAAATGAGAAGAAGCCACATGTCATCATGTGAATGGTTGAGGAATGAGCACAGTTTGAAGAATGTGCAAAGAGAGGGGAGATTCAAATTCAAAATATGGCTTGAAGGATGAGTTGAAAGGTGAAGCAAATGCACATGGCTCAAGAAAAGGACATGTAAGAGATTTTAAATGCTTTGTTGAAATGGACATGTCCTTTTGGGGGGAGATTTCAAATTTGAGAAATATTCCATCTTTCATGCCTTTTTCGAATGAAAATAGATGATTTATAAATCAATTAAATTGATTTTCATGTGCAAGTTGAAAATCTAGAGGATTTAAGTGATTAGGATTAAATTAATCAGGATTTGATTAATTTAAGGGGAGATTTAGCTGATTTGACAATTTGATTTAGATTTTAGGATTGAAATAAATCAAAAAGAGATGAAAATGATTAATACTTAGTTAAATAAATATTTTGATTTATTTAACCAAAATGGGTGATGTTAGATTAAATTAGATAAATGTTTGATTTATTTAATTTAATTAGATGAACTTTAGAAATTTAATCAAATAATATGGATTATTTAATTAAATAAAGATAGGAAGATGAAATGACCTAGCTAATTACACAAAGACAATGATTTAATTAAATTGAGGGATTTATTTAATTAAAAGGAGAATTATGATGACTTTAATCAAATAAGGCTATTTGATTAATTGGTTAGACAGAGGGATAAATCAAAATGAAGCGATGTTATTAGATCAGGATCAAGTGTGCGATATCAATCTATATATTTTCAATGTCTACAAAAACTAGCAATCACATTTAGGGACTAGAAATGGACAATTCAAGCATGCATGCACCTTTAATTTAAATATGAGCTAATTTTGAGTGGACTAGGGTACAAGGACACCTAGTCTAGGTGTCTACATTTGAAATATTATTTATAATCCTTAGGGATTTAGTCTGTAGCTTCTTCCTTCAGATCATGTGGTCGAATATTTTTTTGTTGTTGATATATTGTACAACTTACATGTCTTGTCAAGTTGTAGGGCTTGAATGCATGAATGAGTAAATTATCTTCAATTTTTCCTTCAATACTCTTTAGAGATGTACCTAGACATTCAAAAGGAGAGAAAAGGTTATGCCATATAGAATTTTGGCTCAATGAAACCCCGTGTTGGTGTTTCCACCTCCACAATGGAAAGAATGATAAAGAAGAGAGATTATCCTTTTAAGGGATAAAAGCTAAATGATAAATGAATGATGAATCAATAACTCGCTGCCACTCACCACTCAGATCTAATATTCTTAAAGAACTAAAGTCATACACATCATCTCAAGGATTGATTGCAATTTAGCTTGATTTGACTTAAAAACTTACAAGCATTTGTACTCACAAACAAAATTCATGCATAATCATGAAAAAAATCACATAAAACTTGACATGATGAAATGCTACAATAACTTTGCAAAATTCTTATCTTGACTACCCTTAACTAATTTTTGAAGTATAACAATCACTCTTCTATTTTCTTGTTCTTTCTTTTATATTAAAATTATGAAAATACTATGTATTTATATGTAATTGATCTAATTTCTCAAAAATTAATCTTGATAGTTGGCAATCAAAATTTGAATTTAAAATAGTAAATTACTACCACCAACACTTTGAAATTTGGGGCCACATTAAGGGGACTAGGGCACAAGGATACCCTAGTCTAGATCTTTCAATTTTTAGGATCTAAAGTGCTAGGAGAAAAATATTAGATGAATATTTGGGTCTTGTACATTTTGCTTTTTGATAAATTTTTAAATATGCCATGAGATGCATAATTCATGAAATTATGTGTACAATTAAGTCCAATTAGATAGAGAGAGAAAAATCGAGTGTGAAAATTTTAAGGGTGACAATTTATGACACTATAAAAATAATCTATATCAAGATGGTATAATTTTTTTCTATTTTAGATTTAAATAATTAATATGAAAGTTGACATCAAATGGAAACAACTATGTTTTTATTATTCTTAAGGAAATTTCTATTAATATTTAAAGTTCCAGTACAAATGTCTACATAGCAGGAGCTATGGAGAAGAAATGCCTCATTAAAAAACTAGACCCGCCACCCAAACAACAACTAACTCCCATACACGAGTAAAGATGCTGCAAAAAAAAAAGGAGTGGCCCACAAAATTTCATTTGACACCAGGCAACCAAAGATCCACAAAAAACCAATATCCAACCAAAGCAAAAGCGAGCCAAAAAAGGATCTTAGCTTATGAATAGTACAAGTCACCTACTACAAGATGACTATAGGAATTATCCTGTAAACATTAAAAACTTTCCAAACAACCTACCCCTACCTAGAAATCATTCATCTTAGAAAATTGGTTGAATTCATAGGCCCATTCAAAACCATTTACTGGATCAACCATTAACAACTTCTTTAGAAAACTCACCCCATAAGCAGCAATCTGACGATGCTTTACCAAGGCCATCCCTTTCAGCTCCAGAAGCAAAGGATAAGCCTTAATTACCTTGCTAGGTACCTTGACTAGAGGGAGGTCTCTCAACTGAGGAGCACCACGACCCAAAAGAGTCATTCTTAGAATTTCGTTCAGTCCACCCAAGAGCTCTTTCTTGAAGAGCTTGCATACTATCACCCACGCCTTAGCTTTTGGAGTACGAACATCGAGCATTAAGGCCAGGAACCTGGGGACAATGTGGGTGTTAACTCAAAAATTCTCCTAGTTTGATAAATGTTCCTTTCCTAAAACCATTTTAATCGCCACAATCTCATGCCAGTCTATTCATAGTATGATTTGCTTCAGAAAATGGTTTGTGATCACCTTAAAAGTCACTTGTTGGGTCTTGCAATCCAATTGGATGGGGGTCAAGCCCCACGCTCACTAGAGCCTTTGATGAAAACTCAATAATGAACTTTGACTTTTCTACCATACTTACAGACAAAGCTACACTAGAGAATTAAAACCAAAATGTGCCAAAGTCGTGCCAAATCTAGGCCACCTTCGAACATTTAAAGCCCCAAAACAATTCACACTTACTGCATTGTGCAATAGCGATTAAGCCCTCCCAGATTTCCTGTGATCATGCCAGCTAGCAAGAAACATGCAAGATGTTGCATCATGGCTCATCAGTAGGGAAGCGATCTGTATCCTTCTGAGAACCCATAACATTTTTCCATCATAAGGTTGTGAACATCGACGTGAAAGGAGCATTTAAATGATTGATGCAACAATGAAACATCGCATCACCACCCAGTGACAATATAGAAAACTTTGACATCAAACTTGAAGCAAATCCAACCCACCACCCACAAGGAGATCCATCTTGACTTGCCAACAAGAAATGCCATATTCTCAAAAGGTCCCTAACCCTTCCACAAATTCCTATGTGAAAGGGTACCTACCCAACCACCCACAAAATTTAAGCAATATTAAGGTTTGGGCCTTGGTTGTTGGCACTACAAGAAAGTATCCCCACCAATTCACCAAGGAGCCTCCCCTTAACACCAGGGTAAACAGACTAAATTGTTGATGTGGTAAAGAGAAACCTCGTGAGGTTTGAACCTTGGTTGTTGGCTCTGCAGGAAAGAAGCCCCACCATTTAACCAAGGGGTCTCCCCTAGAAACAACTATGTTTTAATAAACACACATTTTAATATTTATTTAAAAATATATATATTTATAAAAATTGGAAAAAAGATGTATCCATGCACTAATGTTTCAAGTTATAAATACACACAAAAACTTTGAAGGAAAGAAAATTATCGTATAAAAATTGACGTCTCATGTAACTTATTTTTTTAGCATTTTAAGAGAAACTAAATTATGGCATCAATTTATAAAAAACTATATTCAATTTTTTTTTAATTTTTTTAAAAAATACGAACATAAAATATACTAAAAAATACAAATTTTATTAGTTTACATCATTTCAAAATTCAAAACATAAATATCATTTTTTAGTGATTCAAGTTTAAAAGTTGGATCAGTGTTGGTTGTTTACTTTATAAAAGTGTGACACAATTTTGCATTTTTACCCAATGGACATTATAGTTTATGGTATTTAATTAGTTTTTATATATGTTTTCTATGGATCTACTTACTCCACCCTTGATAGGATTGTATATGTAGTAGTTTAGTTGTATAATGTATTGTAAAACTTGATGTGTTTAGTTGCAATATTGGGATCTCTTTATAGATCTCTGATATATTAATCTAATATATGTGGGCCTCCTTATAGATCCCCTGTATATATATAGTCATAACTTTCAATACTTGTGTAAAAATGAGAATTTAGATTAATAAAGGAAAGAGATAATGAATTTAAAATATTAGTCTAAAAACAATGCAAACATTTGATTAAGTGTATTCTCTTTATAGAAGATTTACATGTGATTATGAATGTCATTGTTCAAATGATTGTGTAATATCTTTGCAACATAATATGTTGATACAATGTGATAGTTAAAACAATAAGAGATGTTCCAAGATTATTCAAATGATTGAATTTGTGAGAGGAGAGATAGATTTATGATTTTTTGGATGAAGAAATGAATAGTTGTAATTAGTTCACTTCGTTTAAAAACTTGAATTTATTTTTATTTTTGTTCATAAAAGTGGCAAGCCACTATAAGGATTCTATTAATTGAAAAATAAATTTACATGAGGCAACAAAAATGTCCCAGGCGAAGATTGCCATAGGGACTTGCTAGTCAGATTTACAAGATACATAGCATAACATCGAGAGACATCAACATTATAAAAAACCTCCTAGCCCTCCCAAAAGAGATTGCATAAACTTTTAAATCCCACCATTGGCCATTTTTACAGACAAGGGATACAAAAGAACCAACATTTGTACAGACAAAGAAGATTACAAAATAGACCCAGCAAAACAACCATCCAAACCAAAACTAGTATATACCACTCTTGACCGATGAAGCAAGATTAGTGGGGGGAGCAAAATATGGCTCGTAGAAGGGATCTTCCAATGCATGCTTGTGCAAAAACCTAATTTCCTTGAACAGAGACCTCACTTTAGCCACAAAACAATAGCCCAAGGAAGCATGTAAGTGACAAAGCCGATACCTAAACCGAGAGGAATGAAATGCCACCAAGTCTTGAACCATATCCTAGTCAAGATAGAATGTAATGCCGAGGAGGAAAGTAGTGCTTCTCAACAAAAGATACCACCCACTAAATTAGTCCCAACTCGAATATCATAAGACTTCAGAACTATATCAAGCATGTACATGGGGCAAACCTAAAGAAAACTTGAATTTAACTTTTATTTACATATTTAAATTTAATTTGGTTTCATTTTAAAATTACTTATGTACCTTTTATTTTATTTCACTCCCTTTTTTACATTTATTCCATCCCATGCTTGAAATAGAAAACCTTTTCTAGGTTATTGTAAACAAACTCTAAGAAACCCCTTCCAAGCTTTATTATCAAGAATACAATATAAGAGGCGACCATTTCCTGCTAAAAAGGATGAAATTCCATTTCTATTTTAATGGTCATTTCTAGGTGTTCCATAGTTTTTTCTAAAGTATTGTTTTTATGAGATTGTGGAGAGAAGCACCTTCATGCTAAATATTAGATTAGAAAAAATGTGAATGAGACTATGTAGGAGTTAAATATTAGAATTGTTTGAAATCTTTTGTGAATATTTGTGCAAGAATATTAGACTAAATAAACATGTCTTCTTAGATTTCTGATTATATATTAATTTTTATAAAATACCTCCTCTTTTTATGTGCAATATAAGAGATTATCTAATTAATATTAATTTTGAGTTAATTATATTTTAATTTGAATATATAATTAATCAATATTGTAAAAATTAATTTAGAAATTTATGTTAATTATAAATTAATTTTGATATAATTAATATAATGATATCATTTCTATAATATTAATAATAAATAAAATTAATACAGTTAATTGTAAAAGTGTTGTATTTTTAAAATGTAAATACACAACCTTTTCAAATTCCATTTCTATTTGTCACATTTTACATTTTTCATTTCTGGTAACATAATTTTCAACACAGATACAGCACATAATAAAGTTTTATCTTTAAAGTTAAAAGAGGGCGCAATAGTGAGATACTGAGATGATGGAATTGACCGGAGGATTACTGTAACCACTGTTCTCTTTATTATTTACTCGCTTTTTGAAAGTAGAACATGTGATTCAGAATTATGAGCCACGAAACAATTTAACTTAATTTACGCAAGAAAAGTAGAGAATATAACAGAATATCGATGAGATATAAAGGTAATTATCTTTATTTAAAGAATTAGAGAAATTCTCATAAATTTAATGAGATTAATACTTGGTAGAAATTTAAGCGTTCCTTTCCCAGACAGCATATCCGTTTCCCGATGCTGCGAGTTGGAAATCTTTTGATGGGTAGAACTTTCCCACATCATATCTGGCTCTGATTTTTATGATAACCCTTTGCTCAATGTTGGCCATGTAAAGGTCGGACTGCACAGTTATGATGGTGCAACCACTGTTCGCCTTGATTTTGTTTCTCTTTCGTATTTCAACAAGTTTTTTTATGCCCTCCTTCAAATTCGTGTCCTCGAAATGATCATAAAACTGCACGCGCACAGTTCACCAACAGTATTATATTCACAAGCACAACACAAATCAATTAAATGACAATAGTTAACAAGATAAGAAATTACAATGGTGGGAACTCCAGGGTGAGTGAGAATATAGGCATATCCCTGCATAAGTTTATCAGAAGGAAAGGGCCACAAATTCTGCGTAGAGCCCGTGTCGTGGTTGTCAATGAAAGTGACAGCCTTTACGGGTAAGAGGGCGATCATGCCGGAGGGTTTACCGTCGGAGTCCCTTAGACGCCAGAGCTCGTTGTTCTGCACAGCAAGCTGCAGAATTCCTTTGGTAGTAAAGTCGAAAGCAGCAGAGCGATCGCCCGTGGAGTGAACCCAATCGACCAGTCTCTGCCGATGACCATCCTCTCCTCCGTTTCCAAAATTAAGTGTCTCCTACACCTCTCCCACAGCGAAAGCAGGGGAGGTGCTTTGCAGGTACAGAACAAGCAAGTTGCCGGCGTATCCCCTGGCGAAGTCGAACCTCCACCCGTCAAAGCCAATGTCTGTCATGAGCCATTTCATCCACTCAGACAACTCGCGCTGCACCCGCGGGTTTGTGTGGTCGACGTCAGGGGCAGCCTCGTAGTCGTTTCCGGTGTCCGCTTTGCCCGAGCCGCAAGAATAGGGCTTGTCGTTGACGGGAATGGCCCAGGCGCCCCAGTCGCGCCGGTCGTCATCTGTTCCTCCTTCGAATATACACCAGTTGCCTTTGTCGTCCTGCTTTGAGCCCGTCCGGTGATTTATCACTATGTCACCCACGCACCGCACTCCATTCTGGTGGAACGCCTCCACCGCCTGACGCAGCTGAGAGGAAGTTCCATATTTAGATTGGTCCAGGTCGTACAGCTTCCCCGGCAGATAACCTGTAGAGTCAAAATGTTTGCTTAATTAGTGTTTACATTAACAGTGGTTTCATCTTAAGCAAAGACAGCTATGGATTCAAATGTCTGACTCAGAAATATTCATAGTTTATTCCTATACAATTTGTTGAAATGAATTTTTACCATATATATATATATATATTTCCCATTGACTCCATTACAACTCCCTTACTGCCATTGTAATTATACCTAAAAGAAGAAAAACCCTTTAGGGAACTATTTCTTGCATACCTTGTGGAGATCTGGTGAGTGTTGTGATTGATTTTCACAATCTTCTTCTTGTTGTCACAATCCAACAATCTCCACCTTGACAACAATTTACCTAATACTTGCCCAAGCCCATGCATCACCCCTTTTGCAAACCAAGAGAAGCCACACTCCATTTCAGCTTCTCTACTAGTACTGGTTTAGTAAACATATCTGCACAGTTTTTAGGTGTATGAACCTTTTCAAGGGTTACTCCACCTCCATCAATAACCTGTCTTACAAAATGGTACTTAATTTCAATATGCTTGGTCCTTTTGTGATAAGCTGGATTTTTGGCCAAATGGATAGCACTTTGACTATCACAAAATATAATCACTTTGTCCTGCACTTTTCCAAGCTCACCCAAAAGACCCTTCAACCAAATTGCCTCTTTACATGCATGTGAGACAGCCATATACTTTGCCTCAGTTGTGGATAAAGCAATTGTTTCTTGAAGCTTTGACATCCAACTAATAGCTCCACCTGCAAGAGTAAAGACATAACCCGAAGTGGATCTCCTTTTGTCCAAATCACTTGCAAAATCTGAATCAACATAACCACATACTGAATCACTACAACCATTATAGGTGATACAATAATCACTTGTGCCTCTAAGATACCGAAGCACCCATTTCACTGCTGCCCAATGCTCTTTTCCTAGATTTGCCATGTATCTACTGACAACACCAACTGCATGTGAAATATCTAGTCTCGTACATACCATCGCATACATTAAACTTCCTACTACATTAGCATATGGTACACGAGACATATAATCCTTTTCTTCATTATTACTAGGACATAAACTTGAAGAAAGCTTAAAATGGGAAGCTAAAGGGATATTTACTAGTTTCACATTTTGCATACCGAATCTTGTGAGGATTTTCTCCACATATTTCTTCTGTGATAACCAAAGCTTACCATGTTCCATGTCTCTATGTATTTCAATGCCCAAAATTTGTTTTGCTACTCCTAGATCCTTCATATCAAATGTCCTAGCCAACTGAGCCTTCAACTTATTAATTTCAACCATGCTTTTGCTTGTTACAAGCATATCATCAACATATAACACCAAGATAATGAATAAACCATTTTCCAAACTTTTAAAGTAAACACAATGGTCATACTCACTTCTTGTGAAGTTTTGGCTCACCATGAAGGAATCAAACTTCTTGTACCATTGCCTGGGTGATTGCTTCAGGCCATACAATGACTTCTTGAGTTTGCAAACAAATTTCTTGTTGCGATCTTGAACAAACCCTTCTGGTTGTTCCATATATATCTCCTCATCCAAATCTCCATGTAAAAATGTTGTTTTAACATCTAGTTGTTCCAACTCAAGATCAAGTAATGCAACTAATGCTAAAACAACCCGAATAGAAATAAGCTTAACAACTGGTGAAAAAATTTCATGAAAATCAATACCTTCCTTTTGAGAATATCCTTTTGCTACCAGTCTTGCCTTGTACCTTTCATTTTTATCATCAACACCCTTCTTCAGTTTGTAGACCCATTTGCAACCAACAACTTTCCTACCCTTTGGAAGTTCTACCAAGTCCCATGTTTTATTCTTCTCCAAGGAATTGATTTCTTCTTTCATTGCTATTTTCCATTTAGCATTTTCAGTGCCATCCATTGCTTCATGATAACAACTTGGTTCCCCATCATTAGAAATCAAAGCAACAGATGAAACAAAATCATCATACCTTTTAGGAGGATTTCTGACTCGTGTAGATCTCCTTAGAGATGGTTGTGGTATTTCCACATTTTCCTGTATATTTCCTGCATTCACATCTACATCTTCATCTTCAGAAGCTTCTTCTTGCTCCCTATCTTTTGTAGATGGTTGAGTTTCCAACTGAACTTGTTGATATTGAGGTACTTGTTCCTGCTCCAAATCAACTTCTACAATGTCTGATTTTATTAGAGAAGATTCATCAAACACTACATCTTTGCTAATGATGATCTTTTGGGTAGTAGGATCCCACAATCTATATCCCTTAATTCCATCACCATAACCAACAAAAATGTATTTCTTAGATTTGGGGTCTAATTTAGAACGCTGATCCTTTGAAATAAGAGCATATGCATCACAACCAAAAATTTTCAGATTTGAATAATTACATGAATGACCTGTCCATACCTCTTCAGGAATCTTACAATCTATTGCAACTGATGGTGATCGATTTATCAGATAGCATGCTGTATTAACTGCTTCTGCCCACAACTCTTGCTCCAACTTGGCATTACTAAGCATGCTCCTTGCTCTTTCTAGAAGAGTCCTGTTCATGCGTTCAGCAACACCATTTTGCTGAGGAGTGTAAACTGTGGTTTTATGCCTTTCGATCCCAGCTTCCTTACAATAATTTTCAAACTCCAATGATGTGAACTCACCTCCATTATCTGTTCTTAAACATTTGATTGATCTACCAATATTCTTTTCAACCAAAGCTCTAAACTGCTTGAATACACCAAACACATCAGCTTTACTCTTAAGAATATAGACCCACACCTTTCTAGAGTAATCATCTATAAATGTCACAAAATATGAAGCTCCTCCAAAAGAAACTATAGGGGATGGTCCCCAAACATTTGAATGAATATAGTCTAGAACACCCTTACTTGTATGACTACCTGATTTAAACTTCTGTCTACACTGCTTTCCAAAGACACAATGCTTGCAAAAATTCAAATTCAAAGACTTTAAATTTGGAAGTAACTTATGGTTTACTAGTACCTTCAGCCCTTTCTCGCTCATATGACCCAAACGTTGATGCCATAAATGAGTAGAATTATTTGTTTCCTTAGATACCACCGCTGCTTCATTTATCTCAGTATTCCCATTTAGCCTGTAAAGGTTTCCAACTTTTGTAGCCTTCATGACCACCAAAATTCCTTTGGATACTTTCAACACTCCACCTTGACCAGAAAATTTATAACCACTAGAATCTAAAACTCCTAAAGAAATTAAATTCCTTTTAAGTTCTGGTACATGTCTTACCTTTGTTAATGTTTTTACAACACCATCAAACATTTTAATCTTAATGCTCCCAATCCCAACAGTCTTACATGAAACATTGTTTCCCACAAGAACAACACCACCATCAATAGCTTGGTAAGTAGAAAACCAATTTCTATGTGGACACATATGATTTGAAGCACCAGAATCTAATAACCAATCCTCATCACATTGTGAAAAACCACAAACAGATAATACCTCATCGACCATACCTGAACTTGTCTCAGCCGGATTTGTTTCTTTTTTGGAGTCATCGTTCTCTTCTTTCCTCTTCCAACAATCTTTCTTGAGATGCCCAGATTTATTGCAATACCAACATTTTCCTTTACCCTTTTTGCCTTTTGACTTAGATCTGGATGTTCCTCTCGAATTCTCCCCTTTTTCTGTGGATCGACCTCTAGCCACCATTGCTTCCGATGTGGAGGTTTCTATATTAGACTTCCTGCGCACCTCTTCAGACAACAAAGCTCCCACAACAGAATCAAATTCAAGGGTGTCAGTTGTGCTAAAGCTAATAAAAGTGACTAAGTGATTCCAGGAATCGGGCAATGAGCACAAAAGAGTAACTGCCTTGTCTTCATCTTCGATTTTTACATCCATACTAGATAATTGACAAATAAGAGTATTGAAAACATTTAAATGATCAGCAATTTTTATACCTTCCTTCATTCGCAAACTATACAATTGCCTCTTCAAGTAGATCCGGTTTGTCAAGGATTTTGTCATATAAAGACTCTCCATTTTGCTCCATAAGCCTGCAGCCGTACTTTCTCCAACAATATTAAAAAAAAAAAGGAAAAAACAAGGTTGTTAAAACAATAAAACAATCTTTCTCTTATTTTAGAAAAAGAACAGTTTTTTGCTTTCGGAAGAAAGATTTCAATTATCTTTGAAAGAATAAATCTGATTTTTATTCTATGTTGAGAGATTCATTGTTATCTTCAAGAGGTTTTAAATATTTGTTCTCTTGAAGGAAAAAATAAGTGAATTGTACAGCAATATTGCTGCAGCTGTGAAGATTGCAGATGTAATTGTTTTTCCTCTGAGCAATAAGATTACCAATACTTGCCCCGTGGATGTTTCCTTGGCAAATTGTCAAGGTTTTACCACGTAAATCTGTGTATTTTCATTTGTTCTGTTATTCTTCTTTATTTTTCTCGTTACTTCTTTGCATCTAATTTGTGCTGTAAATTTAATATCTCTGGGTTAAAGCTTCCGCATTTATAACACTGAGAAGGTGGGGGAAACCAGACGTCTGTTATACCGGCCTCTGCAATCTCCTTTGCAGCCCCTTTCAGTACGCTGTACCATGAACCGCTCTTCGATGACTCCCAATTGAACCCCTGCTATTCGCTCCATACTTTAGAATTAGTACTAAATCTAACATTGTTCAGCTTTAGGCTGCCTACTATTTACCTGAAACAAGACAATATCCAGAGGATCAGATTTGCTGTTGCCGCCTCCTCCACCCGCTGATGGTATCTGGGCCCAGGTATGAATGATCAACCCTAATAATATGATCGTGCCCAATAATTTACCTCCAATCTTGTCCATGGCTTAGCAGAAATAAACAATAGCCAACAAATTATTGAGATTGTTACACTAAATGTTCGTTGTGAAGCTGCATCAACCATACAATGAAGACCTTTTATACTCTCTGGAATAACAAAAACCCGATTGAATTTTCTAACCCACTATTAATTAGTTAATTTTCTATGCCTCTTTCAACAACGGATAAGTATGCAAAATAAAACAAGTGCAGAGCCGTGTCGAAGATGCCATCGTGAGTCACGGCTGAATCGAATGTGGGGATTGACTCATGAAAAGTAAACAGACGGAAACATATGCTCAGACGTATTCGGACATAATTTGAAGACTTGGTACGTCCATTCGAAAGTTAGTCGTGCACGGCAGAAAATGTTGACACTTAACACGATAAAACTCCTTTCGTTCCCATTACCCGGTGATCTTTTAATTGTGTTGTTACCGACTACTTGTCAACATAATTTGATAGTCTGAAAAAACATTCTTGATCTGTCTATTGTTTATTAGTTCTGTTGAAGGCGGAATACTGAGCAACCTGCTGGATGTAATTTATTTAATAAACTATTACATGGAATTTAAATTTTGAGTAACAATGTTATTGTTTATATTTAGTTTTTTATTCAATATTTAAAAAAAATATTATTTATCTATTTTTTAATTAGTTCGTGCAGTGAACAGTTTAATAGATGAAAATAATGCTATTTTTATGTGTCAGAATTAAATTTTATAAATACTTTTTGTCTCTTAAATTACATTAAGAATTATTGTTATATTTTAATTAAGTGCACTCTCTACTTATTATTCTCTCCATAAAATACACTCTATCTTCAAAAGGAATAAAGGCCTAGTGCATGAGCATAAAACTGACAAAGTTTAGAGGCAAAAAAAATTCATTTGTTAACTCGTAGACTTGAATCTCCTCGAAAGTTTCAATACAATTTTGAATCCCTCAAATTGTGACATAATAAAATGAGAAATGAACTGGTTGTGAATGGGCACTACTCTTCTAATTCTTCTTCGAAATAATAACGAAGGAGGGCATGCCAAGGCCAACTCTGATGAGGAGAAGGTAACAAGGATTAGAAATAATAAAGGGTTTGTGCTTTGATATGCTTTGCATTAGATACAATAATTTATAATATTTTAAGCTACTCAATTTTACACTTAATTTACTCTATTTAATACTTAACACGTATCTTAGAGACTTGAACTTCGTAATTTTTTTTATAAATTGTTTATTGATTGAGTAGTTTGTTTGGTTTATTGTTGAAGTTTATCTCCACTCACTTATCTATGCAAGAAATTTTATTTTACGTTTTTTTTTGGGTCTTTATGGTCATCTAATCTAAAATTATTGCAATGTCTTTGTATAATATATCAAATTATTAATAAATACATGTATAATTTGAAAATTGTTGATTCAATATTAATATGGTTTAGGGTTTTCTATGTATGACTCACATGTTTAAGAGTTTAGCATTGTTATTTTAAAGCTTAGTTTATCTATTTTAAAATTTATATTGATCAATTTATGCTTTTCATTTTTAAGAGTTGTCATAACCCATTTTAAGGTGAGAGTTGTAAGATCTTAAAGAAGGGTGGATCACAACTGTAATTTTGATGAAAGATGAGACAAAAGAAATTTGGTTGGAGCTAATTGATTTTTCATGTATGTTTCACATAGGTTCAAGAGTTTCAATCAAAACTTTTTTAACTAGATAACTCCATTATTAAAATGTTTTTAATATTGTTTGAACTTTTGGGATTTATTATTTGTAGAGATTTTCTTTTAGACTGCAGAATTGGTCGGGTATCCATCCCCTATAAACTGCAGTGCGCCTACTAAACATTTTTCACGTGACCGGTGGTGCTGGCACAACACGCTCTCCAGTACCACGGGGACG
>VDFB02168118.1:157971616-158077968 GCA_007258455.2 Sequoia sempervirens
CTCTCCCACACTCTGTCCCACTCTCCCACTCTCCCACACTCTCTCCCACTCTCTTCCACTCCCACCCTCTCTCACCCTCTCTCCCACTCTCTGCCATAAGCATAAATACATAAATATAGGCATACATACATACATACATGACACACCAACTTACATATACATACAAACATACAAGCATATCAATAAAAATTCAATAAAGTGGAATTTAACTAAAGGAAGACATAAGATGAGCGTGTTATGTGTTGCTAGACATGCTCTCTGGAGAAGCAAAAAATGCCAAAACTAACACATAACATGAGTGTGTTATAACGCGCTCGCATTATAGTTTTCTTTAGGAATCCCTGAGCCTTCACTTTCGTATTTTCAATGGAATACCAACCCAAAGGCTTGGAGGGCATTCCCAATGACCAGGGATGTGTTTGTGCAAATTCTACAATTTTTCACATAATTGGGTTTGTGCTCAACGTCAAGATTGCATTTGGTTCAATATCGACAAAATTGAACACATGGGTAATGTTAGGTTCTCTCTTAGCTTTCCAATGATGTAATTTTTTTCACTATCTGAAAATGTTAAGCTTTTCATCCATAATTTATTTTGTTTGTATGTCTTATTTTTGTCAAAAAGTAGTGTTTGGTGTTTTTTTCGTTATAAATTAATCGTTCATCAAAATTTCAAATAAATTACATTTTTAGAAACTAGACTCCATTCTACATTTAAAATAAAAATAAAAATTAAAGATCTATTACTTTCCAAAATTTGTAGGGGGAGAATCGCCAAAATTATGCTTTTTAGGAAGTACGCACTAAGAAAATTAGTAAAAAATCAAATATTCATTAAAAAATTATAATAAAAATCATGCATCAACTAGATACTGTTAGCTAACTTCTGACCATAGCAATTTTAAAAATACTACAAAAATGTTCACCATGCTAGGGTCATACAAGAGTTTCTATGTTATGTTTTTCTGACAAAAACAACAACAATTTGTGTACATCCCTCTTTTGAAGCCCTTAATCTGAAGCATTTTCAAAATAAATTAGCAGTTTAGAAAGTAGACTCGGAGCACTTTGATCCTTGTTTGTGTTCCATCTCAAAATTTTGAGTGTAGCTATCCTCAATTTCACGTCCAAGGTCAGTATTTCTTGATTTCAGAAAAAAAGTGGCCACTTAAGCCCCCTTTTTGGGAACCATCTTGATACAATTACCCGTCTACACATCCCTTATTGAATCCTTATTGCTACAAATTCTAGTCTAACCTAGAATACCATGCTCTATGTGCTTGCTTTAGACCATGCAATGCCTTTCTCAATCTACAAACATAATCATCATCCTATGACAACTAAAAACCTTCTAGTTGTTCAAGGTAGACTTCCTCTTCAAGTTTTCCATTCAAGAATGTACATGTAACATCCATTTGATATACTTTGAATCCTTTGTAAACTGGAAATGCAAGAAGCATATTGATTGCTTCTAATCTTGCCACAAGTGAAAATATTTTTTCAAAGTCAATCCCTTTAAATTTTCCATACCCCTTGCACACTAATCTTGCCTTATTTCTTACTACAACTCCATCTTCATTTAGCTTGTTTCTAAACACTGATTTTGTGCCAATGACATTTTTCCTTGGGGTTCTAGAAACCAATTCCCATGTCTTGTTCTTTTCAATATAATTTATCTCTTCTTCCATGGACTTTATCGAAATCTCATCCTTACTGGCTTTAGAGAAGCTTTTTGGCTCAATCTGTGATAGGAGGGAAAAATTTACTTATTCTTTATTCTTTGGAAGTTTTCTCCTAGTCAGAACTCCATTTTTTTCACTGATTATTTGTTCTGCTTGATGATCCTTTTGCACATACTTTGTAGGTTCTCTTTGAATCTCTAGTTCATATAATTTTTCCTCATTTTCTTCATTAACAACAACCTATTCTTCATCTTCTGATTCAATCTCAAGGTTAGTTTTGGTAGGGTTGACCTAATTTATATCCTCATCAATCTTAACATTGATGCTTTCAACAATCTTGTGCAGCCTCTTGTTACAACACTTGTAAGCTTTGCTTTGGGTGGAATATCCTAAAAATATGCCTTCATCACATCTCAAATCAAAGCTCCACTAATTTTCATCTTCTCTCTTTATGTAGCATTTTCTACCAAATACTTTAAAGTACGTGATAGACTTAGGTCTACCATACCATAGATCATATGGAGTCTTGCCATTGTTTTCTCTCAAAAGATCTATGTTCTGAATGTATACTACACTGTGAACTACTTCTTTCCAAAAAGTATTTGACAATTTGGCTTTACTCAACATTGCTCTACCCATGTCTTTAACTATTTTGTTTCTTCTCTCTACAACTCCATTTTGTTGTGGAGTTCTTGGTGTAGAATATTGCCTCCTAATTCTATGATCTTCACAATACCTATTTAATTCACTTTATGTGAATTCTCATCCTTTATCTGATCTTAAGCACTTGATTCTCCTACCGGTTTCCTTCTCAACCGAATTTTGAATATCTTAAAATTTCCAAATGCCTTAGCCTTCTCTTTTAGAAATGACACCCAAGACATTCTAGTACAATCATCAATTAGCAACATGAAATATCTCTCACCTTGTAGCCCTCTTGTCCTCATGGGACCACATAGATCAATGTGAACTATTTGCAAAGGATTTTTGGTTGAATAATCCTTTGTTGGAAACTTAGCTCTTGTTTGATTTCCTTGTCGACATCCTTTGTAGGTTGTGTTTGCAGGCTTTGGTTATCTTTGAAAAGTTTCTTACTAGCCCCTTTGAGCTCATTTTGACTAGATTGTCAAAATTGTCATGGCCCAATCTTCTATGCCACACCCAACTCTCATCTACATGAATTTTAGAAAATTGTTTCCTTTTAGTGCACAAAGGTTGTATAGATTACTATCAGTTCTAACACCTTTTTCCATTGTCTTACTATTCTTCCTTATCTTGTAGCCTTCAGAGTAAAATGTAACTTTGTAACTATTATCACACATCTAGCTGACGCTCAGAAGGTTATGTTTCAATCCCTCAACATAAAGGGTATATTTTTTCTTATTCTTTCCATCTAAGCTCAAGATTCCTTTGCCAAAAATTTCTACAATAGTATTATTACCTAAGATTATTTATCCTTCCTTACATATCTTAAGCTCAATAAAATTTCTTTTGTCTCCAGTCATGTGCTTGGAGCAACCACTATCAATTACCCATAGATTTTATTTCTTTGCATGTAGTGTAGTTTAGGAAATCATAGATTTGGTGGAACTCTACTCTTTTTCTTGCCACACTTTCTTATGTTTCTTTTCAATATTCTCACCCTCTTCCTTAGGAACCTTGGATTCCTTTTCCATTTTGGGGTTTGTATCCTCTTCTTTTCAAACTAAACATTTGGTCTTATGAACTTTGTTCTATAACTTTTAGATATGTGATGAAAATTGTTGTAGTTATAACATATTACATTCATATCAACTAAGGGAGAAAATGAATTCTTGCTTACATCATTTGTGCTTTCCTTAGGAGTGACTCTACATTCTCTAGACCTATGGCCAAACTAATTACATGTATAACAATATCCATGAAAGTATGAAGAATGCTTGGTCATAGCATTTCCTTGAGTGGTATGAGGTGGTCTTCTTTGTCTTGGCCTTCTTGGATCATGTACTCTTATGAAACCATCAACATCAATCTTTATCATATTCCACTTCTTCCCTTATTGATTATTGATTGATTTGTTAATCTTCTTGTCTTCCATTGGCTTATCTTCTTCATCTGATTTCTTCAACTCAGCAGAATTTTTCTCTTCTACATATACATTTTCCTTAAAAGAATTCTCACAATTTGAGCTTGATTCTTCTAGTGTCCTAAATCTTTCATAAAGTTTTGTAGACTAATTTACAAGGGAATTCTCTCATTTTTCAAGCCCTAAACCAGATTTATCTTTATTTGTAGCTTTTTGTGTGCTCAATAATTCATCAAGGGTCTCAAATCCTCCCTTCAACTTTAATCCTTTCTCAATTTTCTCTTTAGCTTTCTTCAAATATTTTCTTAAGGAAACTACTTCTGCCTCAAGCTTCACACATTTTTCTACTTTAGATCCTACCTTGATTTTCATTACCTCTTCCATTCTTCTGGCTTCCTCTACTTGAAGTTTTAGATTCACTACCATCTGATTTGATTCCTCAAGTTATTTACACTGTTGGAAGAATGGAGAAGTTCATCTATATGTTGTCATTGGTCACCATGTTGGTAGCTTGGTCTGGTACCCTAAACTGAATGTATAATTGGCTTATCTTCTTTGGTGATGGATCTGGTATTTTTGGTGTACTCTCTGGTATTCTTGTCCACATTTCTCCGTAGTTGATAGTTACTACTTGCGGTTTTGGGAGATTGCTTATGATTGTTAGGGGTATGCTTGTTCAGATTATTTTTTGCTCTGGTGCTCATACAAAAAAGTGACATTAATCTATTGGTTATCTCTTTTGTCTTGAAGTCTATTCCTGGTTGATTTCTTGAGTTAATTATGATATGAAATGAGGACGTATGTGTGACCTATTTTCCTTGGTCTATGTTGACATAATGTAATGTGTTGAAGGTTTGAATTGATTTTGAAAACATTTTGTGAACAAATGGAGCTGACAGTTGATATCTTTTATAAATAAGAAATGTATCTAATTAGGCTGACCTAATTGATGCTTGCGATGAAGATCAGGTATATATACTGGAAAAATTTTGAATAAAAAAGGAGATTGAAGGAGTGAAATTGAGTTAGAAGAAGATAGAGTTGTGAATGTGTAAGTGAAGAAGTAAAAAGAGAATGAAGTGTGTAAAGTCTATATATTGAGCATGATTGGAACTGTATCAGTACTTCATAGGTGCATCTTCTCAGTTCATTTTTGGTTGTAAAGCCTTATTCTATTCTATAAATTTGTTTATAGGTAGTGAGCCTCCTTGTTGGACAGTGAGTCCTTTTTGTAAGTAGTGAAATTTTGTACTTGGATAGTGAGTCCTTCTTTTGGGCAGTGAGCCCTTGGAAGTGAGCCTTTTTGTTTGAAACTATATTGTGAGTTAACCCTCACCGCGGTTTTTCCACATAAAAATCTAGTGTTCATGGTGTTGATTTATTTTCTATTTTTTTTGTTTCATGCTCTTACTTAATAACAAAACAATGTGGTTGTGGAATTGATAAGTGTTGAAGTTTTTAAGTTTCAATTGTATGATAACTGATTCACCCCTTTCCCTCTTAGTTGTCCTGCACCTGTTTAAAAATTGGTGTCAGAGCTTTTGGTTCCTTGGTGAAGATCTTAACCACTTGAGGAGGATCCTAAAGGTTGGTTGAATGGATGATAAAGGAGAGCTCCAGACTACCCTTGAAGATCTTGATAAAGTGGAAAGAGAAAATAGAGATTTGAAAGAGAATCTTGATGAAACAAATGAATGTGTCTAGAAACTGAAAGAACAATTGAAGAAATTCAAGGAAAGACACAGAGAAGTAAATGAATAGTCAAAACAAGAGATAATTTGACTGAAGGTGATAGTAGAAGAGAAGAAGAGGATAGAAGAATGTTTAAATACAATGGTGCAAAACAAGTCTGATGAATGTTCCAGACTTGAACAAGAGATAGGAAAATTAGGGGTGGAACTAGAGAAGGCTACGATCTGTGAGAATAATTTTGGATCTAGCTCTGGTAAACTTGAAGAATTTCTTGCAAGATAGAAACCAAGTAAAGAAAAAGGTGGCTTGGGAATTAATACTGGTGAAAGTTCTAAAGATGTGAAGAATACAATAAACAATCAAAAGAATCAAGACATGAAAAGTAGAGAAGGAATTTTCCAAGAAGACCTCCTGTGAGATAGCCTAATGCACAAAGGTATCCTTCTTTCAATGGTGTTCATTTCCTTGTAATAGATATGGTCATAGAGTAGCAGAATGTAGGAGTAGGAAGAACTAGTTTTTTCATTCCTTTGTCAGAAAATGCTTTGAATGTAGGAAGATTAGACATAAGGCTACAAAATGCAGATATCAGGTGAGAATGATCAGTCAAGTAATGAGTGTTAGAGTAATAAGTTATTATGCTTAATTAATTACATCACATTGATTAATTAGTTAAGTCACTTATTCCTCTTTATTACTTAAGCTAAACTTAGGCACATTAATAATTAAATATTAATTATTAAGTGTGCACACTAGGGTTTCATTTAGGGTTTCTTGATCTCCTTCATAAGGATTGATCACTTTGTAATAATCGATTCTCTTAATGCATTTACACTTTGAGGTTTAGAGAACATCTTTTTGGTTCTTCATATCTTTTGCATGTGACAGGTATTCATCTTGCTTGCAGGTGATCTTGGCTTTTCTAACATGGTATCAGAGCTCCAGACCTACAGCCGCTTGTTCGTGATCTGAAGATATGGCCTTTTTGTGAGTTTCAAGTGCAAGGGTTTCCACAGGCATCTTTTCTGCAAGATCTGGGGGTAGCCTATTTTTTGGCTCACTTTGGGCTCAAACGGATGTCACCATTGCGTTCGTAGCGTCCCAAAACCCTAGAAATTCCTATCAAATCGTTGATTTTGGTGCAGTTGGTCTGGCAGGCAAAAAAATTTTGTCTGAGGGGCCGTACGGCCTCCCTAGCATGCATTCCAAGGCTCAAAAAATTAAAAAAGGGTCCAAAAATGTCGTTTCTTGGGATTTGGGCCAGCGCGTCCAGTGTTGAAGGGTTCTGCTGCCCGGCGGCCACCGGGCGGCCACCAGGCGGCCACCCAAACAGCACCGCCACCCGCGAATTCTGCCGACCTGCCACCAGCTAGGTTTTCCAGCCTTGCGGGCCCCTGCGCTCAGCCCCCGGCCACATGGAGAACCAGGGGCTCCGCCTCTGCACTAGCCCGCTAGCCCTTGGTCGCCCACAAGACCAGGGCCCAAATTTTTTTTTCATTTTGTTAAGGGGCCAATTTTTTGCGGCGATGGCTAGATGGCCGTCAATTTTAACATCACGAACGGGTGACATTAGCATGACATCAGCGGCCATATGGCCCTCTTTGCCCCTCCTAACCCTAGTTTTTTCTAAAAGAGCAGTTTTTTTTCTTTTGGTCATAACTTGGGCATACGGTATCAAAATCGGGCAAACAAGGTATCGTCGAAAAGCTGGTTCCGAGCACTTTACTTTGGTGTAGTTTATTTAACAGTATTTTAATATTTTCCTACATTTATTGCTGTTTGAAGTCATATGTTGTTTTTGGACTTCTGAGCTCATAACTTTTTGCCACGATGTCCAATTTTCACCTCGTTTGCGGCGTTGGAAAGGTATTAAGGAGCTCTATGTTGCTATCTATGTACTTTTTCTGTATCTATCCCAAGTTTATCAGTTAGTCCAGATTTGGCCCGATGGGTTGTTTGGCGATTACTTGGATGTTTTGGCAGTTGGGAGAGTGCATCTTGCATCTTTGCACTTCATTTTCAGTAATACATCATTCAATAATCGCTTGCTACTTCATAGATTCCAGGGTTGTTCCCGTTTGGAGTTTTTGAGTGTTCCGTGGCATCGGGTCTGCTGTCACATTATTTTTTATTCTGGTTTTGGTTTCAGTTGTAGACAGAGATATCTTTCCTTTATTTTCAGATTGCGGTTCCAGTGTTATTCTACAGAGTTCTTCCAGTGCTTCTTTGTAGCATGTTATCACATTGTAGGGGGTTTTGTTCCACTGGATTTTTCCTTCTCTACCTCATTATTGTATTTGTAAATGGGTACCTAATCAGGCCTAGTTGCCGAGACCCATCTTTTCTTTCATGCATCTTATTCTAGTGTTTTAGCTTCTTCCTAAGTTCATCTTAAGGGGGGGTGTTAGAGTAATAAGTTATTATGCTTAATTAATTACATCACATTGATTAATTAATTAAGTCACTTATTTCTCTTTATTACTTAAGCTAAACTTAGGCACATTAATAATTAAATATTAATTATTAAGTGTGCACACTAGGGCTTCATTTAGGGTTTCCCTTTTTAGGGTTTCTTGATCTCCTTCATAGGGATTGATCACTTTGTAATAATCGATTTTCTTAATGCATTTACACTTTGAGGTTTAGAGAACATCTTTTTGGTTCTTCATATCTTTTGCATGTGATAGGTATTCATCTTGCTTGTAGGTGATCTTGGTTTTCTAACAATGAGGAACATGTTTAATGAAGGTAGAATGAATCAACTCTTTAATGGTTACTGCTATACCTGTAATAAATTTGGACACAGAGAAAATCAATGTAGATCGAGGAATAATGGCAGACAAATTAATCAAAAAAGTGTAGTTTTCTACAACTGTAACAAACCTGGATATGTCTCAAAAGTTTATAGAAGTAAGAAAGGAAAGAAGTCTAGCCTGGAAGAGAAGAGTGAACCAGTAAAGAAGATTGAAAAAGAAGAGATGAAGCAGAGAATAAATAAGATATGGAAGAAGGACGAAGAAAAAATTGAAATTTCTGATATGTCTATACCCTCATCTGGTATAGATGACTTATTTGGAAATTAGACCCAACATGGTCTTAGGGGGAGCATTATCAGAAGATTATAAAAATTCCTGGAAGCATGGCATGTTAGAGGCTGGCACGAGGTTGAAATGTGAAGAATGATTATTTAGAGGCTATGGAAAAAGAATTGGAAGAAAATATGTTGGCATGATGATTTGTGGACTGAATTTGGGCCTTCTATAGAAGATTGTTTTTAGCAGAATTTTGATGTCTTCCGCATTTAATGCATTCTAGGGTAAAATTCGGTGTTGCATAAGTTGATGTTTGCAAGTTTTCCTATTTAATTCAGCATTTTAAGAACTTGAATGGTGACCTAGAGTGATCTTGAAGTGAGCTTGAAGCATTCTGAAGAGTATTCAAGAAGATTATCTTGGGAAATCTAGAAACCTTTTCTCTAACTACAAAAAGGGGAGAAGAAAATTGAAGAAGTTTTGTTAAAATTCAAGAAAGCATAACAATGGATAGATGATCGAGTAATGTTTTCCCTTTGAAGCTGAAAGGAGTTGAATTAATAGAAGAATATGATCATAGAAAGATAAAAGGAATAGAACTAGGGTTGAACGAAGAAAAATTACAGAAAATAAAAACCCTAGGCATGGATTTATGGAGATAATTTTTGTGGTTTACAGATAAAGAGTTTGTTTTTTTCTTTTTGAATCATTTCAAGAATGGCAGTATCATTTTGGAAAAACCCTACTTGATCTTGAAAGCAATTGTTACAATCAATGGCTTATGCAGCATTTGAGAACTCCCTGGAAAGAAAAATATGAAGTACAAAGATGCTGAGGAGCTAACTAGAATTAGTAAAGATCCTTGAGCACTGTTGATTGACACCCTTACAGATTTAACTGTTATGTATGTTGCTTATGGTATTTCTTACAAAATTTACTTCAGGAACTGTGAAAGTTCTACTTCAATTATTTTCATACACATTGATCATATGATGGTCAAGGAGAACATACATTTTGATTTGTGTAGTTTGTTACTTGAAAATGCCTAGATGTCATTGTTTGAGGGTTATCCCTTTTTTGGGGGATCTTTGCTGGTGTGCTTGGTGTTTTACTTTTTGAATTCTCTACTGGGAAAGGATAAAATGATGTGGAAATCTAGTATCCCTATTGGAAAGCAAGTCTACAAATATCTAGAGTCTTTGGAAGATAATGTGATTATGTGTAGATCATACTTCTCATCCCTAAAGACAAACCTTTGCTCTGGTATATCTACATCAAGTTGATTCAAAGTGGGATATTCCTCTAGAAAAAGAGAATTGGAGGTTGTTATTAGTGATTTCCCTCTAGAATTAAAGAAGAAAAGGGTTATAACTAAGGATATCATTGGCATTTTAGAAGAAAAGGAGAAACAATCTCTGACTAGACCTGAGTCCCCTGATCTTGATGACGTCTTGTCTATGTTGGTTAAGGGAAAAATGAAGAAGATAGGTGAATTGTGGAATGAAACCTCTCCTATTGATAGATTGAAGATTGATGATTCTTTTGGTGGAATATCTACTTTAGAAAGGTGTTGAAGTATCAGCTATTTCTGATTCCTTGCTAGAAAATTTAGTTGAGATTTTTGAAGAAAGGATGTTGCTTGAAGGTCTAGAAAGAAGTAAGATGGTGATTTTGGTTGGAAGGAGATGTGGTAAAGCTAAGAAAAGACTATATAAATTAATTGTTGAAACAAATAAATGCATTAAAGAAATATCAAATGTTTACAAATACTACATCCAGTGGCCTACAATAGTAGATAATTTCAAAAGCAGAATTGAAGTGATTGAATCTAAAGTAAACAACATTGGAAAGAATTTTTAAATATTTGAAGATAAAGAAGGAAAGAAAAGACTAACAGTTGGTGAATTACAGGCTAAACTAATCATTGTACAAAGATAGAGAGATGATGTAATGAAGACCATTTGGATTCTTAAGGAAATTGTTGAGATCCAGTTAGAACATCTTTCAGGAATCCTTACTAATGCAGAAGATGTTGAAAAATAGTGTTGCTCTACAATCTAGTCATATTCTTTCACTCTGATTGATTTATTGGAAAGTACATACAAAAGAATGGATTTTGTTGTATTCAAATGGAAGAAGTTGTATCCAGTTCTCAAAGAAAGGCACAAGAAGTTATTTCGGGTGAAGAATGTCATATTCACTTGAATTATGTTTTGGATGATTGGAAGTTTTTGAAGTTTTTGAAATTTTGATGTTAACATGTTTACACCCATTTTGGTGCCATTTTCCATTGATGTCAAAGGGGGAGAGAGAGTTGGAGAGAGTTGGAGAAAGTTAAAGTTGTGGGGAGAGAGTTGAAATAATGAGTTTGAAAGAGAATTTTTTTTATGTTGTTAATGACAAAGGGGGAGATTGTTGGAAGAATGGAGAGGTTCATCTATATTTTTTCATTGATGTCACCATGTTGGTAGCTTGCTCTGGTACCCTAAACTGGTATGTGTAGTTGGCTTATCTTCTCCAGTGATGGATCTGGTATTTTTGGTGTACTCTCTGGTATTCTTGTTCACATTTCTCTGCATTTGACAGTTACTACTTGCAGTTTTGGGAGATTGCTTATGATTGTCGGAGGTATGCTTGTTTAGATTATTTTGTGCTCTGGTACTCGTACGATGAAGTGACATTATTCTATTGGTTATCTCTTTTGTCTTAAAGTCTATTCCTGGCCGACTTCTTGAGTTAATTATGATATGATACGAGGGCATATGTGACCTATTTTCCTTGGTCTGTGTCAACATAATGTAACAAGCTAAAGGTTTGAATTTATTTTGAAAATATTTTGTGAGCAATTGGAGCCGACAGTTGATATATTTTATAAATAAGAAATGCATCTAATTAGGCCGACCTAATTGATGCTTGTTATAAAGATCGGGTATATATAATTGACAACTTTTGAAGGAAAAAAAGGAGATTGGAGGAGTGAAATAGAGTCAAAAGAAGATAGAGTAGCTAATGTGTAAGTTAAGAATTACAAAGAGAATGAAGTGTGTAAATTCTGTATATTGAGCATCACTGGAACTATTTCAGTACTTGATAGGTGCGTCTTCTCAGTTCATTTTTGGCTATAAAGCCTTATTCTATTATGTAAATTTGTTTGTAGGTAGTGAGCCTCCTTGTTGGAAAGTGAGTCATTTTTATAAGTAGTGATATTTTGTACTTGGATAGTGAGTCCTTCATCTGGGTAGTGAGCCCTTGGCAGTGAGCCATTTTGTTGAAACTATATTGTGAGTGAATCCTCACCATGCTTTTTTTTATTGGATTTTCCACGTAAAAATTTGGTCTTCATGGTATTGATTTACTTTTTGTTATTTGTGTTCCATGCTCTTAGTTAATAACATAATAGTGTGTGTAGAGGCGTAAAATGTACTAATTGACATTAGACATCTAATCCCAATTAATAACACCATTTCATCCTAAATCATCCCCCATTCTAACCATTTAATTAAATATCTTTATTTGATTAAATTCATTTATTTTCCTCTCTTAATTAAATACATTATTTTTATCTAATTAAGTCATTCTCCACGTTTAATTAAATCAATCAATTTGATCTAATTGTCCCTATTTAATTAAATAATTCATTTTATTTAATTAAATCCCTAAAGTCTTGATAAGCCTAAAATATGCTCATAATTTGATGGTACGATAAACTTTTAAATGACTTTTTTTTGCTATTTCACAGTTGTTTAAACTTTGTTGAAACCTTTTGTGGGGATATCTTGTAGCAAGACACTTTTATATTCCTGCAGCCTATGGTGTTGACTTGATTCCATTTATTGCCCTGTTGACTCCCGAAAATGGCTGGTATATCGTATACAGTTTTTGAATGGTGAAGTAGATTTAAAATGTGTGATTAATGAATAGATATCGTGTATGTGCCATATGCCTTTTCTTGCGCGTCTGTTACCTTTTGTTTCGCAGGTTGTTGAAGAATGATCGAGTCAAGTGCAACCGATCTCGGTCTTGCAGTAAAGTCCATTTCCTGCACGACTTTGAGGAAGCTCCGGCGAAGACTCTTTGACTGAAACCGATTTTGAAAGATTTTTAATAATAAGTCAATCTGAAAAGAGTGGAGCGCTAGATTCTTTCTGAATCGGGTTGAACACATAAATTCATTTATGAAGTTTGTTCTTTGATTCAGGGATACACTTTACTTTCACGTCTTTCTTTGATGAAGTTAGTTAGTTAGTTGTTCTTCTAATTTAAAAATAAGATACTCCTCCTGTGCGAGAGAGTAGAAGAGGAATAGAATGAGTAATAGATGATATTCAGGGTAAGATAGAAACAAAGTAGTAGATATCATGTAAGAATTAGTATGATAATGAAAGACAGAATCTGTTTGACCAGAAACAGAGTTTGTTGTTAGTTTTCACATCAACAAGACAATGTATCTCATTTTGTTTTCATGAATAAAGATCGATGAAGTTCTGAGTTCAACATCTGTGTAATCAGTAGATGCTTGCTAAGGGGGCCCACTTAGTAAGTATTTGTAGTTAATTAGTTAGATGTTCTTTTCTGTTGATATCCAGTTAGCTTTCATCTTTGAAGTTTTTATACAAACTCAGTCTTACACTACTCCTGCAGCATAGAGAGTCCATCCCTGTGACTGTTCCTGCAGCATAAGGCCAGTTCATGGTTTGTGCCTCAGTCGTAGCTATTACGGTTTTTGTTTTAATCAAGCATTGTTGAGTTAAAGAATTCTGCATTACCATTCTGTAGCTTAGATAGAATTTCTTTCCAGTATGTATTTTTGCTAAGATTTGACCAAAACAAATTCCTAGTGCATATATTTTGTTGCGCCATTTAAAGTCTACGTTCCCTAGTTTGACAAGTAAATGACCGTCCATAGAGAGATATTAGTCACCTGTCGGAATGTCCAATTCCCAAAAAAGTTTTACTATGATATTCATATCCTTTTGTGAGTGCGAGCCATTTTTGGTGTCGTTGCCGGGGATGGCATCTAATTAGGAGTCTGACAAAGTCATTTTTAACATTAGTTTAGTCTGTTAGTTAAAAATTTTCAAAATCTTTCAAGCCATTACTCACCGTATTGCATGCATAGAAGAAGAAGAGACGCACTGGGAAGGTTCCTCCCTGAAAATCTATTTATTGAACTACCATTTGACCCAGCTGATAACGAACCTGAGGAAAATCCATTTTCTCTGCTATTCCAACACCCAGACATGGCAAATAATCCACCTAATAATCCACCTCCTACATTTGAGTTTCCCATTGTTCCCCAACAAGATACTGACAATCTTAAAACATCCCCTCTTCCTTGCTTCCAAAGTTTTATGGCTTGGTCATAGAAGACCTAGAAACCTTTCTGTTTGAATTTGATGTCCTCTGTCGTAGTTATGACTACAACACAGATGCTCATAAACTGAAGCTATTTCCTTCCACTTTGAAGGAGGGAGCTCTCAGATGGTTCATGAGTCTGGGAAGAGCTGTTGTAAATAGTTGGGCAGCCATGCAGATGAAATTCCTTGAAAAGTATAAGGAATACTGTAAGAGTGCCAGCAAAGGTGATGATATATTCTGAATTCAGCAGAAGGAGGATGAAAGTTTGGAAGATTATATTTCAAAGTTTTTGTTTTCGTTAAAAAGAAACTCAAACCATACTCTTAACGAGGACTCTCAGAAACTACTTTTTCTAAGGGGAATCAGTGATGCTTGTATTGACGCCCTGGACCTAATGGGAGGAGGTGATATAACTCAACTGCCTTGGGATGATATACAAAAGATATGTTTTAACTACTCTCGAGCAATAGTTAAGAAAGGTCGAGGTCATCATGCTTCAGTGGGGAAGTCTTCTTTTGGTGGAGTTTCCCGGATGGAGATCACAAATCTGCTATCTGATTTCAAGCAGGACATCATTAATAATATGGCTACACAATTGGACACTATGCAAGCTCGGAAGAAATATGCAGAAGCTGAGGTAGCTTTGGCTGAGTTCTGTCCATACTGTAGACAAAAAAAGCGTGATTGCAGATCCAAGATGGTGGCTAATTTGGAAGCTAGACAACTGCCTACTGATTTCAAACCAGTGGAAGGTGATGATGATCAAGTGTTCTTTGTTGCACAAAGGAGACCATGGGCCCAAAGGAAAGGTATGCCTCAAGACCCTTTAACTTTTGGTAATCCCTATTCTAGCTATAATAACCAATGGCAACAAGCATATGGACCACCACCACCATGGAATCCGCCTCAACCAAGTTGGCCTAATTATCAAACCCCACAGTGGCAATCTCCTCAAGGAGGTTGGCAGCAACCACAAGGGCAATGGACCCCACCTTCAGGAAATTGGCAACAAAATCCTCAATGGAGAGGTCCTCAACAATGGCAAAACCAGTCTCCTGGGTTCCTGCAGCCTCCACAGCCACAAAAACAGGCCCTTATGCCGCCTCCTGCAGCAACTACCACAAATCCTCGACCTCCAAAGCAAATGCCTATGCCTGCCCAGCCGTTGCCTAATCCCAATAATAAGCAACAGCAGCAGCCTCAACAACCTGTGTATATTTCTGAAGCCAACCAATATCAAGCTTATGCCTTAAATGTTAATGACATCCATCTGAGGTCTAGAACTACTCTACTTGCTCCCAAACCACCTCTGATTACAGTAATATCTGATTCTCCCCTTGAAGAACCTAATGCACCTACTGTTTCCACTGAGCATATGCCTATACCCGATACAGTTTCTATGAAACAAGATAAACCACCTTTTCCTCAGAGGTTGCAAAGTACTGAATCTAAACTCATGGAAGAACCCACTTTTGACATTCTAGATCAGCTCAAAAATGTGCAAATTCAAATCCTTTTTTTTTAGGCTATTAAAGATGTTCCCATTTTTGGAAAAGCTATTAAAGAAGCTTGTTTGAAGAAGCCTGGATGAAAGAAAAAGGATCCCCAAATAATTCATGTCTTAGGGAAATTGACTGATATAATGTTGGGAAATGTATTCATTCCAAAGTATATTGACCCTGGAAGCCCTATAGTACAGATACATATAAATGGCCAAGTTGTAAAAAATATTTTGATTGATTTAGGAGCTGCTATTAATGTAATGACAAAGCATACTATGGACTCCTTGAATATTTCAAACATTAGGTCTACACCCATAGTTCTGCAGCTTGCAGATAGCTCCACAGTCAAACCTGATGGGATGGTAGAAGATGTAATTGTCACTCTTGAATCTTTGGAGTATCCTGTTGATTTCACAATATTATCAGTTAAGGAAACTTTAGGAGGGTATCCAGTTATCCTTGGTAGACCATGGTTAGCAACTGTTGATGCTTTTATAGGATGTCGTTCTAGAGATATGATCATTTCTGATGGGCAGTCCATAAAGAAATTGGCTTTGTATATGCCTGCTAAACCTCAACCAGATTTGTCTCAACCTATTTGGCCAGATGTGGGAGAAGAAACAGAAGAAGCCAATTCTTTGGCTCAATTAATGATGCTTCAAAATGATCCATTCTCTCAACTTCAAAGTGAAGATGCTTTGCTTTTTCAAATTCTGCAATTCAATCTTGATACAGATAGTTTATCTGATCCAAGTGACAGTCAGCATCAATGTTTCCTGCAGCAGCTAGATTCCAAGAGTTCATTGCCTAAACTTCTAACAATTTTTCATAACTTGCTTCCACAAGAGGTACAAAAATTACCTATTGATTCTCTGAGTAATCTCATTAAGCAAATAGAATTGTCTCCAGATCATTGTTTGAATGTTAATAGCAAGTTGTCTCAGTCTCAAGAGGCTGACTTATTAAAAATGCTACAAGAACAGCATAAAGCTTTTGCATGGGAATATGGGGACATGCAAGGAATAGATCCTCAAGTTTGTACTCATAGGATATATATCAAAGAAGATTGTTTACCAGTTAGACAATCTCAGAGAAGAGTAAATCCAGCACATAGAGAAATAGTGAAAAATAAACTTCAAAATTTGCTTGATGCTGGTTTTATTTACCCAATTTCTAACAGCCAATGGGTTTCTCCATTAGTCATTGTCCCCAAAAAATGAGGAAAATGGAGAGTGTGTGTAGATTATAGAGAGTTGAACAATGCCACTAAAAAAGATCACTTTCCTTTACCTTTTGTAGACCAAGTACTAGATTCAGTGTCTGGTAAAAGATATTTTTCCTTCTTAGATGGTTACAGCGGGTATAATCAGATAAAAATTGCCCCTGAAGATCAAGACAAGACCACTTTTACCTATCCATGGGGAAAATTTGCTTATTTGGTCTTGCCTTTTGGCTTATGCAATGCACCAGCAACATTTCAGAGAGCAGTAATTAGTATATTTACTGATATATCTCATGAATGTATGGAGATTTATATAGATGATTTCACTACATATGGAGTCACATTTGAAGAAGCACTGGTGAATTTAGAAAAGGTATTAAAAAGGTGTAGAGAGAAAAAATTGTCTCTAAACAGTGAAAAGTGCTTTCTAATGATGGAAGAAAGTATTGTTCTAGGTCATCATATTTCAAAGAATGGAATTCAGGTTGACCCTGCTAAAATTGAAGTTATTCAGAATTTACAAACTCCTGCAAAACAAAAAGATTTTAGAAGTTTTCTTGGTCATGCAGGGTATTATAGAAGGTTTATAAAAGACTTTAGTAAAATTGCCAGTCCACTTTATGCTTTTTTAACAAAGGATTCCCAATTTGAGTGGACTAAGGCCTGCGAAAAATCCTTCCTGCAGCTAAAGGACTTGCTTACTAAAGCCCCTATTCTTCAAGGTCCAAAATGGAACCTGCCTTTTCACATACATGCTGATGCATCTGATTTTGGTATAGGAGTAGTTTTAATTCAAAAAGAAAATTCAATTGAGCATGTTATATACTTTATCAGCAAAAACCTTCAAGATCTTGAGCTCAACTATACTGTTACAGAAAAGGAATTGCTTGCAGTAGTGTATGCTTTGAATAAATTTAGGCATTATGTCACAGGTTATCAGATATTTGTCCATACTGACCATGCAGCAATCAAATACTTGATGAACAAACCTGCCATTTCTGGTAGATTGGCACGATGGCTCCTGTTGTTACAAGAATTTGATATCACAATCATTGAAAAATCAGGAGGAGCTAATGTTGTAGCTGAATTTTTATCAAGACTTCAATCAGCTGCATTTGAGGAACATGAGGTCATTGATGATCGATTTCCATATGAACACTTGTTTTCCATTGCTGCACATACACCTTGGTATGTAGACATTGCTAATTATCTGGCAGCAAACAGAATACCAGCTCATTTTTCCCCAAAAGAAAAAAAGTTGTTGATAGAGAAAAGTTTTAACTTTACCTAGATTGCAAATTGTCTGTTCTATACTGGCCCTGATCAAGTAATGCGAAGATGTGTAAGAGAAGATGAGACTTATGATATCTTGCATGCCTGCCATGATGAACCATGTGGGGGGCATTTTGCAGCAAAAAGAACAACAATGAAAGTTCTTACAATAGGGTATTATTGGCCAACATTACACAAGGATGTTGTGGCCTATACAAGGAAGTGTGACAGATACCAGCATATGGGAAGACCAACTAAGTCAGATGAAATGCCACTATATCTGCAGGTAATAGTCACCCCTTTTGATAAATGGGGGATGGATTTTGTGGGGCCAATTGATCCACCATCAAATGGAAAGTCATACATTCTGGTTTGCACGGATTATGTCACAAAATGGGTCGAGGTAAAAGCTATGACTAATGCCCGAGATAACAAAGTTACTGAATTTCTGTATGAACAAATTTTCACAAGATTTGGAGTTCCCAGAGAGCTTGTAACTGATCAAGGAGCTCAGTTTACGTCAAATCTGATCACTGCACTTATGAATGACTATAAGATCAAACATAGGAAGTCCAGCCCTTATCATCCTCAAGCCAATGGTCAAGCAGAGGTAACAAATAGAGAAATTGAGGCAATCCTCACAAAGACAGTGCAGATTCATAAGAAAAACTGGAGTAATAGACTTTCTGAAGTAGTTTGGGCTTACAGAACTACATGGAAAACAACAACTGGGTTTACACCTTTTGAGTTGCTCTATGGGAAAACAGCTATGTTACCCATTGAATTTGAACATAAAACTTTGAGGACAACTCTTGAACTCAACATGGACTTATCCGAAGCATAGAAGGACCGTCTCCTGCAGCTAAATGCTTTGGACAAAATGACAAAAGCTGCCCTGTAGCATACAGAAGTAGTCCAACAGTAGAGAAAGAAATGGCATGATCAACACATCAAAACCAAAAAAATTTCTGCTGGAGATTGGGCTTTGTTATATGATTCTAGGTACCAAGAAAATCAGGGTAAACTCACAACACACTGGCTTGGCCCCTATGAAGTTGAAAATGTGTTTGATAATGGAGCTGTGCAGCTGGTCACAATTGATCTAGTCCATTTCAAATTACTCGTCAATGGCCACCGACTCCGACTGTACCGTAAGCCAGTTTCCAAGGAAGACTTCGTGAAACAGTTCATTCAGGTTCCTCCCGCTACTCTTTCTGCAGCCAAAGGCTTTAGCCTTTCTCCTACAGCGTTCTCGTAATTTTCAAAAAGCATGCCCATAATAAATGTTTTTTTTTAAGAAAACCCCTTTTTCTCCATTTTTATTTATCACCCCCATCTCACTTCTTTACCTTCCATCCATACATCCCATCCATCCAATTCATTCGTACATTTCATCCGCCCACGTCACCCATCCACTTCATCCGTCCGCATCAACCTTAATTAAGATATCTTTCTAACTTGTCAATTCATCCAGCGCCGTCATCTTTCTTCACACGTACGTGCCATTATTAAAGGTATGCCATATCTTTTCTTATCGCATATTTGATTTATTTCATTTTATTCAATTACTGCTATGCATGTACCGGTCATTATCCCTTGAATCTCTACCTATTCTTCAGTACATGTGAGGACACATGTCATCTTTTAAGTAGGGGGCGAGGTAATCCATCGTTTGAAACCTGTCTTTTCGCCGTTGCCATAACTGCAAAATAATCTTTCTTAAATATATTTCTGGTACTTTCCAAATGTGATTGCATGTCCTTCTTTAATGCATCTTTTTCTTGCAAATTACGATTAAGATTGCTTATTTAAAAAATTTCATTTTTGGAGAAAAGAAAGAAATGTAGCCGCCTGACAGAGAAAAACCAGAACAGAAAGGGAAATAAAGAATTTGAATCTTAAAAAAGAAATTGAGATCAACTAGAAAAACTGCAAACATGGGTGGTCGGTTGGTGCGATATGAGCTTGTAGCTCATGAATTGTTGTTGCAAAACCCGCAGACAGTCCAAGCATTTAGCCTCTGTGGATGGTTAAATTATTTTCTGAGTTTAAATGATTTTGATGAGGAGGCTGCGGGAGAATTTTTGAGAACACTTTCTGAAGGGGAAGCCACCATATGGGGTCTAACAGTTGTTGCAACTGAAGACAAAATTACTGAGGTAACTGGGCTCCCAGCCGTTGGAGAAAACTTTTATTCAGATGCTGCAGCTGCAAGGGCTGAATTTTCAATGCCTGCTGATGGACCTCTGGAAGTCTCCAAGCAAGGATGCAAGCGAGTGTCACTGCCTCTTCCATATTCAGAGTATGCCACTTATATAATGAGCTATTTAACCTGTGAAGGCTATTTTTCCTATCTGCATTCTCATCATTTTAAATTATTAAGCCATATAAGGCATGGGTTGGCTGTGAATGTTCTGAATTTTTTGTTAAAGTTTTTCGAGCAAAGTGCCCATGAAACTCAACAGGGGAAAGATAACTCTGTCACTCATCATGGCCTTATTAAATTACTGATTGAGCACTTTTTGAGAGACGTCTCACCTCTCTCCTGACAACAATTTGTTGCCCAAAAGAGTTTGCAACCTCCACAACCCCTTAGGGTAATTACCCCACGGCCTCAAAGAAAGAAGAAATAAATTGCATCTACTAGTGGAACAGGGCAAGGGTCATCTACTCCTGTAGCACCTGATCCTGTAGCTGTCACAGCTGAATCCCTGCTAGGGTACAAACTAGGTCTGCTACTAGGAGGGAGAAAGGAAAAACAAAGGCAGAAGGGTCCCCAGAATTTGACCCTTGTTCTCAGAAAAGGCAATGCTCCTCTCCTGCAGCACCTTCCCCTACAGCAGTTTCTCTTATAGTAACAGCTGTTGATATTACCAGTTCACTGTCATCCTCTGGTAGGGCAAAGCCCCCTGAACAAACAAGAAAAAGAAAAGCTACCGGAACACCCCCTGCAGCCACATCAGTACCAAGAAGGATTTCCACAAGGAAACAATTTAGGACCTCCCCTGTTTGACCGCAACCTGAGGTGATTGTAATTTCAGAAGGGTCTGTTGAATCTGAATTTAATATTTCTCGGAATGACTCTGAGAATGCTGCTCAGAGTTCGTTCGATCCTGAAGAGGAACAAGTTGAGACAAAAGAAGTAGGGCATAATGGCACGAGTTGCCAAATCTTGATGATCTGGCTAATGCTGCTATGCAATTCGAAGGAAGCACAGACTTCTCCACTACAGCAACAAGAAGAATTTATCCTGCAGCAAGAACAAGAACAGGCTGAACAACCGAATGTGCCTAATGAAGATGTATTTCATCCTGCAATGTGTAAAGCCATTGTTGTGTATAGGAGGACCTTTTTAATTGAGTTTCTGGAATATGTTAAAAATAATTGGGAAACAGTTACACTGCAAACTTTGACTTTTCGACACATAGCCCAGACTGACATGCAACAAAGTCTGTGGCAAGTAGAAAAGAAGAAATTGAAAAAGAAAATTGAAAGTCAGAAACAGGAAATTGCTGAGTTGAAAGCAAAAATAGACGAAATGTTAAAAGTAACTGGTCAAATTATGGAATGCAGACCACCACCCAGAGTTTATGCTCTGTGCCTTAAAGAATAGTTTTAATGGTTTCAATTGATGAGAATTTTCAGAAACCAAGACCCTATAATTCATTCTGCCAAAGAATTTTATGAAGCATATCAAGCAACCCCTAACTGGTTAAGGAATTCTCTGTGTGAATTCTATTTGCATGGCTTTTTAATACCATTTGAAACAAAATGGAATCCTCTTCTATACATTGGTGATATTCATTTAAGAGCATTCATGTCGTGGGCAACAAATGAGGTGAATTATGGCAGGTAGTGGGAAACATATGAGGAAATTGAGAAAACAGAGCCTGTCCCATTACGCTCTCAAAGTTCAAACCCACATGCAATGTTGAAAGATTGGTTTGCTTTGACATATGGTATTAATAATGTTTCAGCCAGAGCGAAAATATTTGACATCAGAAAGCAAGTATATGATGAATTCCAGGCACAACAATATTCATTTTGGAGATTAGCATATACCAGAAATGAGAAAAGATGGGAAAAATTAACTGTTGGGTTAAGAAAGTCAGAACCACATGGTCCCCTAAACTTTACAGCTGGACTCAAACGAACCAGCAGATATATTCAATTGGGACTTCAAACAAGATTTGAACTATGGCTGCCACTAACATTCAGACCCCCTATGCTAATGTGGCCCCTGTATCCTCATCAGGCTACAAATCTTAACAATGAATTAGAAGACCGAAGATATGAAAGGTACCGAGATTTCAAAGGATTCTATTACAGGTTTGGACATCCATTCCAGAGTCATGCAGCCACTACTGACTTCAGAGAAACCACCAGGAAAGTTAATGCTGGAGGACCTAGCATTGGGCTAAGTAGGGGGTAGTGATGAGCCTAAAATATGCTCATAATTTGATGTTATGATAAACTTTTAAATGACTTTATTTTTTCTATTTCACGGCTGTTTAAAATTTGTTGAAACCTTTTGTGGGGATATCCTGTAGCAAGACACTTTTATATTCCTGCAGCCAATGGTGTTGACTTGATTGCATTTATTGCCCTGTTGACTCCCAAAAATGGCTGGTATATCGTATACAATTTTTGAATGGTGAAGTAGATTTAAAATGTGTGATTAATGAATAGATATCGTGTATGTGCCATATGCCTTTTCTTGTGTGTCTGTTACCTTTTGTTTCACAGGTTGTTGAAGAATGATCGAGTCAAGCGCAGCCGATCTCGGCCTTGCAGTAAAGTCCATTTCCTGCACGACTTTGAGGAAGCTTCGGCGAAGACTCTTTGACCGAAACCAATTTGAAAATATTTTTAATGATAAGTCAATCTGGAAAGAGTGGAGCGCTAGATTCTCTCTTAATCGGGTTGAACACATAAATTCATTTATGAAGTTTGTTCCTTGATTCAGGGATACACTTTACTTCCACGTCTTTCTTTGATGAAGTTAGTTAGTTAGTTGTTCTTCTGATTTAAAAATAAGATACTCCTCCTGTGCGAGAGAGTAGAAGAGGAATAGAATGATTAATAGATGATATTCAGGGTAAGATAGAAATAGAGTAGCAGATATCATGTAAGAATTAGTATGATAATGAAAGACAGAATCTGTTTGACCAGAAACAGAGTTTGTTGTTAGTTTTCACATCAACAAGACAATGTATCTCATTTTGTTTCCATGAATAAAGATCGATGAAGTTCTGAGTTCAGCATCTGTGTAATCAGTAGATGCTTGCTAAGGGGGCCCACTTAGTAAGTATCTATAGTTAATTAGTTAGATGTTCTTTTCTACTGATATCCAGTTAGCTTTCATCTTTGAAGTTTTTATACAAACTCAGTCTTACACTGCTCCTGCAGCATAAGGCCAGTTCATGGTTTGTGCCTCAGTCGTAGCTATTACGGTTTCTATTTTAATCAAGCATTGTTGAGTTAAAGAATTCTGCATTACCATTCTGTAGCTTAGATAGAATTTCTTTCTAGTATGTATTTTTGCTAAGATTTGACCAAAACAAATTCCTAGTGCATATATTTTGCTACGCCATTTAAAGTCTACGTTCCCTGGTTTGACAAGTAAATGACCGTCCACAGAGAGATATTAGTCACCTGTCAGAATTTCCAATTCCCAGAAAAGTTTTACTGTGATATTCATATCCTTTTGTGAGTGCAAGCCAATTCTATCTATTAAATTAAATAAATTAAAAGTTTATTTAGTTTAATCTAACCTCATCTCCCTAGTTAAATAAATCAAAAATCTTTATTTAATAAATATTTATCATATTCTTCTCATATTTGATTTAAATCAATCCATAAATTTAAGTCAAATTTGTCACATCAACTAATCTCCCATTAAATTAATTAACCTTGATTAATTTAATCTCTTCTCATGTCCCATCCTCTAGATTTTCCCATTTTCACATGAAAATAGATTTAATTCATTTATTAAATCTCTATTTTCTCTCAAAAGGCATAAAAATGGAATATTCCTCAAAATTTTAATTCAGAATCCAAGGCATTTACTCCACCTAATAAGTCCTTTTTCATTGATCCAAGTGGCATTCAATGCATTTCCTTTCCCTCTTACATATCATTTCAACAATTTCAAATATCACCTAATTGCATTTATTGACACATTCTTCAAAACTTGCACATCCTCCATCCACTCACATTTGGACAAGTGGCACTTTGCCATTGGTTGAATGTTATTCCCACATTGCTCTCTTTTGGGAATTCTTCTAACTTGACATTCTATAAATAAGAGGCTCTTTTCCTTATTTTATCATCCACCATTTGAGTAAACTTACTATACTCAAATTCATAGCAATCTTCATCCATCTCATTGAGTTTTATAGCTAGATTATGCAGATTTTAGCTTGGAGCATTCATCAATCTTCATCAAAGTGGATCACTCTTCATTACCAAATCAACATTGCATCATTAGAGTTGGGAAAGGGCCAATTTTCACATCAAATTGGCACCAATTCACTGAAGAGATGAAGAGTTTGCTTTGCATTTAGAATAGGATTTGATATCTTTTGTTTTAAGTTTATTGTCTTCTTCATCTTACTCCTTTTCCTTTTGCAATTTAAATGGATTTCTTGAGGAATCATAATAGTAACCTTGCATTTGATCTAATATAGTGTTTGATTCTTGTGTTTGTGTAGGTTGGGAAACATGGTTCACATTATGGTGCTAGAAGGAGGGCACAATCTCATTTTATAGTCAAATTTTCATCAAAAATTCTGTGTTTTTTGTGTTTACAGAAAAACTCCTCCATTGGAACCTTAGCATCACTGTTCAGCACTGCTGGCACTCCAACGTTGCTATATTGCACCGCTATAAACTCCAAACTGTGACACTCCTACTTCCCGCCCAGAAATTTGAATTTTAAACTATGCCATTGAACCATTTTTGCTTGTGGGAATCTTTTCAAAATCCAAATTGTAGTGCTAGATGAAATAGTGATGCCTTCATGCTCACTGGTCTGGTTACAAAGTGACGCTGACCGGTAAGCGGTGCTATATAGCACCGCTGGTGAATTCAAACTATGACACCTTCATGGATTGCACTACTAGAGGGAAGTAGAAAGTGGAAATTTATTTACAACATGCTCTTTTTATCAAATTATGGTTATTTGTTGTGTTTTCTACTTTTTTAACCTCTGTTTTTACAAAATCTAATAGGTTTTCTTATAGGTTGGATTGATCAAAGGTGAAGAGAGAAAGAAGCATGATGACCTCATTTCATGATACCAAGTGTTTTTAAACACTCTAAGTGTTTGTTCGACACTCTTAGAGGATTCAATATTCTTGTTAACGAAAAATTTATTGTCTTTTATGCTTAGGACTTACTAGTTTCATTCTGGGCTCTAAAAAGAACTCTTTAAATTCTTGTTACAAAAGGGCTTAAAATGAACATTAGGACTCAAATTTACAAGAGTAGGTTTTCTGATTTAACAATTGAATAAGGAAAATTTTCACATTTCCTTTGGTGCTTTAAAACAAATCAAAATCATTGCTTTGTGGGATTAAAAAAGAACATGTGCTACTTTGTTTTTGTAATTGCTTACTCAAACTAACACCATTGAAAAGAGGTATGAACTTCTCTCATGCATCATGGTGATCTTGAGAATCAAAAGGCTTTTTGGTGGTCTTAGGTTAGGATAAAGTGATTACCTCCACATTTTGATTTAGGTTTGAAATTGAACAACAAACATCTTGTGAGTGTGAGTAAACCTATTGCATGTGTTCTCCCTTTGTTTCTAAATGAAGGTTGATTGAACTATGAATATGTTTACTCAATTTTGTTTATCTTAGAGGGCATGCCTTGGGGAAAAATTACTCACACAAGGGATCGACTCAACCGGTAACACTCTGAACCCAAGAGTATTTCTAGCCGGGATATAAATGTGGGTATTGGAATAAATGCCAGTATCATGCAGTTGGATCTGACGAGATGGATCGAAAGGGAATATCACTGCATAGGTAAACTCCTATGAATGGAAAGTCTAAATTAAAACTCTTGTTGTAGAAAGTACAAAATCCCTATCTATTTGTTGGTGCAAGAACATTCGTTTTGAAGCCGCCCCACACTTTTATGGTTTTTAGTAGAAATTGAAAGCATGCCATGGGAGTTTCATGGTTGTTGATGCTTGGATACCTTGAGAAGTGAGTGTCATGGAGGGGATCCAATGGGGTCAAACACCTAACCATTCACTAAAAATAAGCATGGCTAGACTTGTCCAAGTGGGGACTCAACAAATATAGTCTTTCATATCCATAGGATTGTACTTGTTCTTGGTTACAAAACAATTGCTTGTTTGGAAACATTGGGAAACACACATTCAAAAAATCATTCAAAATTTCAAATCCCTTAGTTAGAGAAAATACCTTTGACAAAACCCAAGAACTATTGCTTACCCTAGGGATTACATCCCTAGAAGTTCCTAAGTAATTGGGTTTACATTTTAATTTTCTCTTACTAAGGTCAACATTAGGCAACCCTTGTCTTGATTTCTTGGAACTTCCACATAGCACTTTGTGGGACAAAATGGAGTTGTGACATTGGACATTCAGTTTGAAACATAATCCAGAGTGTGCTTAAATGGTAAAAAGAAGTCATTAAGAAAAGATAAACAATTGAACCTCATACATTATTTCTCAATGATTTCTCACAAATTAAAAATACGGAAACCAAAAATCAAACCTCTTAGTGTAAAGAATCACCAAAAGCATCTCTCGGTGCTCTACGAATTTAGAAAAAGATTTCTCTTCAACTTCTAAAAATGTGCATCAAGGAACAATCCCAATCTATTTGAATTCTATTATCAACAAAATACAAATCTTTTTTGGGAATTTGAACACCTTGTTTAGATAAAAGCATGTTCTTCAATACCGAGGTCTAGTGAACAAGTGTCTTTTTGGGTACATCCTAGGATCAAAATCAAACCTTAATCCATCTTTGAACATCAAATCAAAATCATCTCAACATCATCTTTTGAAAATCTTGAAATTATCCTCAATGCTAGGCTTTTTGGCAAAAGTAAAAATCATCAAATCCTCAAAGCAAGATCCTTGAAAACTTTGAATCAAAACACCGAATCATCTTTGGCTAGGTATGTGTAGATGCATCCTTTTGCATATGCTTAGTCAAATTATCAAACCATCTTATTTAGCTAAGCATATGTAGATGCATCCTTCTTCATATGCTTGGTTAAATTATCATCTTGTTTGAATAGGTGTGGGTAGATGCATCCTTATCCTCACACATATTCAAATTATCATACTTTGAGAAAATCCACTCCCTAGATAATCATCCAACATATTAGGGTCTATTTGTTCATGAGAAAAAAATAAAACCAAAAATCAAATCAAGGTCAATTCAAAATCCAAAACCAAAACCAAGAAAGTCCTAAAATTCTAGCATCCCTTCAAGATTTCTCAAAAAAAAGTTCAAAACATCCACATCATCCATAGTTTACATCATTTCCACCATATCATCTTTGATCCTTAAAAACATCCTAAATTTTTCTCTTTGTGCCTAAAGATATATCACTCCAAAGAATTAGAGATTCATCTCCCATATTCTTGAAAAGTGATCCCACTTTTATGGTGCAAACTAGATCCCAAAACTAGAGGAACATGGAAGCTACCAAAGAAACATCTACTTCAAGCAACCTAAGTCAAACAAATTCCAAATGAATCATGTTGGGTCAAGCAACCCCCTCACTAACTTTCCCTTATCATCACAAGGTCAACAAGAGGAAGTCCAAGTGGAGGATCTTACCAACAACCCCTTCAGAATGTCACATGAGGAAATCACTAAAGTGGTTCAAAATCCAAAAAATCATAAAATTATCATCATGATGAGACTTAACCCTTCACTATACATGCTTGAATTGGAAAAACAAGGGGCTAAACTCCCCTCCAATTACGATGTGAGCACTATTGTTGAGCCATTTTTTGGGTTCATGCCCCCAATCTCATCCACCATCCCTATTTCATCTACACCTCCATTCAAAGGAATCACTCAAAAAATCCCCCAAATTACATCATCTATTGCTCCAATGCAACCCATTGTTAATAAGGGAAGTACATTTCTCAATGCATTGCAAAAACATCCCCTTGTAAACAATAAAGATTTGGATGAAAACATCATATTGGGACAATACATACCCAAAAATCCATTACATTGATATGTTCCTCTCACCTTTCACGATCCAAATGACCCATCGTCGTCATTCCATGCAACACCTAAAACCTCTCTCTGCATAACCTCACAAGGAGAGGGTGACTTCTTTGGATCAGAGGGCATCTTTGATCCTACATTTCCACCACTTCCACAAGGGAATACGTCACTCACACTTCCACCATTTCCATCAATATCCACATCACCTCTTGGTTTAGGACTTCCCTCTTTACCAAATAGCAATCAACAAAATCAAATCAACCCACCAAGCATCAATGAAATCATCATACCAAGTACTCCCATCTCACCATCAATATTGCAACAACAGATGGTAACCATCCTGATAACACAAACCAGCACTATCACATCATCAACCATCCCCCAAACATCTCAAACCATGGTATCTCAAAGACCAATCACACCATCTACCACTCAAATCCTAAACATCAACACAACAGTGCCCCTCATTACCACAACAAGCACCATTCCAAATCCACCTCCACCACCACTACCACCAAACTTGAACACATCAAGCCAATAAAGTATTGTGTTGCAAGCCACTTATTAGGCTGCCTATTGGAAGGAACTCCAATAAATCCAAAACCAACAAGCTGCACACCAAGCCACCCAAGTAGCACAAGCTGCACAAGCTACACAAGCTGCTCAAGCTACACAAGCTGCTCAAGTTGCACAAGCTGCTCAAGCTGCACAAGCTACTCAAGCTACACAAGCCATACTAATTGTGCAATCACAAGCTCAATACCAAGCCCAACAAGCTCAAGAACAAGCACAAGAACAAGAACATGCACAAGCACAATATCTTGAACAACAACAAGTAGCCCAACAACAAGCATATCAAAAAGCACTAAAATAATACCAAGAACAACAAGAAGTAGCCCGACTAGTAGCCCAACAACAAGAATTGTTGGAACAACAATAGTAACAACAAGCTCACCAACAGGCACTATTAGCATGACAACAACATGACTAACAACAAGCGTTGTTGGTACAATAGCAATTGCAAGCATACTTGACACAACAAAATATGCACACACCATCCAATCCACACATCCCATCGATAAGTGAACAACCTCACAACACCTTCATCCCACCCCCTAATCCACAAAATGATGTCACATCATAAATCAAGTTGCTCTTGCAATAAGTGCTTGATCTTTAGTCAGGGAAAACAATGAAAACACCCAACAACTTGTGTCCCTTACCCATTTGATAGGAGTCTTCTAATGAAATTGTTCCCAAAGGGATTGAAGATCTCCAAATTTGATAAATACTGTGGGATGGGAAACCCTGAAGATCACATCAGGGAATTCTAGGTTCATTGCATAGAAGTCACGTATGATGATACTTATCTAATGTGACTATTTCCTAGAAGTTTGGCTAGCCCAGCCATGGAATGGTTTTCTCGTCTTCGTCTAGGAATCAAAAAATTCTAAGAAATAGTAGATGCATTCATCAAAAATTACACATTCAACATCAGTATGGATGTTAGTCTACAGGAATTATCGGCTCTAAAACAAGGTAAGAATGAATCATTTGCTTCTTTCTTACAACGATGGCAATCCAAGGCTAATTGAAGAAAATGGGCCATTCCCAAGGAACAACAAGTGGGTACTATAATTGTGAACCTCGACGAGCCCTTTGGCATTCCATCTCAAAGTTGAAGGTATCATCACATATGACCAACTGATCTCCAAGGTTTTCAACATCAAACGAGCCCTTATGCCACGAGGAGGATCACCGAAATATCCTGAACATCAGAGCAATCGCCCATCCACTAGTCATAATGATAAACCTCGCACATGGGGAAAGAAAAAAAATGATACCAACAATGGTGTTGTTGATGCCAAAGTTGTCATCAGTGCCCCTTGACAAAACACACCCGCACCATAGCAACAAATCCAAAACCATCATCAAAACAATCATCAAGCTTACAAAACAACACAACAACCAAACAATTAGGTGATCAACAATGTCAACGATCAAAGGGGAGCACCCCAACGAAACAAAAACTTCACCAAGCAGAAGTACACTACTCTTGGTGAACCACAAGAGGCCATCATGAGAAAACTAATAAGTGAAAATCTCATCAAAACTCCCACCTATGAGAACTACCAGGAACCAGATGTCAAACCACCTTGGTAGAATGAAAATCAGCTCTGTGACTTCCAAAAAATTAAAGGGCATACCACAAAAAATTGCATGAGGTTGAAAAACCTAATCCAAGACCTTATTGATCAAAAAACCATCGATTTGGAACAACCAGTAGGAAATCAGAACCTCAAAATCTACAAAAATCTAATGCCTAACCACAACAACCAAGGAAATAATAACCATGACAAGGGAAAATGTACAAGAAAGTGAATCATGTGTATGAAACTATCATCGCTTCCCTAGATGAATACTGCACTGTCGTAACCATTAAAGGAGCCCAAGCTGATTGTGGAGTCACCAGAAGAGACAAAAAAATCACCATTATGGGGTCATCACAGCTAAATAGATCACTCGCACCCAAACAAAGATCCGTTCCCAGTGGCTGTAATGTCCTTGACTAGCTAAAGAGAACCCCAACGCAAATATCCATCATGGAGTTGCTAAAACTTTCATCCATCCACAGAAAAATCCTTGACGAAGCATTGGCTTCATCCACCGTCCCGATGGATCTTGATGTAGAACAATTCCAAGCTATGGTCAGAAACATCATTACTCCAAATCTCCTTACATTTTTTGATCAGGATTTCCTTGCTCAACCATCTCACAACCGTGCACTCCATTTGGAGGTCATAGTGCATAAAAACAATGTCAATTGGGTCTTGGTGGATGGAGGTACAGGTTTGAATATTTTCTCCCTCAAGCTCATTATCAACTTAAAAATCTCATAGGATTCCATTTATAAAGGTAAAGGTATCACAATCAGAGCATATGATGATCAAGAAAGAGTGTCCTAGGGCACAATTCAAATCCATGTTTAGTTAGGGCTAGCTATTTTGGAAATCACCTATCAGGTCCTAGACCTTGACTTGCCTTATAACATTCTCCTAGGATGTCTGTGGATCCATGCAATGAAAGCAGTAGCATCAACCTTCCATCAATGTGTCAAATTCACTTATGAAGGCCAAGAAATTACCATCCATGGAGATCCAAAACCATTCTCTTACTGCAGGAACCTAGAGGAAAAATATTAAAAAATCCAGCCACTCTCGCCTCCACTTTTGTGACAGAGACACCTACCACTCCCACCACCCCCACCATCTCTGATATCAAGGTCATCATCCAAGACAACGACTGCAAAAATTATATAATGCCCAAAAGTGCTTTCATGGTAGGAGAGTTACCACAATGTCCTAGATCACGAGGCTGACAGCAATCAAATGAAGCCTCCACATCCCAAGAATCCATTGAAGGATATCCCAACTTTAGAAGTGGGGGAGATCTTGGCTAAGAAGTAATAGAGGAGGACCTATCCCATCTCCTATATCAAGACAATAGACCAACAAATAATTTACCTATGGATGACAGCAATAAAGGTTTGCAAATGATGCTCGCAATGGGCTATGAAAAAAATTAGAGGCTAGGGAAAAATAACAATGGGCTTCTAATACCTATCATGCTGGAGACATGAATGAGAAATCTTGGCCTTGGACATACCACTCCTCAGATAATCATACGTGGTCAGGATGCCCCATTTAGAAGAAATCAAATGCCTCCTCAGGAACTAGTAGTCACCCCTCAGTCATCAACCACTACTAATTAGTCATCAATGTCCATAGGGATGCCCATAGACCTAACCAATTAATCCCTTGAAATAGGTCTACCCATGTTATTTGGAGATTCAGAACTTTTCATGATTAGCACTCTAGCCTTTGAATCTGAAAACCAAGTTGACGAAATCATACTAGTATACCCCCAATTGATCGATTATGACCAACAAGGACCGCTAATTCTTGACACATTCAAAAATGATGAGGTACTCTCTAAATTCATGGGGCTAAGGGATAACATCCCCTGTAGTGATCACAAGGCAAGATTCATCATAGAGCTGGGCACACAAGCATATTATGGGGAAACGATTGAATCCCTCAATCACAAAAATGAGCAACTGAGAATAATCTCCAAGTCCTTGAGTGAAAACCACCTTGTGGCACTCTCTAACCCTAAAATAGTAAAAATAAAGGATGCATCTGATGGTGGAAACCTCTCTAAGGCACCTGAAGATGGGGGATTCAATCTTCCTCTCAGAACCTTACATGAGGAAAAATCAGCAATGATGGTAGAGAAATGTAACCCAATTAACTTGGGGATAGAAGAGACTCCACACATCACCTTCTATGTAAAATCACTATTGATAGAAGAACAAGAGCTCTTAGCTTCCTTCTTAAGGGAGAGGAAGGTAAACTTTGCATGGGCATATGCTGACATGCCTGGACTTGACCCAAAAGTAGTGGTTCATCACCTAGCAGTATACCCTAAAGCTAAACCAGTAAAATGAAAGCTAAGAAAGATGCATCCTCAGATTGCCCTACTGGTCAAAATGGAACTCAAGAAGCTATTGTATGCAAGATTCATATGGACAATCACTTACATAGAGTGGGTGTCCAACCTAGTGCTTGTTTCAAAATCCACTCGGGGCATCAAAATCTGCACAGACTTTAGGGACTTGAACAAAGCATGTCTGAAGGATGACTTCCCACTGCCAAATATAGACATGATTGTGGACATGACTGTAGGGCATGAGATGCTTTCCTTAATGGATGGTTTTTTCAGGGTACAACCAAATTATGATTGCCAAGGAGGATCAACACAAGACTAACTTCACTTGCCCATGGGGGATGTATTGCTGGAACATGTTTCCATTTGGCTTGAAGAATGCTAAAGCTACCTACCAAAGGGAAATGACACTAATCTTACATGACATGATCCATAAAACTGTGGATGATTACGTTGATGACATCCTAGCTAAATCTAGAAAGAGGAAGGATCATATACCAGCCTTGAGTGCCATTTTTCACAGACTTGAAGAGTATAAAGTCTATTTGAATCCAAAGAAGTATGTCTTTGGTGTACAATCAGGAAAACTTCTAGGGTACACAGTATCAATGAGAGGCATTGAAATAGACCCAACAAAGGTAAAGGAAATACTTGAGATGGAGGCTCCTAGAACACTAAAATAGTTGAGAGGTCTCTAAGGTAGACTTCAGTCTATTCGCAGATTCATAGAAGAGCTAGCAAATAAGAAGATCCCATATTCTCACTTTCTCCACAAGGGAGTAACGTACAAATGGGATGACAAGTGTGATCAAGCCTTTAATAAAATAAAAGAATATTTTCTAACACCTCTAGTTTTGATGCCGCCAATTTCGAAGAAGCCTTTGATTCTCTACATCTCAGTGACAACAACAACAACCCTTGGTGCTCTCTTAGCACAACATGATGAGAATGAAATAGAGAGGGCCATTTATTACATTATTTGAACAATGGTTGGGCATGAGTTGAACTACACATTCATTGAGAAAGCCTACCTAGCTGTGGTGTTTGCTTCCCAAAAATTCAGACACTACATGTTGGTGCACAAAATCAAACTCATCACCAAAATTGACCCCCTAAAATATCTTCTCTCAAAGGAAATGCTTATCAGAAGAATGGTTAAGTGGGTCATGATACTATCAGAATATGACATTGAATATGTAGAGCAAAAAGCAAATAAAGACGAAGTCATTGCAGATCAGCTTGCAGAGCTTCCCATATATGTAGAAAACCAACTCATACCAGAATTTCTAGACGAATCCATCTTTAACATCGACATAGCCGATCATTGGAAACTCTACTTTGATGGTTCTTACATGTAGCACAGGTCCGGAGGTAGAGTTTTCTTCATCACCCCACAGGGATATTACATACCAAGGTCCTACAAACAGGGTTTTCCCTGCACCAACAACATAGCGGAATACAAGGCCTTAACCATAGGTCTTAGAATAGCAGTGTAGTAGAATATAATGACTCTCAAAGTATATGGAGACTCACAACTCATCATAAATCAAATCAATGATGAATACCAAACAAAGGATGATAAGCTAACTCCTTACAAGAAGTTGGTAGAGAGCCTCAAAGAGTCCTTCGACATTACATTTGAGAAAATTCCAAGAACCAACAATAGAGCAATGGACACCATGGAAACCATTGGATCCCCCTTGGATATCCCTCGTAATGCCCCAAAATATGAATTCTTGGTAGAGTAGCTTCTCATACAAGCATTCGAGGTACCGAAGTTAGAATTCGTGTGCGAAATTGTTGGTCTAGGTGATCATTGGTATCATGATATTTACACTTACCTTAGGATAGGAGTCCTCCCCACCGACTTACCTTCAAGCCTTAAGAGAAAAGTCATCAAGAAAGCATCCCACTTTGTCATCTTAGGAGAAACCTTATATCGTAGAATCATAGAAGGATCCCTACTAAGGTGTCTTAATCATGAGGAAGCTTTGTTGACCCTAACTGAGGTACATAGTAGTGTCTGTGGCTCCCATTCAAGTGGCATGACCTTGGCTAAGAAATTATTGAGGACTAGGTATTATTGGCCTACTATAGAAAGAGAGGCACATGACTTTGTCAAAAGGTTCCTACAATGTAAGCAGCATGGGGACCTCATCCATGCTCCAACTCAAGAGATCCATCTGATTATTACTCCATGGCCCTTATCACAGTGGGGGCTTGATCTCATTGGAAAAACAACCCCAACTTCATCCAATGACGACAAATTCATCATCACCACCACCGAATACTTCACAAAATGGGTAGAGGCCATACCCATGACATACATAACTGGGAAGTAGATATCAAAGTTCATCCTAAATTACCTCATATGCTGATACAGTGTTCCCCAAGCTATCATTTCAAATAATGGGACACCATTCAAGAATCAGGATGTCCATGACCTATGCAAAAAATTAAAAATCCAACATCGCTTCTCCACCCCGTACTATCCCCAAGGCAATGGCCAAGTAGAAGCTACCAACAAAAAAATTCTAAAAATCCTCAAGAAAATAGTCAATGATGTAGGTCGTGATTGGCATCTATAGTTAAATCCCACCCTCTGGGCCTATCGAACTAGCATCCATACAACCACTGACACCACTCTATTCTCCATGGTCTATGGATCAGAATCCATCCTTCCCATTGAGATAGAGCTTCCATCTCTTAGAATATCATTGTAAAACCTCATCACAGATGAAGAATAATGAGTATCAAGATTAAATGAGCTATAGCTATTGGATGAGTGACATATGGAGGCATTAAATCATTTGCAAGTCTATCAAAACAGATTCAAGAGGAGCTATAACAAGAGGATCAGAAGCAGGACTTTCCAAGATGGAGAATTGGTACTGAAGGAGAACCAGAAGAATGTCCCAAATCCAAATAGTAAAGGAAACTTTGAACCCAACTAGTTGGGACCATTTTTTATCATAGCGAGCTATAAGTTAGGGGCATATCAGTTATCAACACCCAAAGGGGAACCCCTGCAAGAGCCAATGAATAGCTCTCATCTCAAAAAAATTTATGCCTAATCTTGTAAGGTATAGAACAAGAAATCCATAAAAAATCAGAAAAAGTCTTGAAAAAATGGTTACCTTGATGAAAACCTAGCAAACAGGTGTCTTGGTGACAACAAAAAAAATCCACAAAAAAAAAATCCAAAAAAAAAATCAGAAAAAGGATCAAAACAGTAAAGAGAAAAATAATCGTCCTCTAGTGAAAACCACTTCGATGGTGGTTTGGGCAACTACCTTGGTGAAAACCTAGAAAATAGACCTATGCCTTGTGTAAATAAGCACTCTCAATTCATCCTAGTCTCCATGACTTGCTCGATAGTCATCCATCTATTGCATTTTCCATCACATTTCATCTACATCCTTGCATCCGCATCCACATCATAGCTTGGTTCTATGTTCATGTCATGATCCCTCATAGAGCTATTCAGCCCATTCCAAAGCTTAGTGTGTCCTTCCTATATCAGCGTAGTCTATCACATCATGCTGGGGGCATGTATTTCATGGGATTATATTCTTGTATATTCTTGAAGTCCTATAAATAGAAAATCCAAAAACATCCAAATCTTATCAAAATCCAAAAACATGTCAAAAAGATGGTCAAAAATAAAAAACAAACTCATCTTGTCAAACTACATTGTCTATGAGCTTTGAACATAGGAAAGGTTGATCTTTGATCATCCCCCGAGACATGTAGGTCAGTCCTATAGGAGTCTGTCATAATAAACTGACATCTCATCATGTTCATATTTGCATCATTAAATCAGTCGAGTCGTTAGTCAAACTACGAGGTCTCTGCATGTATAACGTAAATAAGGCTAATCTTTTGATCAGCCCTCGAGGCCCCTAGTATAGGTCTTTAGGTTAGGTCTTGGTCAAAATATCAGAAAACACCTAAAAAATCAGAAAAGTTGAAAATCTAAACATTTGCAAAAATCTCCAAAATACCAAAAATAGCCTCAAAACATTTCAAAAAGATCAAAAAAATTCAAAAAACCCAAAAAAATTCATTCATCTATCTCATCTCACTATCATCCACAATAAACATCACTCATAATAAATCATCGTCAACCTCAACCTTTGGTAAAATAGTCAGAAACAAGTATAGCAGTCAAACATGAAAACCTAAATGTCAAAAGCCTCAAAGCCTAAGTCAGTCATTAAAAAAGTTAGTCAACTCTTTGTGCCAAAAGGTTATCATCCAATCAGTCCCATATCAAATCAGATGATATCATCATGTCCTAGGATGCATCCTTCCTACAGTGGACATCAACATCGGGCATCATCGTATTTTAGTCTCGGCTAATGGTATTGAAGAACATTAGCTTGTTTGTTTACTTGATTTTATCTTGTTTGATTTATCCTATTACACTCATTCCAAGGACCTCTTGATGATATCCAAAAGAAGGATTTAGAGAGATAGGAATGGGGCAACAATCATTATCTTTTGTCTACTGTGCTTGTGGGATATTCTTGTAAAATAACCTTGGTTATACGTGCTTTGTTTGGTTTGTAGGAAGGGTGTTTTGAGTGTCTTGTTGACCACATAGGAAGGCTCACATTTCTATGTTTTGGTTTGAGATGTTTTAGATATCTGAACTACACTCTAAATAGGCTTCCGTATACCAGGTGTGAATAGGAGTACTCCTATTTGATTGTTGAGTCAAAGTTCATCATACTAGATACCACACCATCTTGGTTCTTAATACCTTGATGCATCATATTTATGTGTGTTATCAAAAAATAAGATAATTGGCCCTTTGAAAATCCCAACTCCACGAAAAATATTCATCATCTTATGTCTTGTTGGAATATCTTCTTTTCTTTCATCCCTTCTCACTTTTCATTCTAACAAGGTACTATGACAATTAATCATCATTATCATTTATCCTGCATCCACAAATCGTCAGCATATTGCATAACATATCATATAGGAAACATGGATCATCTCATACGCATTGCATCTCCATCATCATATAAATCCGTTATTAAAAGAATCTTATAAATTATTTCATAACATTTCATTTTGTATAACATTTCATTTTGCATAGCATTCATTTTATAGAAATATTTCATAAATCATCCCATATTATCATTAGCATCTAGTGCATAATTCAAGTGAAACATAATAGGTATGTGAACATTATAAATAATCCATTGCATTATAAGCACACATATTATCCAAAATCATATAAGGCCATCTCATAAAAGCATTTATTATGTCATCACATATACATCATAAAGTCATTCCTCACATTACATTCATTTTGCATATCATAAATCATCATCACCATACCATTTTGCATTACACATCATTTCATATAGAACTTCACATCACATTATTATATAACATCACATTATAAGTGCATATCATACATGGAAAATCACATACACCCTATCATCCATCATTACATAGCATGGATCCGTTAGTCACATATCGAGACCATTGAATTCACATATACATCATACACAATTAGAAAAGCATACATAAAAAGGGTACTGCAAGAGAAATACACCATCACGAACATTTATATCATCATCCATAACACAAATTCATATCATATAGATTCATTTAATGCATAACCATCGCATAACACATACATCTAGTATATCCATCACATGCATCATAGTACCATAACATCATTGCATTGCATATAGAAATAAAACCATCCATGAATGCATAAAAATAAAAATGCTACATGACATATCACATCAATATCATCATCTCATATATCATCAAAAGCATTTCATAGTACAAAAATAATAATCAGGATCACTGTACATGTGCATATGTGCACAAAGGGCCCAACGGGCTATAAAAAATGAGCCCATAAGGCACATGGAAGTAACCACCTCGATTGAAAAGGTAATCTAACCCTCCTTCCTACTACCATTGCCTCTGTCACCTTGACCCTTTGGCGGTCTATAATTGGTCCCTTGTGAAAACTCTTGGACTCAGGCTGCTCTCGGTACGGCCTGGTGGTAGTGCAATCGATAATAGTCTAACTCCTAGATGGCCTCTCTATAGGCCCTAAGTGAAACTATGCTATGAGAGGACAAGGCAGCCATGCTCTCCAACTGCTTTCTATGGACTATCTCTATTTCCACCTATAGCTTTGCGGCTTGCCTCTACAAAATGGCATGATCTCTCTCAACCCTGGCCTAATCCCTCTCTGCTATCAAAACCTAAATCTGAGCCTACAATTCTAGAATCTGTGCATCTCAAGGGTCTGGCTGTCCCATAGGCTATGCTCATGGGGGCTGCACATGAGGATGATCCTCACCCTTAGCTCATGGTGGTGCAATTGCCTGATCTTGATACCTATCTGGCCCCTGGTCCTAATCCTGCATATGAACATCTACTTGGACCTGCTGGGCTAGACCCCTACCTAGCTGATCCTGGCACTCACCCTCTCTCTACCCTCGTCCTCCCCCTCTCCCCCTCGATCTCCATTGAGTGGAGGGTGTGCCTAGGACTGTGAGTCTCAAGGGTGGTCAAAACCAATCCCGATAGCTTTGTGTAACCCCTAGATCTGTGGCCCCCTGATCATATGCCCATGGCTGGGCCACCAGCTACCTGAAACTATCTACTACCTTAGAGGAAAGAATGTATCGCCCTCAGACACCCTACAATATTGTGTGAGAAAAAATGGCAATATATTCATCATCTAGCCTATCCTAAACCTCACCAAACTAATGTTGAACTCACCCTAGCAAGTACCTCTCGATCATGGTGTGCTCTCGCCCTTGCATAAAGTGGTCCTAGCGGGCAAACAATAGCTATTGTATGTTGTTGATCCATCTAGGATGGCTAAGGTATGGGTGACATGTGAAGACCTCCATGTCATCAAGGACCCTCCTCCAATGAGGGATCCCATGCTCGCCTGTATGTGTAAAGGAAAAACCACCCCTGTAGCACCACACTACTAGATCACCAGGCGCCATCGACACTGAAACAACTCGAGGCTGAAGAACGAAGATGTGCTCCCATTCCCACACATGAAGAAGTGTGACACCTGCTCCAAGAGCTCTATCGTCTAAGTAAATGTACTCATGCAAATACCTATAGAGGGAGGCTAGAAGAATAGGACCCTAAGCAACACAGATTGGCTTGTCATGAACCATTTGCTCCTAACACAACCCCTAGCCAGGACTGAAGTACTAGCCTCATCGATCTAGGGTGACAAGACCTAAAATGATCGCTATAACCACTAGAAAGAAGGGTGAAGTCAAGGCCCTGTGATGCTCTAGCTCTATCTGACCCTCACAATATATCACATCCTCTGTAGCCAAGACTATGTGACAAGTGTCTTGTCCCGCATCCATGCCATATACCACCTGCCGCCCGTGAATAGGTAATCTAAGGATGTGCCACATGTCCTCCAAGGTGACGGTGGCCTCACCAGTGGGAAGGTGGAAGGATGAGGTCTCACTGTGCCATCTCTTGGCAAGTGTTGACATCATCCCAAGATGTGTCCGCATAGGCGTTGCGTAAGCGATATACCACAACCCCATCTTTTATAGCCGATTCTTCTCTCTGTCACTCAAATCTCGTAAGTAACCAAAAATCTTCCATGATTTGTGCTCACAAGAATAGAGATTCATCACCGTGTCCTATGTCAAAAAAGGTCAATGTGTTAAAATCATCAAGAAATTTTATTCCAAGCATTCAAGAAGTCAGCCTAGCGTCACCATCTATGAAGGCATCATAGTTTGAAGTTTGCAAACTGCGACGCTGGCACTATCAAATTCCTAAATTGTACCACCATGGTGCACTTTGCTAAAAGCAGTGCAGATTGCTTGAAACCCTAGTCTAAAGTTTGTCAGCGCATTGGAGTTTGAAACTCCCAAGCTGCATGTAACATATGTGTTAGAGTTTTTAGTTTGTTCCCAAACTCCAAACTCCACCGCGGTGGTCCGTCTTGCGATGGTGGGTTAGATTGAGGGACTAAGTGGTCTAGTTTGAAATTTGAGCGGCGCTATATAGCACTACTATAGGAAAACTAAGTTTGAAAGCATTAAATAAGAACGAAAAATGAAAAACAAAGCTCAAGTAAGAATCACTTACTAGTGCCCTAGTGTTGGGAGGTCACTGGTATGTCCGGACTCAATCAAAAATATGCATTACGAGTTTTCGTTGTGCCATCTCATTAGGGTATTAGAGATCAAATCTCAAAATTGCTAAGGGCTATGCGTGAAAATGAATTGGAAGTGGCCTCCTAAAGCCTATTTAAGCCTATTTTTGACCCCATTTGGCCATCATGTTAGGGTTTTAGATCCTTGAGCCTATTTTTGTCTGGTTGAGGCCCATTTTATATCATTTTATTGTGTCTAAACACATTTTGGGCCTCTCAAAGCATTTGTGGACCTATTAGGCTTTTAGTCCTCTTTTTTTCGTGAGATCACCCAAAAATTAGAATTTTCATCCGATCTCTCGAGGGGGCAATATATTGCAATATTTTCTCTCACCGGGGTAGCAGTGGAGACAATTTTTGAAATTGGAAAATTTTTGGCTTTTGATCGAGACAGTTTATTCTTTGAATCAACACAAGTATATTGCTTCAAAGAGGGGAAAAATGTAGACACATAAAATGTACTAATTGACATTGGACATCTGATCCTAATTACTAACACCATTTCATCCTAAATCATCCCTTAGTCTAACCATTTAATCAAATATCTTTATTTGATTAAATTCATTTATTTTCCTCTCTTAATTAAATAAATCATTTTTATCTAATTAAGTCATTCTCCACATTTAATTAAATCAATCAATTTGATCTAATTGTCCCTATTTAATTAAATAATTCATTTTATTTAATTAAATCCCTAAAGTCTATCTATTAAATTAAATAAATTAAAAGCTTATTTAGTTTAATCTAACCTCATCTCCTTAGTTAAATAAATCAAAAATCTTTATTTAATTAATCTTTATCATAATCTTCTCATATTTGATTTAAATCAATCCATAAATTTAAGTCAAATTTGTCACATCAACTAATCTCCCGTTAAATTAATTAACCTTGATTAATTTAATCTCTTCTCATGTCCCATCCTCTAGCTTTTCCCACTTGCACATGAAAATAGATTTAATTCATTTATTAAATCTCTATTTTCTTCTCAAAAGGCATAAAAATGGAATATTCCTCAAAATTTGAATTCAAAATTTAAGTGGAATTTTTCCTTCCAACAAGGCATTTACTCCACCTAATAAGTCATTTTTCCTTGAGCCAAGTGGCATTCAATGCATTTCCTTTCCCTCTTACATGTCATTTCAACAATTTCAAATATCACCTAATTGCATTTATTGACACATTATTCAAAACTTGCACATCCTCCATCCACTCACATTTGGACAAGTGGCACCTTGCCATTGGTTGAATGTTAGTCCCACATTGTGATTTTTTAGGTATTCTTCCAACTTGACATTCTATAAATAAAAGGCTCTTTTGGACCTCATTTTATCATCCACCATTTGAGTAAACTTACTATACTCAAATTCATAGCAATCTTCATCCATCTCATTGAGTTTTATAGCTAGGTTATGCAGATTTTAGCTTGGAGCACTCATCAATCTTCATCAAAGTGGATCACTCTTCACTAAATCAACATTGCATCATTGGAGTTGGGAAAGGGCCAATTTTCACATCAAATTGGCACCAATTCCCTCAAGAGATCAATAGTTTTCTTTGCATTTAGAATAGGATTTGATATCTTTTGTTTTAAGTTTATTGTCTTCTTCATCTCATTCCTTTTCCTTTTGCAATTTAAATGGATTTCTTGAGGATTCATGATACTAACCTTGTATTTTATCTAATATAGTGTTTGATTCTTGTGTTTGTGCAGGTTGGGAAACATGGTTCATAGTGTGGTTGTGGAATTGATAAGTGTTGAAGATTTTAAGTTTCAATTGTGTGACAACTAATTCACTCCCACTCTCAGTTGTCCTGCACCTTTTTAACACACACAACTTCTTATTCTCCTATTTCAGTCCTTCTGCTTCATCCTTTAAGACATCAAAATCTTCTAGGGAAGAAATAAGTTCTCCTTCAAGATCTTTTTTGTCATATTCATCACCAAGATGTTTATCCATACCATGCTTTTGCTTCATAGAGTCTTCGGGCATAAGGAGAAATTCTTCATTATCTTCCACTACAAGAGCATGATCAAGTTCATCATTTGAACTATCATCGACATCACATGAGTCACTTCCTTCTTGAATAGATAGGCTCTTCTTTTTCTTTCTGAAGCTTTTCTTTTTAGGGCAATAGGTTTTCTTCATCTTATAGTCTTCTTCTTGTTCAAGTTTGTCCTTCTTGTAGGGGAATTTAGAAGAAAAATGTCCTAATTTACCACATTTGAAGCATTCAAAATGTAACTTACCTTTGTACTTTCCAGATCCTCTCAATATTCAAATGAAGTTTGCTTCTTCCTCATCAGTCTCTCCTCGTTCAAATGTAGTGGTTTCAACTTGTATCTTTCTTAGGTTCTTTGTCCTTTTCCTTGTTTGCAACCTTGAAGGTAGATTCATTTTTGGATGGCTCTACATCTCCCATCCTCATCTCATAAGCAGTGAATATACAATGCAACTCATTACGATTGATTTTGTCTATTTCTCTTCCTTCCTCTATTGCTGAGATCTTAGAGTCATACTTGTATGTCATAGACTTGAGAACTTTTAGTACAACCTCTTCCTTTACTTCTTCTCCATATCCTCTAATGGAATTCACAATGTCATTAACTCTCTAAAGATAGTCTGCAATATTATGTTCTTCTATCATCTTTAGACTTTCAAATCTGACCCTCAAAACTTGAATCTTAGCTAATTTTACCTTGTCATATCTGTTGATGATGTTTTTTGCACAGCAACAACTCAGATAGAATATAATATCCTATCTCACTTGAAAGGTAAACCTCTATTAACAAGCCTCAAGAGATAACCCCAAGGTCTCTAATGTCAGGTCTTGACAATGCATAAACAATTCAGTGATAAATGTGAAAATGCTATTAATCACAAAGGGACCTTACTACAAGCAAAATACTGAATCTCAATTTATCAGATCTAACAATATGATGATACTTCAATCCTATATTTAATCCAATAATCAAAGAAATAACAAAAGATAAGGGTTTCAAAGAGATTTCTAAACTTAATATTAAACCTAAGATTAACAATGTAAATGACCAACACTCGAAATGGACCAATCCCTCAAAATTGATCTCTACTTGACCCAGATAAATCTGCAATCTTATAGAAACAGTGCAATCTTCTAAGGTGTTAAGATTTTAAAATCATGAACATTCATTCAAAAAACCCTATTGTGATTGAAATGAATAAACCCTCACAATTGAACTAAGCATAATGAATATAAAATTCCAGGCTAACTTTGTAAAGAAACTACCAATCAGTTGGTTGCGAAAAGTATGGACCAGGGATTGCTGCAACACTTCAAATATCAAACCATAAACACTATTAAATCAAATTTAATCTAAATATTATCTTCTTCAAAGAAATTCTAAAGATAGAATAACAAGAACCATGCAAGATAAGGAGAAACACAAGTATGACACCAAATCACAATGTCATTACTTGCATCAAATTATCCACTGTAGCAACAATTCCAGCTTTCTGTTACAATATTTGCTTGAGAACAACTACTTGCTAACACTTTCTCTACTTAATTCACTTCTAACTATCTCTCTATTTTTCTATGTCTAAGACTTCTTAACCCTTACAAATGAGGCGCAATGCCATATTTATAGAACCCCCAAAACATGTCTGCCTAGATAGGATTTTACAATAATAATCAGGCACAACAAGTCAGCCAAGAGAAATTCAAAATGAAATAAAATATTCATTAAATGCATGAACTTCATCTAGGTCGGCCTGGGATCTCCATTGTAGCTCAGACCAATGCATGGAAAAATAATAGGGAAGCACAAATTTTGATGTATCCAATCATTAACTACCTTCCCCTTTGTCTTTATTCTGATCCAGGATTTCATGAACTTTCAAAAGCACCCTATCCAAGTCGGCCACAGGTGGAAAAGGAAAAACCGTAAGTCACCTTTCAATTGATGAAATTTCTTCCCTGGATTGTTTCACCGACTTATCCCAATCCACCCTATAAGTTAGGTATTTGTCAATGATAGCAATGTAGGTGGCCACATCATCCACTGGTGCTAATAAACAAAATTATCATTACTTGGAGCATAAACATCATGCCACCACTTCCTCAAATGTTCCAAACTCAAGTACTTAGGGGCAATCTTCCTTCTTCTTTTCATAATCTCAAAGAAAGCAATGGAGCCATTGTAAACACCAACTAGGGTATCATCAATCTACCTCCTCTATTTGTAAATATTCTTCAAAATATTCTGCCTGATTTGTAGTGCTTCAAACCATTCCCAAGGTTCAGCAACTCCAGAGGAAGGGAGAATTTTATCACTTACTAACTTATCCTTGGTGTAGTCCATGATAGTTTTGGTTTTCTACAGCAAGAGTTCTGTATCTTCCTTATCCTGTGCCAAAACCTCCTTCAACCAATCAAATACCCTCATAGCATCCTTCCCTGTGGATAGAATATCCTTAATAGCCTCATTTACTTTGGTTCTCACCCCCTGCAACCAATTTGTAGTGGCAAGAGTGGAAGCCTTCATCTTCTCTAGTTTAGTGATAGTTTCTTGAGGTAAAGGATTCATAGCAGAAACCGAGGGGTTAATGGATTGCAAGGGTTTCATTAAATCCTCCAAGCACTTCTTGAGATTCTCATTTTCCTTTTTAAGCTCTTACTTAGTCTTTATTTCCTTCCTCAATCTTCTCAAGATAACTGCATTGGAACCCTAGTAATCTTCAATATCCTGCTCAACAGAAGTGGGCCCTAAATTAAAAGTCTACACATTGTAGTCTTTTGTAGCTACCTCATCTCTACTCTTATCCTGGGTAGGAGTTGCAATGTGGAAAATTCTATTATGAGCTTCATCTCTCTCAATCTTTGAGATCACCTTAGCCTACTTTTTCCCCTTATCCTTTCCAATCTTGGATAGCAGCTCATCCCAATTTGGTGGACTATCTTCCACAACAACCTACTTTCTTTTTATCTCCCTATCCAACCACTCAGGGACACTAGATTCCAATTGCACTTCACCCTATTTTTCCTCCTCCCATTTCTCTTTAGGTGCCTCCTCATTCAAATTCTATTTCTAAGGAGTCTCATCTATTTTTCTTTCCTTCTTTTTAGTATGCTCGTCTTTGTGCTCAGGGGATAGAATCTTCTCTACCTCATCCTCTTTAGGAGGGGATTTAATGTCTTCATTCATAACTGGTGACTCTTCATATGAAACCAAGGGAGATTGCATTACCTTTTCAACTTTAGCTTTTGCACTGTAAAGTTCACCTTCATGGAATTCCTCTCCTTCAGTATCTAGATGATCTTCAACTTTCTCAGACTCACCAGGTTCACTTTGAGCTTCATGTGAGGAAGGAACATCATCATGCTGCTCCTCATGAGAAACAACTGAAGGAAAGTCTATTTTAGGCACTCTATCCTTGGGAGAAGGAGTCCTAGACCTCCTCGTGTAGACCCATTCCTTCTCTTTTGAGCTTTCAACATTTACCACTGGTGGGGTAACTTCTTCTTCTCCTACCTTGGAGCTGGCCTTTTGTGACAGTCTTATGACTCTTCTCCTTTTGGGCATAGGAACATCAACCTTAGAGCCTTGCTTTTCCATTTCTTTATGTTCAAACCTCTTAGTCTTTGATCTTTTCTTGGCAATGGGCTTTCTCTATTTTTTTGTTTCCTGGACCTCCTCCTCTTGAATGCCTTTTATCTTGATCTTGAAAGGAGAATCCAACCTACCTTTTCCCTTAGGATCTTATTCAATTGACTATTCAAAAGTGGAGTGAGGGTCCAAATCTCCCATCAGCTCATAGGTGCACTACAAACCTTCATTCTCTAACTCCCATAGTTTGTGCCTCAACCACATTCTAGTGAATTTGGTGACTAGATCCATTAGCTATTTTAGTTATGTCTTTTCTTATTCTAGCCAATCCACATCACCAATTGACATGTCCTTTATTGCCTCATAAGCATGATCCTGAATCATGTTTCCATCATTCTCAAGCTGATTAGGCACTGCCCTCACATTGTATAATCAGATTGATTCAACTGGAAGTCGAGAGAACTTATTCTTCCTAACTTCAAATTCATCACTACAATTGGCCCAGTAGTCTTCCAAATCAACCTTATGGCTATACTCTCTACTGGCCTTCTTTTGGGCTTCACCTGTGAAATAAAATCTGGACCTTTTGGAATGGAAAGGTAAGCCAAGAGTACTCATCTCCTCTTCTGAAGCTTGGGAAGAAATGATGGAAAGACATGCCTCTCCAGTGCCAATACTCAAGGGGAAGTCTCCACCAAAACTAGTCTTATGCTTGTCCCTTTTAACAATGGCATCAAAGTCACATATTTGTCTAGTGACCTCCAAAAGCATGATGTGATCAGTAGGGTACCTTGGAAGTCCGTAAGGGGCCCTTTGACAACCATCAATCCAAATGTAGGAGAAAGTTGGGAACTGAATAAACCATGCCCCATATTTCTTGATAAGTTCCTTAGCCTGATCAAAAATCCTGACATGTTCTACACCTTGAAGTAATCTAGTGATGTGCATGGTGAATGCATCATTCACCCTCCTATAGCTTGGGCTTCCTAAATGCAATTGAGGGAAAACCTCATAGATAATATCCTATCCAAAGGTACCTTTGGTACTCAATCCCTTGTAAGGATGAAACCTTGCAAGAGCATATACCAAGTATGAAGTCATTGTGAAAGTCTTTGTTTGCAACACATTGGACAACTACTCATGAATTACTCTGCTAATGACTCTTGCCCAATGGTAGTTAGTCTTCTCCTGCTCCATCCTCACAATCACATGGCACATCCAATTCTTAAGCATGCTAGCATTCTTTAATCCAACCACCCTACTGAGAAGAGTGATGGCATCATAATACTCCTTCTTGAATTTTTCCTTGAATAGCTGTTTGGGCAAATTGGAATAGTGGGACTTGGGCTTCTCTGGCTAGGAATTGATAAACTATTGAGATTTCACAGTTTGTTCATCATAGAACTCCTAAGCTACTTTCATGTTGAATGCCACCACATGAGATCTGTCTGGCATATCAAAAGTTTGGGCAATGGAAACAGGGTTGAGATTCACCACAATCCTCCCTTGAGGACCAATTAATCTTTGTGTATCCTGATCATAGTACCTGGTGCACTTGAGGACAAGCTCATAGCACTAGAATGTGGAATGAAAATTGGCCACATGTGAAAGGCCTCACTCCTTCATTCTGCTAGCCACCAAAGGAAGATCCTTGGCTGCCATTCTTCCTTTAAACTCTTCGTAATCCCATAGTCTGACATTTGTATTAGTCACCTTGGACCGGAATGAAGTAATCTTACTCTCAAGAATTCTACTTTTGATGTCCATTTTAATCTTTTCTACATTAGTCATTGAAGATCCAGTCGCTGCCTTGCTTGACTTAGCCTGCACTTGACAAACAAACCATAATAAATACCACAACAACAAAGGTTAACCACTCAAAATCATGATTAAATCACATTAAACCTCATATAGAATGATCATGTTAAACTTCAGGTTTCAGGACCATCCATGGAATCCAAGCCAGGGAGGAATTTCGAGGAATTCCGTGCTAGACAGATTCCAGTAGAATAATCATGAAAACACCTATTAACAATTCAATCTGATCATTATCAATCAATAAACAACATGTGAAAACCAAATATAGCATGAATTAATCATAAAATGCACCATCAACCATTAATAAATCATGCCATTCCATATTCCATCATATTTCATTAGATTTCAGGAAAATCCGCTAGGGACGGATTTCTGCGAAGGCATAGACACTTTGCAAATCTAGAAAAAACAAGGAGCCAAGGACTTCGGGAAGACCCAGAGTCGATGGAAATCCGTGGGTGAGGTAAAACTCCAAAAGCATGCATATTTTGGGAAATCGAAGGAGGTCAGGAAAATCCACTGGAGACGATAAATCCTGAACTAAGGACGAAACCCAAACTGCGACACAAAATCATGATTTCACCTAAATTGATGGATTGATTATTAATTTTGAGAATCCAAGCCTGAGATGAGCTAGGTATGAACATTCCATATATTTTCTTAGAATTATAGGCCAATTGGGAGGTAGAATAAAGTTTCATGGCAATGCCCTAGGCAAACCCTACAATTCCACCATTAACGCACAGGAAAACTCAATATCCACTCAACTCAACTACTAAATCATTAGTAGGGTTTACTCACGACTTCTCAAGCATGACCCCTCATAATGCAAAGAAACAAAAAAGCTCGGGACTTACTTGGAAGACCATAAATCAAACATTGCTACACGACCCTAGTCAAGAAATGATCAAATACCCAAGAATTCAAACACCAATAAACTTTATAACACTACAGCCTTATCCACAATAACCAATTAAAAGAAAGACAATTGAAAACATACCATTGTGAAGTGGAAATCAATCTCAAAATCAACAAATGTGAAATTAATGGCATCCACAAAGAACAGCAGCAGGCATGCACTAGAAATTGCAACTTAAATCAAACAATTCAAACTCAAATGGCTCAAATCAGATCAAACACCCCCAAGAAAAAACTCCGCAGCTCAATCAATGACAAACAATAAGCATAATGGCATAAAAGACCTTGAAAATAAGTTAAATACATTGTTTAAGGCTCGTATGAAAACATTAATGGTGCGGACAAGACAACTAGGAAAATTCAGGAACCCAACAATAGGACGAAATCTGAAAAAATCCGGCCCACGCAGAATTCCATGAAGATTGAAAATCTCCAAACGACAGTGCTTAGTCAGAGTCCGAGCAGGATCCGGGAAAATCTAGCTAGGGTGGAAAGTCTCGAACTAGGGTGAAAACCCAAACTTAGCTCAAAATTAAAGATCTTCAATGAATAACTTAGGGAGATCACTTAGGCAATCAAAATTAACATTTTAGCACATGCCAAAGTAAGATAAAACCTCAAAATGAAGGGGCCAAGACACCAAAACCAAAGTGAAAGAGGGTCCCTGCCTTCAGCAGGACGTGTGTGCGAAAACTGCACAACAATATCCTTCATAGATCTGCAATGTATCCCAGACATCTTGTGCATTTTTACAATACATCACCTTACTATGTATAGATCTAGATAGGCTATTTGTAATGGAAAACAATGTTTTTCATTATTCTCACAATTTCTTTTCCCTATACCATCAGTAGGAGGTGTGACCAATAGTGTGTATCCATTAACAACAAACATCCACACATCAAATCCTAATGATCCCAAGTATCTCTCATCAAAAAACTCCAAAAGGTATAATCCATTCCATCAAATTGGGGTGGCTTGTTTGTGGAGGAACTTTCTTGACTGGCCATTGTGTTCACAAACCCAAGAATCTACCCGAGCTAGTTAAGCTTATCCTAGGGAACGTAGGGATGTGATGCCAATTGTTAGAGGACAACAATCTATTGAGAGGGGGGTGAATCAATAGATACTAAAATTTTGACACTTTAAACCTTTGAGCACACTAACTTCTAAAACGCATAGTGTGCAGATTAAAATATGATCAACAAAATATAAACAAGTACACAATTAAGCATCAGATAACACACAATATATGTGGAAAACTCAAGATGGGAAAAACCACAATGAGAAAATGATGCTAGGATCTACTGTCTTGATCTAGCCTCACAAGCAATAATGTTATGTTACAAGTTTTAAGGGTACCAAACCTAAGGAGATACCAATCCCCTGAACTAAGCACCAACTTAGTGATTTGATGGCACCAACCAATCAAATTTACTACACAAAGAATTATTACAATTTGTTCCTGAGGAACTCAAATGACTGTTACAACTTACTTTGTGATTGCTCAACTATATGTTGCTACCAAAACAAATCTCTTCACTGCTTTGCACCCCACTAGTTCAAATTTGTTCCTCTACTTCTTCTTTAGTGCATTCTTAGTCTGCCTTAATGCACCACCATACACTTTTGAACTCTCCTTTTTTTTTGAGTATTCTCTAATTGTCTGAGGAGATCAAAATCACTTCTACATAGTGCACACTCTTCTACTCTATTCTCACTCTATCACACTTCTCTCAGTTACACTCCTTAGACGATATTCTCATGTGTTTTGTGCAGAGCTAACTAATGATCATTTCCTAGAGATTATCCATTGTAAGATCCTATGTTAGGGTTTGGAATCTCTTCTCCTCTATCATGTAGTTGTATTGAGCCACAAAACATTAATTTTGGTGCAGAGAACTTTCTCTCATTCCTTCTCTTTCAAACCCTAGGATTGGATATGCATTTAATGCATGCTTCTGATCATTCGATTTGACCTCGATCCTTGTCTCTGAGGCCATCTATGTTGCCTCTATGTGCATCAAATCACATTACAACTATCATTCATGTAGGTAGAATATTTAATTCTTTCTACCATGTTGGTTTGTAGGCAAAAACCCTATTTATATGGATTTGGTCATTTGTGATTACTTCATTCAGATCTAGGTCATCGATCTCCTACCTTCGTGCCATGATCATGTGATCTTCATTCACCATCACATCTTTAAAACATGAACATCCAATAAACAATCTTTAAACCTCCTTCATTGATTTCACTTCCATTGAAAATGCACCCATCACGTATCACCATACTACTCATGACATTTATATTCATTTCCATGATGCAACAACCACCGTCTGATCGCCTCCTTTGAATATTTGTCATTCATTGCATATAATTTTCTTACAAATACCTCCACCTTGAACTATCATGATGCATAGTGAAATAGTGATCATCGTTGGATCAATCATCGATCAATCTATGCCATCGCCTACTATCCCGCTAGCACAAACAACGGTCCCACTGAATCTCCATAGGCTAGGGGGCTTATTCCATGTGTCTTCCTCTGACGTCATACTCCACTAACACTCAAAACTCATCTCTCATAACTAAAAGCTTCGTGTCTCAAGGATGTGTAAGTACGATGCACTAACACCCAATGATGAAATGACCTTTATACACCTATCCCTATTGATGCCACAATCCACTCTCATTTCTCATCACTCAAACCATCCAAACACTTTTGTTCACAATAGTGATGTGAAGTGATCGAGTGAGATTACACCATGCGGTTTTTGGACCCACTAAAATATGTTCTCCTTCAACATGCATTGTCTGATCAACATTTGTTAGGTGTCTGCTGGACCCACTAAAGTTTATTCTCCTTCAACATGTATTTTTTGATCAACACTTGTTAGATCTCATCCAAACATTTCTTCTTTGCAAGGATCAACTAAGACCCACCATAAGTGTAGCAAGCTGGTGGGCACCATCTAGTCAACTTGATCATGACCATTGAATGACTTCTATCATTCATCACTGAAATACAAACCAACTTCGAAGAGATTTCCGTGATGCACGAGATCTAGTGATAGCCGTTGAATCTACTAAATTTATACATGCACCATTCAATCACAAAAATAACATATCAACAACATCAACTAGATGCCTAGGTGAATGGGGCCAATCACTAAATGAACTTAAAGGGTATAAGCTATAACTTAAATGACCGATTACTGTCAATACATAGTCAATGTGAAAACATGAAACCTACTGATTTCCATGACTGTACACACCTAGGGTTTAATTGATAAACCATAATTTTATCTAAGGGAATAAGTAATTCATTTTTGAGATCATCCTTCATCCTTGGGACCTGCAAAACACATTTCTAAGACGCTCTTAGAAAAGCCATGTCAAATCTAGACTCAAAATTTTCTCTTGTACACTAGAAGAATTCTCTGCAACAACACGACAAAGTTGCATGACAACAATGCAACATTTTGAGAAACTTTTGCAAGCTACACTCCATCTTCTAGAACTAGATCCAAAACCTTCCTTAGACATTAATGAATTTTTTTTTATATCAATGCCAACATTTCTTTCATGCAAGATCAGTTCCATCTCACACCTGATCCCCTTTTGACATCAATGACAACAATATGCCAATAAGGTTATGCTGATGATGAATATGAGCCTAGTGCAGATGCATCCATGGAAGTTTATTTAGACCCTCTTGCTCCTTTTGAGGAAAAGAGTGTTAAGAAAGGAAAAAATCCTAAAACCCCTAATTTTGTTCAATGTGAAATGGGTAGTGATGAGTTGGCTATTGGAAAGTCCTTGGGTGGAAAAATTATGAAGGGTGATTACTTTGGTTTGAAGAAAGGGAAGAAAATTGTTGTGGGGGATAAGGTTGAGAAACCCCCTTTGTCTGGTTCAAAGAGGAAGATGGGTTCGAAGGGCAGGAGCACCCAAAAGAAGGCTAAGCAGAATGATGACCTCAATCAAGAGGAGTATGTTAGTATTGGTTCTAATTCCCACAATGTTGAACCTCTTTAGGTTGTTTGTGATTAGGTTAATGTGAATTTGTAGGAACATGGTTTGAAGGTGTAGGATAAAGGGAGGAGTGCAGTTGAAGAAATTGCAAGCTCCTTATGCAAGATTAAGGTGTCAGTTGCTAGCCAGAAAGGGAAGGAAATTCTTCAAAGTGAAAATTTTATAAGGGATTCCCTAGAGGACTGAGTGAATGACAGTTATGTATTCAAATGCAATAGGGAGGAGTTACCCAATGTGCTAGGGCTGGTGAAAGATGGCACTTTAAATCTCTTCAAGATTTTTAAGTGGGCTTTCAATGAATTGAATCTCACTAATGTGAAGGTCCATGTTTTGGTTAGAAAAGTTAGGGAGTCTTCTAATTCTTCTGAGCCTTCTTTGTAGGTTCAAATCAATCAGCTTTTTGATGCGATGAAAATCATTATTGATGAGATGCTGAAGTTGAAACAAGCTTTTGAAATGAGGATTCTGGCTCTTGAAGAAAATATGGAACTAACTTATTTAAAATTGGATGAGGTTTTGGATGTTAGCAAGTCTGTCATAAAAAATGAAGCTAAGGGTCTATGTTTTCTCAATGGGAAGGTGAGGCGATGGATGGAGGAAGTGTCAGGTGGGAAGGATGCTAGTGGTAATGTGGGTTCCCTTCCTAGTGTTTTGATTAGAGAGGTTAGTAATAAGGGTCTATGTACTACGACTCATGTAATTAAACTATGTTGAATGCTAGAATTCCTTCCAAGGAGATCACTGATGTTATGTAAGTGCACTAGAAGATTATTGATAGTGATACGAAGGTGACTAATATCTTAAAAAATCTATAGTTCTGTTGTTTCTGCTCCTCTTTTTTGGAAGTTATTTTTCTTGTGGTTTGCTTGTTTTTGGTTGCTTGCTAATTTTCATGCTTTTCTTTTGATGCAACATTCTTTTTTGGAAAGGGTTTTGGGGTCCCTTCAAAACCTATTTTACCTCTAATCAAAAACATGACATAGAACATCATTCTAAAATTGAAATGAAGTGAAAAGATCAAAATTGCACCCTCCCAACTATACAAATATCCAAGTAATATCAATGACACCCACCAATAAAGAACTTAAATCATGATATACCTAGGATAGAAACAAGAAAAGTTACATGGATGGCATGATAGAGCTACTCAATACCTTTGAAATGGCATAAGAATCAAGAAAATTGGAGATTTTGGTAAAAATTTATGAGCTCAAGAGCCAAAAATAAAGATTTGATTTTAAATAGAATGAAATGATATGATACAGATTCTTTTGAAAATCAACCCACACCATTATAAAACTGGCGAATCTAACTTTTTGATGATATCTCATTTGCAAATAATGGCCTCTTGGATTGCAAGTTATGATCATTTAAAAAAATGACCTATTACAACCTCTAGGGGACAAAATTTAGGGCCCTTAGTGGCTAAAAATATCTAGCAAGTGGTTTTCCATAAGATATGTGGGCTTAAAATGTTATCATCACATTACATTATGGTTGCGATTGGTGGTTGGTTTGGTATTACAGTTATCATAACTACATCCTTGCTATATTTATCAACTACATTTCACCTCTTTATGTATTGAGTTGTGTTGTTCTTGAATGATCAACAAAGAACATTTTCTCCTTCATATGGTATCAGATCAATTTTTTTCTCGTGGTTGTGAAGAATGGTGACTCATTGCAGGTGTCCAAATCTTCCATGAAGAAAATAATAATGAAATTTTATAGAATAAAGATGTTCAACCTTGTTGTAGAGTAATTAAGGAGGCATGAAAGAAGTGTGGAGGTGGCATAAGAAGCCACATACAAATCTTCCCTCATATCATTCCTATAAAAATATTATGAAGACTGACACTACACAAAGTAGATCTAAGTTGATGCAATAGCATGGAGGGACATGTAATGTAAGAGTAGAAATAGGTACATAAGTTTTGTAAGGAGAAGAAATGTCAGGAGAACATTCATAATTTTCTTAGACCTAATACGAGAAGATCCTTGCAACACACCTCAATTTTTGTCATTGTTGGAAAAGTGTGAGAAGGTGTGAAGGAGGGACAAGGACGTGGATGAGAACTCAAATTTTCTATCACAATTTTTTCCAAAATAAAAGTATATAGAAGCATCTTAGAGATGGAATCATTTATTGGATGAGTGTGATGGAAATATGTCAACCTATTCTTGGTTTGAGAAATCATTATGTTTTGGAGATGTTTCACAATAGCTTTGATAGGAAGCTTGAACATTAATAAGGTATGTATAAAATGTAAATTCACTCTAAATGCTAAGATATCAGGCCAAGTTAGTAGATTTATTTAGTGGAGCTTGGAATGCAAATATCATTATTGGGAAATTTTAAATCTTACTTTACACAAAATATATTGTTATAACATACATGTGATGTTTTATGCATCCATTAGGGATGTATAAGGAATTATAAATATTTTCTTTAATCATGAAAAGTATTTTGGAGTAATAAGGTTAATCAGTTTTTTTAGTTGGATATTGATGTACTTGGAAGACATTGTTGTTGTAATGATGAATTTTTTTTAATGATGATTCCATTAGACAACTATTAAGGATTCACTTTCCATACCTGGAGTATGAAAATTTAGATGCAACTAATGAATAAGAATTTATGCTCAGAATAGTGAGTGGAAAGGAAAAACTTTCTACATAAATAATTAAGTTATTAGATTAGAATAGTAGAGGTGATAAATCCAAGGCTATTATCAATGTATTTCTCTTTCTAAATTTTAATTTCATCATATAGGCTTAGATAAATCATCAATGAAAATTGGGATTATCTCAATGAACTATTTGGAGCAAAGACATTCAATGTGAAATTTTCCCTAAAACATCAATTGTTTAGGTTCAAAATGGTATATGTAATCATAATGTCAAGTAATATAAGTATTTTAAGGTCTCTCATTAAGTAGTTAGCAAAGGATGAGGCTCTAGTAGATGATGAAGATGATAAATCTCTTGTTAAAAAAAATACCTTCAAAATCCACTAATGTTATTTTTACAACCAGTCAAATAACATACCAAACTTTAGAAGATATGATTTCATCTCTTCTAGCAAAGAAAAAGAGGACAAAAGAAGATACATAAGATGATTTTCAATAGGAGTAAACACTATACTCATGAAGCAACAATAAAAGGTTAGGTACAAATTAAAGAGAAAATGTATGTCTTTACTATAAGAAAATGGAACACGGAACAAAGTTTTGTAGAATTCATGCCAATGATCTTCTCAAAGGGAATATCAAGATGAATCAGATGTACAAAACTTTTCTTGCATTGAGGATGATGATTCATTGGATGATGAAGCTTTTATTAATGACTCTTTTGGTGGTTCTAATTATACATTCATACTACAAGACTTCACCATTGGAGGTTGGTGGCATCAGAGGATGGAAGAATTTCCATCATCTCAAGTTAGTTTCTCACTTTGAGATGGTGATTTTCATGAGAAGCATTGTTAGATTTAATTTATTTCTTTCCTTTTCTTGTTGTTGCTGACAGATTTGAAAAATACATGTATTGGGGTATGTGCAGGATCATCATGGAAAAAGTAGGCCCTTAAGTGATGATAAAATTCAAAAAAATCAGATTTAGGAAACTTGAAGTAAAAATTTGAATAAGTTATCTATATTACTTCAAAAATATGTAAGAATAAAATCTATAGAAAATTGAATGTAGTTTCTAAACTACTAGATTTTTTTTTTTGTTTAAAATCTATTTGTTGAAAATTTGAAATTTCAATGTAGTAGTACTAAAATTTTATGGAAAAAAAAGTAGGTGTCTATCTGACCACCCTAACCACAATAAAATGATAATATTCTTTTATAAGATTTTAGATATAAGTAGAGGACTCATGTCCTAATGTGATGCATTTAAAAAAAAAAATTTCCAAGTAAATCATTAATTATGAAATTTTTATTACAAATTTTAAAAAATATAAAAACTTGTATGTCTAACCACTTTAACTTTGTCAAAACTTCATGATTTTTTTTTAATCCTATAGTATGCAAGCATAGAATGATGCATGTTTTAGATTCAAAAAATGTGATAATGTTTGAAAGCTATAGATTTTTTTCAATCAACCTATCAATTAGGACTTTAGTCATAATTCAAATAGAAAATGAATAATAATTATTTATTAAATTCAAAGTAAAGCATAATTTATATTGGTGGAAAGCTGAGAATCTCCTTTAAAAACCCTTTTTGTTTCATCAATTTTGGGTAAAAAAAGTTGTCAACCACATACTCTACACATACCCATCATATCACCACTTTTTGTCCCATCAAGATCCTACACATACCCATTGTAAAGTCTAATTTTTTGAGATAGGTAAGGGGTTTGGTGAAGAGCTCAGTATGGATGGTTGCCTAGAGAGTTCACAAGATTGTGACTAAGAATTATACCTTTATTACTGTTGAGGAGACAACTTTGTGGATGGTTGTCAAATAATTAGGTATATGATTTGAGAGTTCAAGGAAAGGATTTAACAGAAGAATTCATCTTAGAGCTTCACATTTATGAGGTTCATGATGAAACTTGGTGGAGTTCCACTTGAATTAGGATTTTTTTCTTCAAATAAATGTTTTCATAAAGATTTATGTGTTTTTTTATCACCAAGTTTTTTTATATAAGCCTTAAGAGGGGTCTCTTGGAAAAGTGAATTTTTAGTTTTAAGGGGTACATTTGGAGGAATAATGTAATATGGGGGAATGCTAGCATCATATTATATTATGGCTATGGTTGGAAGTTGGTTTGGTATTGTTTATTATCACAACTGCATCATTGTTATACCCATCAACTATATTTCACTTTTGTATGTATCATTGTGTTTTTAATGAATGATGAACAAAGAACATTCACCCCTTCATGCTTTTCTTAAATAGCAACGAGACTAAGTTGTGCTACTTAGGGGTTAGATCCTCTTTGATGGAAAAGGATAAGCCACAGTCACCAATAAAAACATGATAAAAATGATCAACACCAATAATTTTAAACCAAAGTTTAAGATAAAATTTGTAGACTTTAATAAATATTAGATCATAGTTTGTGATGTGTTATTGAACAACAATACCATATGAATTGGAAATATACCATGTGATGGGTGAAAAAAATTTGACCAATATGAAAATAGGTATTATGTGACATAGAAAGGTGTAGAGATTATGCCAACCAACCAATATGACCCCTACATAAGAGGTGCAACCATTGATAGATTACCAATGCATAAGACTGTATAGTACAACCTAGTATAGTTGTATGGGTTTTATCGACTATGCCAAAAAAATACCTAATTCCCATGAATAAAAATGTCAAAATCAATGAAATGACAATAAATACTTAGGTTCTCAAGCCTTCTAGATGCTATGGTTGGGTCAAATTTTACCCAAAATGCTCCAAAAATTAAGCTATCCCATAAATATGCCAGCTAAAACCCTCCCTGAAACCATTGTAGATCTATCAAAACATGATGAAATTTGAAAAAATAAAAGCAAAACCTTAATTTCTCTAATTCTATGAGTTAAACCATGAGGTCCACAAAACCCCAACTTATACCTAGAAAAAAATTCATACCAATATTGGTTCCTAAGATCTAGGAAGAAATTTGCAACACTGAAGCTCTCATACCATGTAGGAGTTTATGGTGAACTCCTCAACACTTCATGTTTACCTACAAGAAAAAATAACTTACACAAGAGAGAATTGGTATAAATATCATGCTCTGATTATGTATGCAATATTTCTAGATTGAATATTTGTTGTTTCAATGTACATATGTTTCCTTGCATATATAGGCAAGTTGTGAGATTATATTAATAATATCTTGACATGTGCCTTAATCCTATATAATGAAACAACTACCTCAAGAGATATTAAATGACATAAGACACAAACATTAAATTCTAAAAGATAAGTGACAACTAATTCTTAACTAGAAATATTCCCCCTAATTAATGCTAACTATAAATATTCCCTCCTAGGACTTAAGTGCACTTAACATGTAAATAGGACCTAGATAGGTAAAACACCTATTTACACTAACATCCTCCTTTATTTGTAGCTTATGGAATCAATTATTATGCAAAGATGTAGGTATGTTCCCCAACTACAAGGCCATGCTAAGTACCCATATATATATGTAAATGAAATCTCTCACAAATGGAGAAAAGGAGAAAACCAAGTGGGACAAAACTCCCCCCTAAAAGAGAAAATATACAATAATAATTTCCACAAAAAATAGAGGAAAAAGGCCATTAAGAAAGAGAACCCCATAAGAAAGATAAAAAAGGACCATTCAGGCCCCCCTTAATGAAATAACCTGTACTATAAGAAAACATTAGAAGAACACTAGTCAAGAAACACTGGAATTATCAATAAGATAGGAAAAAGAAAGATGATTTTGATGGTAGAAACCATATTAGAATCACATAGGGACTCAAGTGAAAATCACAATAAAATAATAGTAGGCCCGATGCTAAGGAACACTAGAAAACTCTCGATACAAAACAACTTTAGAATTTGCTTGAGGAAAAAAGATATAAAACATTGTTGTAAAAAGGAAATGGAGTGCAAAGATTAAAATTACACCTACCCAACTATAAAAATATCCAATTAATCTCTAAGAAACAGAAAAGGAAAGAACTTAAATCATGATATACCAAGGAGAGAAACAAGAAAAGGTGCATGGATCGCATGATAGATCTGATTAATACCTTTTAAACACTGTTAGAATCATGAAAATTGGAGATTGTTACAAAAATTTATGTGCCTAGGAGCCAAAAATGAAGATCTAACTTCAAATATTAAGAAATCCTAAGAAATGGAAAATTTTCAAAAAATAAAATATCTAATGATATCTTGTTTGCAAGAAGCAACCTCCTTGTTAATTTGCAAGTTATGATCATTTGAAAAAATTGGCCTATTAAGGCCTTTGGGGGACAGAATTTAGGGCCCTTAGGGACAAAATATCTAGCAGGCAGTTCACCCTTGGACCTATGGATTGCACTTTTTTTAAGATAGTTGTCAGTGGAGTGGCAGGTGTTAGGTGGCCTAGGTGTGCAGGGGAAGGAGTCATATGTCGTGCCTCTCAGGGGTTAAAACCTCTCCCATAACTAAGTGCACGAGTCATAGTTGCCAATAAAATGCTAGAATAAATGGTCATCACCAAGAATTTTAAACCAAATTTTAAGATAAATAAATTATGGATTATACTTTGTGTTGTGTGATAGGATGATAGTACCATACAAATCAATAGCGTACAATGCGATAGGTGATAATGATTTGACTAGTATGTAGACAGGTATGATGCAATGTAGAAAAATGAAAATATTATGCTAGACAAACAATACAACCCTTATGTAGAAGGTATGACCATTGAAAAAATATTGATGCATCAAACCATATAGTACAACCATATATAGATTCATACATCCTTATGTATTTTATTGAGTGTGCTAAAATACTGTGTAATGCCCCTAAACAAAAATTTCACAAATTAAAAAACAATAGTCAATCCTTAGGTTCTCAAGCCTTTCAAATGTAACCATAGGGTCAAAATTGACCCAAAATACTTCAAAAAATTAGCTACCCCCTCAAATATGGCAACCGAAACCCTCCTTCAAATCCTTGTAGATTAGTCAAAACATAATGAAAATTGATGAAATTAAAGGAAAAATTGACCTTATTTGATGCCATAAATTAAACCATGAGGTCCAAAAAACCCCAACTTATACCTTTCAAAGGCACTGAAGGATGAGAAACTTGACACTCTCCCAACACACTTCTAAGAGAGATCGTCTATTCTGATTGAGCCAACGGAAGCAATCAACATAGAAAGTACATAACAACCAAAGATCCTACAACTAGCTACATCATTAGCAGAGGAAGAGATACCAAGGTTCACAAAATTCTTGAAATCCAATCAAATCAACTTTTCTTGGTCATATACAGATATTCCTGGGCTGGATCCTAATCTCATCATGCATCATTTGTCTATAATGTTAGGGGAAAAACTAGTAAATAAAAAACTTAGAAAGATGCTGCTCCATGTTGCATTTTTGGTTAAAGAATAATTGAAGAAGTTATTGGATGTAGGGTTTATTCAGTCCATTGACTATGCAGCATGTATCTCTAACATTATGCCAGTATCAAAGTCAGATAAGCGTATTAGAATCTATATAGATTTTCATAATCTTAATAAAGCATGTCTGAAAGATGATTTTCCTCTACCTTGCATTGGCACAATTGTGGACCTAATAGCTAGACATTCCATGTATTCACTTATGGATGGATTCTCCGGATATAATCAGATCAAGATCGCGCTAGAGGATCAAGACAAGACTACTTTCACATGTCCTTGGGGTACATATTTTTTGAATGTGATGCCATTTGGGCTAAAAAATGCAGGTGCAACCTATCAACGAGCTATGACAACTATTTTTCATGATATGATGCACACTTTCATGGAATATTATGTGGATGATTTACTAGAAAAATTTCACACAAGAGAGGGGCATCTAGAAATATTATCTAAGATCTTTGTTAGAATGGAGAAATTCAAGGTTAGACTCAATCCAAAGAAGTGTGTCTTTGGGGTCAAATCTGGAAAGCTTTTAGGATACATTGTTTTAGAAAAGGGGATAGAGGTAGATCCAACAAAATTTAAAGCCATCATGGAGATGCCACCTCTAAGAAATATCAGCCAACTTCGATCCCTACAAGGAAAATTACAAGCTATCAAGAGATTTATTATGCAACTAGTAGACAGGAGTTTTCCTTTCAAATGGGAAAAAAAGTGTGAAGTGGAATTCAATCAAATCAAGCAATATCTGATGAGCCCACCAGTCTTGGTTCCACCAATACCAGAGGAGCCACTCATACTTTACATTTCAGGCATAGAGGTATCCTTGGGGGCATTATTGGCACAAGAGTATAGAACAGGAAAATAATGAGTTGTATACCACATTAGTAGGACCTTGACAAGACATGAGTTCAACTAATCTTTTATTGAAAAGGATTATTTAGCAGTAGTGTTTGCTTCCCAAAATTTGTGGCACTATATGTTAGCCCACATAGTTAAACTTGTGGCCAAAATTGATCCATTAAAATACATCTTGAACAAAGTTGTCTTAACAGGTAGATTAGCCAAATGGGTGATGATCTTGAGTGAGTTTGATATTCACTATGTAGATCAAAAATCAATCAAAGGGAAAGTCATAGCAGATCAACTGGTTGAAGCACCCTTACAAGTAGATCATCTGATGAACATTGGATTCTAATTAAGATGTTTTCTTAGTAACAACAAACCCAGTCATGGACACTATATTTTGATGGATCCTATATAGAAGATGGCTCAGGGAAAGAATTCTATTTGTCACACCTCAGGGGCATACTATTCCAAAATCATATCGGTTGATGTTTCCTTGCACCAATAACTTAGCCAAATATGAAGCATTGCTTATTGGAATGAGGGTAGCATTAGAATGGAGGATTAAAGAGCTACGAGTTTATGGCAATTCACAACTTATCATTAATCAAATCAATGATGATTATCAAACCAAAGATGACAAGTTGATTCCTTATAAGAACATGGTGGATAATTTTAAGAAATATTTTTTCTAAAATCAAGTTCACATAGATTTTGAGAATTGACAACAAAGCCACATATGCTAAGGCTAAAATTGCTTCGCTACTATAACTATCAGAAAATAAAGCTCAATATGAATTCATCGTGGAACAATTACTTACCCCTGCCTATGATAATCTTGAGACCCAAATCATCTTCCATTTGGTTGTTTCTAATTCCCCTCTCTATGGAAAGATCTATACTTACCTAAAATATGACACCTTACCCCCATATTTGTCCTGAAACCAAAAGAGAAACTTTATATGCCAATCTTCTCGATATTCCTTAATCACTGATACCCTTTACCAATGTGTTCTTGATGGAGCACTTCTTAGATTTCTTGAAAGTGATGAATCTAAAAAAGGCCTTACAAGAGGTTCATGGTGGTATATGTGGAACTCATTCAAGCAGAATGACCTTAGCTACAAAACTTGTCAGAATGGATTATTATTGTCGAACTATGGAAAAGGAATGTTTTATGATTGTAAAGAAATGTCCAAAGTGTCAGATTCATGGGAACCTTATACATGCACCTGCATAGGAGTTACAACCTTTCACTACAACATGGCCTTTTTCTCATTGGGGACTTGATCTAGTTGGAAAAATTCATCCCTCTTCATCCAACAAACATAAGTTTATAATCACGGATACAACATAAAAAGTCCTGAAAAAATCTAAAAACAACATAAAAGTCCTAAAAAATTCCAAAATCAGTATTAAAAGTCTTGAAAAAAATGGTCGCCTTGATGAAAACCTAGCAAACAAGCGTCTTGGTGACAAAAAAAAATAAAAATCAAAAGAGTGAAAAATAAAAAAAATTGAAAAATTTGAAAAAGTGCAATAAAAACAAGTGGCAAAAACCTAACAATCAAGCGCTATTTGTGAACAAGGTTGGCTCTTCCATATATTAGTTTATGTCTTCCATCATATCAACATTACCATCCTATCAACATCATATTTATCCATCATTTGTGCATCAAAGAGATAATCCTGTTTCATCATGGCTTGGTGAACATTATACATATCCATAATAATCGGTTGTGTCTAATTGGGAGCAAAATACAGACTCAATTGGGGCAACTAACTTTTGGGTTATCACAACAGACACATGACAGTACAAAAAATGCGTTAAACAAAAAAAAACACCATGATAGGACAACATTTGACAATAAATCCTACATAATCAAAACACTTATCAGGAAGTATAACATTAGCTTTTCAAATCAAAATGGATGATCTAATTTGAATAAATGATTGAAATACTCTAATAAAATGTTCAAATGTTGTTTTATGGATTTTTGTTATCATATCTTTGGAGCAACTCGATGATGTATTGAACTAGAGAAGCAAGGAGAGAGTATGATTTTTCTTTGTCTACTGTCTGTGAGTTAATCCTTATTATTGTGGGGATTGTTGTGGGACGTGCTCTGTCAAGTATCACTAATGACATTTAGATTCACATAGGAAAATGATTGATTCTTGTCTGTTTACGGAAGAAATGCTCAAGTCATCTCAGTTTAATTATACCTAGATGCTTGTGTTCGCTTGCAATATCAAAAATCATGAAAGAAGTACTCAAGTCATCATGGTCTAACTTATACCATTGGTTCTTGTACTTTCAAATTTTCAAAATTTCAATGATGATAAACAAGAATAAAATAGCTCTCAGAATGACAATTTTGCATAGTTACAGTTTGCATGGTTAAAATAGTTTGCATCTATATTAGTCTTGCATATGCATTAATAGATTGTTTCAAAGTTGCCAAATTTCAATCTCAAAACCTACACGTATGCCCTCTCCTCATCATATCATCATCTCTTCAATATTTCTTGGGATAATATAGATTTTCTATCCTAATAATCTCTTTTTGAATCATTTTCTTTCATTTCAACAATATCACATTTCCATCTAATCCTAATCTATTAAGTCTAGCACAAATAATTTAATCACATCCTTGGTTTTGTTCCCAGCCTTGTCATAAGCCTTTATCCAATAATCATCATCATTGGGATGTATTTTTCCCTATCCTTTTGTGTTGTTTTAGGATGTATCCTTCCCTCATCAATAACACTCTTATCATCATCACCATCAATCAATCTTGGCTTGCAACTTGAATAGGGCAACATCACATTTATCCTTGAATCCATTTGTGCTTACTTAATTCTCCTTTCATTATCTCTTCCTCATCCCATCCCCTATCCTATTCATCATTTTTCATCATCAAGTGTTAGTACATTAATCAATCTTATACTAGGGCATATCAATTAGAGAAGTCAAACCACATCACCCAATCAAATCTGAATTCACCTACACCAGATGAGGAAATCCTCCTATAATCATAACATTTTACAAATTAGCAATCTTATCAAATCAATCAACATCAATTAGCCTATCAATCAATCAAATCTAATCGGCTTTGATCAAATCTCGTGATCATCAATCTATCATTCAACCTCGCCTATCATGAGGTTAATCAATCAATCAAACATTGAACCTCACCTATCATGACATCAATTATCAATCAATCTATCATTGATCCTCACCTATCATAAGGTCAATCATCAATCAATCATTGAACCTTACCTATCATGAGATCAATCATCAACATCATCAAATCAATTGGCTAAAGCGATCATCAATCATCAAACACAAGGAGGAAATACATGGCAACATTTAATCAATTATAGGAATCAGTTTTTCTTTATCAAGAGATAAATCATCTCTATATCATCAAATCATCATCATAATCAATCATACAATTCAAAATTCATCGATTTATCTCCCGAGGGGGCATATATCTGTTATCATTTTGAAATCACTGTTTGGGGCATATCAAAAAATTCTTCATTACTATTGGCAGCAAAGTTATTCTTTGAAGCAATGCTTAAAACAAATCACTTCAATGAGGGGAAAAATGTATACACCTAAAAATGGTCTAGATAAATCTGATTAATTAAATACTTTTATTCAATTAATTAATTCTTTTCATCTACTATTAAATAAATAGAAATATTTATTTATATAGCTCATTATTCTATTTCTTTCATTGTCATCATATTCTTCTAATTCCATCATTTTAATTAAATAAACAATTTCCTATAGTTGTTTTATTTAATTATTTAATCTTTCATTTTAATTAAATAATTGATTACAATAATTTGTATTATTTAATTATTGATCATTTTCCTCTTAATTAAATAAATCACAAAGTCTATTTAATTATATTCCCCCCTCTTAATTAAATAAATCAAAAAGTTTATTTTAATTAGCATTTCCCTCTTAAATTAAATAAATCACAAAGTTTATTTAATTTGACATTTTCCTCTTTTATTAAATAAAAAAAAATTCAAATATTTGTTTTATTTAACATTTCATTTTGCTCCAACTCAAAATTGAAATATTTTAATTCTTTACAAAATTGAAATATTCCAATTCTTTCCAAAATTGAAAACATCAATTGAGCACATGTCTACAACTATTTCTCGACCAAAATTGAAAAAATTAATTTTGATTTTGTGAACCAATATCCTACACCTACAAGAACACAATAAACAAAAACATTAGTAAGCTTCAATGCAAGTTAGAATAGAGATTCCCCATAAAATCCATTTATCAATGCTCAAAATAGGAAAATGAAAGCAATACAATGAGAAATCAATAAAAAGAGATTAAATCCTATGAAAGCAATGTAAATTCTTGATCCTATGGGGGAGTTGGTGCCAATTTGATGTGGAAATCGACCCTTTCCCAACTCCTTTGCAAGATTTTATGATGAATGGTGATAGTGATCCACTTTGTTCAAGATTCAAGTGTGCTCCATGATGAAAAACCCGCATAACCTAGCTACCATTGATGAATTTGATGAATCTTGCAAATGCTTTGAAAATTTATTTGAGTATAGTAAGCTTACTCAAATGGTGGATGCTTGAATGAGGACAAAAACATTTTATTTATAGAATTCCAAGTTGGAGAAATGCCCAAAATGGAGCAATGTGGTACTAAGTTTCATCCAATGGCAAGATGCCACTTGTCAACATGCGAGAGGATGAGGAATGAGCACATTTTGAAGAATGTGCAAAGAGGGGGGAGATTCAAATTCAAAAGATGGCTTGAAGGATGAGGTGAAAGGTGAAGTTAATGCCACATGGCTCAAGAAAAGGACATGTAAGAGATTTTAAATGCTTTGTTGGATGTACATGTCTATTTGAGGGGAAATTTCAAATTTGAAGAATATTCCCACTTGGATGCCTTTTTGAAAGTAAATAGAGATTTAATAAATCAATTAAAATGATTTTCATGTGCAAGTGGTAAAATCTAGAGGATGGGACGTGAAATTAGATTAAACTAATAAGGTTTTGATCAATTTAAGAGGAGATTAGGTGATTTGACTAATTGATTTAGATTTGTGGGTTGAAATAAATCACAAAGAGATGAAAATGATTAAGACCTAGTTAAATAAATATTTTGATTTATTTAACCAAAGGGGGTGACGTTTTATTAAATTAGATAAATGTTTGATTTATTTAATTTAATAGAGGAACTATAGAGATTTAATTAAATAAAATGAATTATTTAATTAAAACATATATTTAGGAATTAATTAAATAAAATGGTTTATTTAATTAACAAGGAATAATGACTTAACAAGATAAAATTGATTTATTTAATTAAGAGATGAAAATTGATGAATTTAATCAAATAAGGGTATTTGATTAAATGGTTAGATAGAAGGATGATTCAGGATGAACTAGTGTTAGTAGATCAGGATCGAATGTGTGATATCAATCTATATATTTTATGTGTCTACATTTTGCTCCTCTTTGAAGCAACATACTTGATGCATTGGTTCAAAGAATAATCTTGCTAAGATCAAAGTTCAAAAATTCTCTAATTTTTTGGATGCGCGAGTGTTGCCCCAATGAGAAGAATTACACTGGTATATTGGCCCCTCGAGAGATCGAGTGGAAATTTCAATTTTCAGATCGAGATCATGATAAAATGTGAGGGGATTGGTTCTACTATTTAGAGGAAAAAAGATAATTGTTTAGAAAGATTAGATATTTGATGCAGAAAAATTTGATGATGTATAAACAGTCATTAGCCATGGGTATCCTCATGTATATTTTGAGATATCACACAAATTTAGATAGAAATGTTAGTAAAGATAGAAGAATAAGAAGAAATAAGATGATGATAAGAGGATCCAACAAGTCCATGATCTGAGAAGACCTTATTGGAGATGATGATGAGATAGATGATGTTCACTTGCTAAGAGTTGGGATTTTTCAAAGGGCCAATTACCTTATTGTTTGATAACACACATAGATACGATGCATCAAGGTATAGACAACTAGGATGGCATTGTACCTAATGAGATGGACTTTGAATCGACAAACAGATAGAAGTATTCTTGTTAACACCTGACATATAGAAACCTTGCTAGGATGCTCCTAAAAAAACAAGTATTTTCCAAGGTTATATTACAAGAATGTCCAACAAGCACAACTAACAAAAGATAATGATCGATGCCCCATTCCTTTCTCTCTAAATCATTTTGATTAGACATCATCGAGAGGTCTTCAGAATGGTAACAATAAGATAAATCAAAAAGAAAAGATCAAGCAAACAAACAAGCCAATGTTCTTCATACCTACAACCAAAGGGATGTGTTTTGATAGGATAAGAATCCAAGGTGATATCCAAAATGATGCCCATTATCAGAATGATATATCCTAGGACATGCATTGTATAGGATGATGATGGGTTGATAAGTTGATTAATAGGCTGTTGATATACGGTTGATTGACATGTTTGAAAATGATCAAGAGTTTGATTTTGTGTTTAAAGGTTTGTTGTTTCGATTTTAATTTTACGATTAAAGCTTGCTTTTGCTGATTGTTGTGATTGTTTCTATTTGTTTTGCCAAAGGATGAAGGTGACGATCAGTTTATTATGGATGATTGATGTTTATTTTGGGTGAAAGTGAGATGGAACAGATGGAATTTTTGGGTTTTTTGAATTTTTTTGGTCTTTTTGAAATGTTTTGAGGCTATTTTTTGGGTTATTTTCAAGATTTTACAAATATTTTCATTTTCCAATTTTTTTGATTTTTAGGTGTTTTATGAGATTTTGTGTCTCGGGGGCTGATCAAATATTATCCTTTCCTACAATTAAGCATAGAGACGACGTAGTTCAGATTCCATTTTTTTTACGTTTTCTGACTTTTATGAGCATTTTTGGATTTTCCGCATGATTTTGACAATTTGGATATGGATATGTGTGATGATATCAGTTCTATGTTTTGGGATTTTGTTGAAAACCAAGCTGAGATTGATTGATCTTATTGATGGATTGATGATGATAACATTGTTGAGGATGCACAACAATGCAAGGATAGTGTTAAGCAACACAAGGATTGGAAATGATATCCCAAGATGATGATGGGATTGATGATGATAACATTGTTGAGGATGCAAAACAATGCAAAGATTTGATTAATCAGGATTGATAATGATAACATTGTTGAGGATGCACAACAATGCAAGGATAGTGTTAAGTAACACAAGGATTGGGAAGGATATCCTGAGATGATGATGGGATTGATGATAATAACATTGTTGAGGATGCACAACAATGCAAGGATTTGATTAATTAGGATTGATAATGATAACATTGTTGGGGATGCACAACAATGCAAGGATTTGATTGATCATAATTGATAACGATAACATTGTTGAGGATGCACAACAATGCAAGGATTTGATTGATCAGGATTTTGAAGCTTGATTTGGAACAAAATTGTTTTTTGATGATTTGATGTGACATTGAAGAAAAAATTAGATGCGATTGATATTGATTGTTTGGATCAATGTTTGATAAAAGATAAATCTTGATAGGGAACATCATTCTCGTCAAAATGTGCCATGGGCTAGTGATTTGGATTCTTGCTTACAAGTGGTTTTCCCAATTTGATTTCATGTTTTCCAATTTTCAGATCACCACATAAGTTGGAGGATATATGTCAAGATTTATTCCCGAAGCAAGATGTAAATATCTACCCCAAGTGTCTAGCAATGTATGGAATGCCATGGATGGATTATTGGATGGATAGATATGTCAAGCATGCAAAGGATGCCAAGGATTATATTTTGAAAAGATAAGGTGTTCAAATAGAGGATGCTCATTGGATAATGCTTCATGGCTCAGATAATGTTGGGATAGGATAGGATCAATGAAAATGACCCATGTGGAGATGTTTACCATAAATAAGTGTAAAGTGTGTACCAAACTTTGTCAAGATCAAGATATTGTGGAAGATGGATGCAGATGGATGAAAATCGATTGGATAAATGGTTCATGGATGAATGGATTTATTGTGGATAAGATGGATGGAATGCTCGATTTATTATGGATGGGATGAGATGCTTTCACCTTAAGTGGCACATGTAGATGCTCAATTCTACACATGATGCCTGTTTGCTAGGTTTTCATCATGGTCTTGTCCAAAGCGCCACTGTAGTGGTTTTCACTGGAGGAAGATTTTTTATCTTTACTATTTTTAATCCTTTTTTTGATTTTTTTTTATTTTCATATTTTTTGAGTTTTTTGTATTTTTTGAAATATTTTAAGCTCATGTTTACCCACTTGGTGGTGTTGATGTAGATTCTTATGTCATAATGTGCCATCGATATCCTGCCTGAAGAAGTTACTTTTCTAAGATACGTGCACTTGAATGCAACTTTTGATATTCTTGATCTACTTTGTTGATACCAGACTTGACTTTGTCTTTGTACACACATTGTGATAGAGTGCCTTCTAAATCTTTATGATGAAAGGTCGTTTCCAACAAATGGTTAATGTGATGATTGGATATCATGCATGGAGGCGTGAATGGAGTGTGTTTAGGGATAGGAGATGGATTGGTTGACAATTTGGAACCTTTGACTCTCCAAACTTAGGAAGATGAGCAATGATGGGTGGATACAGAAGTGTGCATGGAATTAGGACCAAATTTTTGATGCACTTTATACATTGCTTGAAAAACCTACTTTTTATTTTGTGGACATCATTGATGGATACTTTTCCCTTTTTTATTTTTCCCCATAGTTTCTTTGACTAATGGAGTTTGATAGGGATAATCTTTCTTTGTATGTTTTGGTATCCATGTGTATTTGATTTTTCCAGTATGCTTCTCAACTTCTTTTGCTTTGATAATGTTCTTTGTGCTTTGATTCAAATCTTTCTTTTGATGTTGGTCCCAATTCATAGATGGGGTGATGGGTGGATGAAGATTCATGACATGGTTGGTTGTAGTATTGGCATCAGTTTCATCATAAGGATTCTTCGTGCTCCCTATGTTGACGTTTGCTTGAGATGAAGTTCCCCCAGTATCGTGGAAGTAGTACCTTCATGCTTTGATTCTTCCTATTTCAAGAGTTCCTATTTAGATTGCATTCTTTGATAAATGCCCACTGCAGATGATGTTATATCAATTTGTTGTATTCTTGACTCCAAAATATCTTATTCTTTCTGACATATTTCCTTGAGTGGATAATGTTGGATATCTTCATACATGATGTCCTCAGTTTGAATTTATGATATATTTGATCTTGATGTTGACAACTTAGTTTATCTATAGGAATCCATAACCTACTTTTTTTGTGTAATAATGTCAGGAGTAAAGGAATCTTGTTTTGAATTAAGATCATCTATGTGTCCATCCACAGAAAGCATCTCATGGGTAGATGGAGGAGTATGTGTTATATGGATATAATCATCATTTGAGACATCTTGTATAAATAAGATAGTATCCATTAGATCATTGTAGTATCTTGGAGATACGAATTCTTGATCTTGATTAATTTTGGAAATGCTTTTGACATGCTTTGGATCAAGTTCTTGACATGGGTCAATTTCAAAGGATGGATTGCTTACAAAGGTTTTTTGGATGTCGTCATTAGACATGGGAAGCAACTCAATACTCTCTTGATCTTTGAGTGGAATTGGATCGAATGTTGAGTTGAATATTTCTTCAATATCTACAACCATGAGGTCAAAGGATGTCAATATGTCTTGGAAAGGACCACTACTAGACTTTGGTGAAAGATGTTGATCATACTTTGGAATGAATTCTTGAGACATGTCCTCTAATTTATCAGGTGATGTAGAGACATTTTCAACATGATCATTGGTTGAATCCTAATCATTGTCCCCAATAGTTATAAATTTTTGCACTTGTGCTTGTACTTGTTGGGCAGCTTGGGCAGCTTGGGAAGCTTGTTGTGTTTGTTGTGCTTGTTGAGAAGCTAGGTATTGTTGAATTGCCTATTGGTAGGCTAGTGACCTTTTAGCACAATGTTATATTGACTTGTGTTTAGTTTTGGTGGTAGTGGTGGTGGATTTAGATTTGTGTTGGATGTGGTGACGAGTGGTTGATATACGTTTGGAGTGATCGTGGTAGTGAGGGGTTGAGATGTGATGGGTGTGATAGGGGTGGTTCAAATGATTGAAGTGATAGGGATGGTTGGAATGACTGAGGTGATAGGTATTTGGGAGACTGTGTTTTAATTTGTTGGGATGAATGTTGTCATTTGATTGGATACCATCTGTTGGTGTGATGTCGATGGTATATTCAAAGGATTTGATGTGATGGCTCAGTTGGTGTTGGGTGGATTGATTTGGATGGAACGAATGGTGTTAGGTAAAGGGGGCAGCCCTAAACCAAGGAATGATGTTGATATGGGTAATGGTGGTGGTGATGTCTCTTGACACAATGACTCAACTATTTTTGTAAGTGTAGCAATTTGATCTCGCCAAATTTGATCTTGGTTTCAATCTTGACTCCCTTGATATAGTTGACTTGGTTTTTGTTCAAGCAGATTTGGGATGCATACTTGTGGTGTTTGCATGGGATCATGGAAAATTTTATTTTGGACAATGTTTCAATTTGGGATGATGTTTAGATTTGGCATGATAGGTTGAAATTGAACATTGTTGGTGTTGGGAATCACATTGCCTTGATTTATGTAACTTTGATTTTGCATGGTGTTACCTTGAATTGGATTAATACATGGAGTTGTTAACATCTTGTTTGGAATTTGAACAACATTGTATAATTCACAAAAATATTTATCCCAAAGTTTTCCAAATGTGGATTCATGTTTGGTAAACTTGTACTTGGTATATTCACTTTTGGCATGTATGGATTTGGTGGGATGATGTTGCTCATTTGAAGAATCGTGCATTGATTGTTTGGTGGATAGACTTGTAGGTTTGGAATTGGATTTAAATCTTCCATTAGGAAAGGTGTTCCAAAATTTTGACTGGGCATACTCACATTTGTTGTACCATTGAGGTTTGTAGGAGATAATGATCCCATGTACAATTGTATAAGTGTCAGTTTTGATACTCAATCGACATTGTAAGGCTTTGAAAGTTTTGTTGATTTGGATTACTCATGATGTATGGAGCAAGTTTTTATTCCATATTCTTCTTGTGTTTTGACTTTGTTGACCTCTAAGAGATTTAGGACCAATGATGAGAGGAAGGATGAAACGGGTGAATGATATGGGTGTTGAACTTTTAAGAACCTTGGAGGGATACTAGACTTTATGACTTTTGGATTTTTTATTTTTGATTTGGATTTGATAATGAACTTATAAACTCCAAGAGGTTAGATGTGTTCTTGGAATGAATTTTTCCACAAGGTGATAATTTAACTAAGTGTATGAAGAAGGATTCATCTACACACACCTAGTTAAACAAGATGATTTTGATTTTGATTTAAAGGATTTTCCAAAATTCTAGTATGAATGATTTTTCCAATGGTTAAAAAGTTGTTTGTGAGATGGGATTTGATTGATGTTTTGAGGATGGATGAAATTATTGGTCGTTTTGATCCTAAATGAACCTAACAAGGACTTGTTTACAAGGACAAGGTTTTTAAGAACATGCTCTTCCCTTCAAACCAAAAGATCAATGTTTGCTCAAAAGAACATAAGACAAAAGATACACAAGCACATGTGTGGGGTTCAATTGATTTCATCTTGATTAGTGAATTTATTTTACCCCAAGCACTTTCTTGATTAGGTTTCAAACTAAATGTCCAATGTCCTAACTTATTTTAATCCAACAGAGTGTTATGTGGAATTTCAGGGAAATCAAGGAAATGGTTACCCTATGTTGACTTTAGTGAGAGAAAATGGAGATATAAATCCAAGTGTTTAGAAACCTCTAAGGATATAATCCCAAGGGAAAGCAATAACACTTGAATTTGGTCAAAAGATATTTGCTCCTCCTAAAGGGTTTGAATTTTGATGAAAATGTTGAATGCTTGTTTCCAAATGTTTCTGAACAAGAAAAGTGTTTTGTAACCAAGAACAAGTAAAACCCTAGTGATATGAAAGACTGTATTTGTTGAGTCCCCACTTGGACAAGTCCAGCTACACTTATTTTTAGTGAATGGTTAGATGCTTGACCCCACTGGCTTCCCTCCACGACACTCACTTATACGGGGCAGCCAAGCATCAGTACCCATGAACCTCCCATGGCATACTTTCCATTTCTACTAAAAACCATAAAAGTGTGGGGCGGCTTCAGAACGACCGTTCTTGCACCAAAAAATAGATAGGGATTTTGGACTTTCTAAACAAGGGTTTTAATTCAGACTTCCCATTCATAGGGATTTACCCATGCAATGAGAGATCATTTTTTCCCTTCTCATCCAAGCCAATCACGTGATACTGGCGTTTATTCCAATACCCACATTTATATCCCGTATGGAAATACTCTTGGGTTTAGAGTGTTACCGGTTGATCCGTTTGCTTGGGTGAGTAATTTTTCCCCAAGGCAGGCCCTCTAAGATAAAAAAAGAAAGCAAACATATTCGTAGTTTGATCAACCTTTGTTTAGATACAAGGGGAGAACAAACACAATATGTTCCACTCACACTCGCAAATATTTGTTCAATTTTAATCCCAAAATGAAGTGTAGAGGTAATCACTTTATCCCAAACTAAGACCACCAAAAATCCTTTTGATTCTTAAGATCATCGTGAGGCATGAGAGAAGCACATACATTTTTTTAATGATGTTAGTTTGAGTAAGCAATCACAAAACAAAGTAGCACATGCTCATTTTAAGATCCATAAAGCAATAATGACCTCTTTTTAAGCACCAAATGAAGTGTGAAAATTTTCCTTGTTCTATTCTTAATCCTCAAACCAAATCTACTGAGTTTATTTCCTAAAGTTCATTTTAAGCCCTTTGTAACAAGAAATTGAAATGTTCCTTTTAGAGCCCAAAAGAAATTTAGTAGGTCCTAAAATCTTGAAAGATAACAAATCCTTAGAAGAGGGATTATAATTTCTTCCCAAAGTGTTTAAAAAACATGTTACAATGATGTGATAATGCTTTTTCTTTGACTTCCATACTCCCTTATCCTTTAAAACCTACAATACAAGCTCCAAATGTCAAATGAAATCAAGAAACAAGAAGATATGATGGTTAGATAGATTATTAAGCATAAAAACCCTAAAAGTTAGACCAAGTTTCATTATGATTTGACATTAGGTGAAAATTAAATTTTTTAAACTCAATTAAAGCTAAGAAACACCTACACCATTGAATAGCTTATGAAATTCTACCCCATTTAAAAAAAAAAGCTCCAAAAAAGACCAAAAAATGACCAAGATATGACCATTTTAAGTTTGAATGAAAAAGCAAGAAAAGTCTAGCGGTTGTCTATGATGGCGACTTTATTTGGAGTTTGTAGTAACGCTATATGGCGATACTAGAATTCTAGTGGTGTAGTTTGAAGTTTGGAGTGGTCTAGTTTGTGTCCAGCGGTGCAGTTTGAAGTTTGGAGCGGTTTTGTATGGCCCTGCTGGACTGTGAGCGGTTATGTTTCTTGTAAACACACAAAACATGAAAAAGCACAATTTTTTTTCAAAAAACGTGATTTGATCTTTTGGTTTTCCATCCTTCTAGAACCAAAAATGTGAACCAATATCCTACACCTGCAAGAACACAATTAACAAACACATTAGTAAGCTTCAATGCAAGTTAGAATAGAGATTCCCCATAAAATCCATTTATCAATGCTCAAAATAGGAAAATGAAAGCAATACAATGAGAAATCAATAAAAGAGATTAAATCCTATGAAAGCAATGTAAATTATTGATCCTATGGGGGAGTTGGTGCCAATTTGATGTGGAAATTAGCCCTTTCCCAACTCCTTTGCAAGATTTTATGATGAATGGTGATAGTGATCCACTTTGTTCAAGATTCAAGTGTGCTCCATGATGAAAAACCTACATAACCTAGCTACCATTGATGAATTTGATGAATCTTGCAAATGCTTTGAATATGTATTTGAGTATAGTAAGCTTACTCAAATGGTAGATGATTGAATGAGGAGATAAACCTCTTATTTATAGAATTCCAAGTTGAAGAAATTCCCAAAATGGAGCAATGTGGGACTAACTTTCATCCAATGGAAAGGTGCCACTTGTCAACATGTGAGAGGATGAGGAATGAGCACATTTTGAAGAATGTGCAAAGAGGGGGGAGACTAAAATTCAAAAGATGGCTTGAAGGATGAGGTGAAAGGTGAAGTTAATGCCACATGGCTCAAGAAAATGACATGTAAGAGATTTTAAATGCTTTGTTGGATGTACATGTCTATTTTGGGGGAGATTTCAAATTTGAAGAATATTCCCACTTTGATTCCTTTTTTAAAGTAAATAGAGATTTAATAAATCAATTAAAATGATTTTCATGTGCAAGTGGTAAAAGCTAGAGGATGGGACATGAAATTAGATTAAACTAATAAGTTTTTGATCAATTTAAGAGGAGATTAGGTGATTTGACTAATTGATTTAGATTTGTGGGTTGAAATAACTCAAAATGAGAAGAAAATGATTTAGATGTGGTTAAATAAATATTTTTGATTTATTTAACCAAAGGGGGTGATGTTAGATTAAATTAGATAAATGTTTGATTTATTTAATTTAATAGAGGGACTTTAGAGATTTAACACCATAAACAAACACATTAGTTAGATAAATGTTTGACTTATTTAAATAAATGTTTTATTTATTTAAATAAATGTTTGATTTATTTAAGGTTGGCCAATTTGTTGTGGAAATTAGCCCTTTACCAACTCCTTTGCAAGATTTGATGATGAATGGTGATAGTGGTCCACTTTGTTGAAGATTCAAGTGTGCTCCGTGATGAAAAACCTACATAACCTAGCTACCATTGATGAATTTGACGAATCTTGCAAATACTTTGAAGATGTATTTTAGTATAGTAAGCTTACTCAAATGGTTGATGATAGAAATGAAGGATGAGCTCTCTATTTATAGAAGGATGTGAAGAGAGAATTAAAAAGGGATGAATGTGGGACTAATTTTCAACCAATGAAAAGAAGCCACATGTCATCATGTGAATGGTTGAGGAATGAGCACATTTTGAAGAATGTGCAAAGAGGGAGATTAAAATTCAAAAGATGGCTTGAAGGATGAGGGGAAAGGTGAAGTTAATGTCACATGGCTCAAGAAAAGGACATGTAAGAGAGTTAAATGCTTTGTTGGATGTACATGTCTATTTGTGGGGAGATTTCAAATTTAAGGAATACTCCCACTTGGATGCCTTTTTGAAAGTAAATAGAGATTTAATAGATGAATTAAATCTATTTTCATGTGCAAGTGGTAAAAGCTAGAGGATGGGATATGAAATTTGTTGATGTAATTGCAACTTCGGGCTTCATACTTCCTTATTTATATGTGATTATTCAATGTAAAGAGGCGCTTCACATGGCAACTTTGTAATTATCTTCTTGGCCGACCTTCCTTGTAAATTGTATTTATTAAATTGAAATTATATTTTTATGATGGCCGACCTTGCATGAAAAGGTGTGACCTCTCTCCTTCAAGTTGTATAAATACAAGATCATTCCACTCCATTTGGGCATCAATCAAGTTTGAGCATTTCTTCTCTTCCAAGTGCGAATTCTTCAAGGGAAGATCAATCAAGTGTAGATTGTGAATTATCAAGAGTAGATAGCGAATTTCTTAAGGGAAGATCTGAGTTACAAGGAAGTGTTGATTACTTGTTATCATTGCATCTTGTGAAGGTGTTGCATATCGGCCTTGAGATTGGCCTCATTGTAATGAGACTTGTTTCCATTATTGATATAAAATAGAGAGATATTTGTTGTTGGGTTTTTCCCCTCAAGAGGAGGGTTTTACTAGGGTATTTGATGTGTCTTTGTGTTTGATTTTGAAATTAATTTCTGTGCATTAAATCTAATCATAAAAACTAACATGGCATCAGAGTGGGTTTGAAAAAGATCTTGATCGGATTGTTATTACAACGATACTCTTTACTCTCTTTCTCATCATTGTTTACTTCTATCTCTTTGTCAAGATGGTGTTTGGTCTTAAGCTTGAGGATTGACTTGAGGGAACATGTAATTTCACATCTTGGAGATTCAAAATTATGCTCACCTTGGAAGAAAGTGAATTGTTCAAGTTTGTGGAGAGAAAATTCCCCAAACCTACTGATGAGGAAGAGAAGGTACAGTGGAAGAAGAAAGATATCAAGGAAAAGAAGATGTTAGTTGATTACATGAAGGATCATATCATTCCTATTGTCTCCAAGTTGAAGATGACAAGAGAGATGTTTAAAAATTTGGAGGAGATGTACAAAATCGACAACAAAAGTCGGGCACTTGCATTAAAGAAACAACTTCATCATGTTAAGATGGTGGAAGGAGAATCTATCATCGCTTACTTCATGAAGATTTCTGAATTGAGAGATCAACTCTCTTCTATTGGTCATTTTGTTGATGTCAAGGATTTTACCATGTTGGCTCTTAATGGTATTCCTTCATCTTGGGAGTCTTACATTCAAGGAATCAATGCAAGATTGAAACTTCCCAAGTTTGATCATTTGAGGGTGGACTATATTCAAGAGGAGTCTAGGTTGGCTGTGAGAGGTATTGTTTGAAGCTATACAAATGAAGACATTCATGTTCTTTCCGCTCAATCCTCAAAGAAGAAAGGGAAAGATGGAAAGAAAGGATATTTCAAGAGGAATAGAGATAAAGGAGCTGATGGTGCTCCCACATTCAAGAAGAAGTGGGACCTCTCTAAAGTCCAATGTTTTTGTTCTGACAAGTTTGGTCACTATGCAAAGGATTGCCAAACCAGGGCTAATCAACATGCTTCATTTGCGGATGTGGATGAGATCTCCCCTTAGAATGATTCTAGGGAATTTCTATTCTAAGTCATGGGCTTGTGCTCAAGCCGTGAAGGTTGTGTGTTGATCTGTGTGCAAGACCAGCGTATCTTACTGTGTCTAGTATTTGCATCCATTAGAATATTTAAAGAGATAAGTATTCTTTGTTTGTTGAGTTATATCATTTAGTTGGATCTTGTAATTAGTAAAAAATGATAGTGGTTTCTCTCAAATTGTGTTCTCTAGCTTAAGATCCTTTGAAGATTTCATTTATTGTAAGTTATTTCATGTTGGTTGTGAAGATTTTTGAGTGTGACTCTAAAATAAAAGGAGAATTACAATTTCGATGGTGATTAGCTGGTCACATCGATATCATTCTCTAATGCATGAACTGTGATAAATCCTTGAACTCTTGGAGAGAGTTGGTTCTAATTGCTAACTACATACTAAATTCAAGAAATCTATAGTTGTGCAGATTATCTTTTCTTGTGCTGAGTTTAGCACTCTCGAGAGAAGTAAAAGATGGAAGAAAGAGTTATTTCAGAATTCAATAAAGATAAGTTCTTTATCCCTTCATTCTGATCTTTTGATATCTGCTACATGCTTCACTTGTAGGTTGATTTCTTTATTCATGTTTTAATATTGTTCATTACACTCTTATGTGTTCATGCTATAACTTGTCATAGTAAACCTTGTATGATTCTAGCCTTGATATTTCTTTGGATAGTTATAAACTATTTCTAATCTCTCTCTATATCGCTTCCAGGATGGATCGAGAAGTAAGAAGGTGATGAGAGATTGATTAGTAATGAAAAGCTTGAGGTATCTTGTGAGGAAGTCATGCCAACCAAAGAAATGATCAAGCGCAAAGTCACAACTTGCAGCCATGGGACTAAGTTGGTGGCTAGAGGGAGCTCACTTCCAGAAGTCTTCATTGTAATTGCTGAAGCAAGGATCAAGAGGGAGTTTTGTAACTCTCTTAGAAGAAGTGAAGATTATTGTATTGTAAGGCTAGGTGCTAAACCCTTAGAGGATCCCTTCAGCTGGTGAGATCAAAATTGCTCAAGACTATCATCTAGATTTGAAATTGGTAGCTCCACAAACCTATTCAGAAAAGTGTGATCTAGGATGAGGTTGAGGAGGACTATCCTGAACTCTCTTCAATACCAGAGGTGTGCATTGGAAAACATTTATCTAAGTCAAGTGTTGCAAGAAATATTGGACGAAGAGGTCAGAAGGTTGATGCAAGTGCTTGAAGATTCAAAGGGAGCCTACTAAACCTAAAGAAGATGGTAATCTAGTTGATCTTGGTTCTTTATGTTGGTTTATGGAAACCAATTTTTAGAAGCTTAAAGAGGTTGCAGCTAGCTTAGATCTGGTAGATCCTACTATGTATAGTCAGTTGATTAGATCATTAATGTATCTATACTAGACTAGATTGCAGTAAGTGCATTTTTTCAAGTTCATGTGTGAACCAAGGTAGGTACATCTTGTTGCAGCGAAACATATCCTAAGATACTTGCATGGCATAGTTGGATATGGGTTGAGATATTCTTCAGGTATGGACTTGGAGCTGCATGGTTATACTAATTTTGATTGGGCAGGGAGTGTCACTAATCGGAAGAGCACCTCTGGATGTTGCTTTAGTTTGGGATCAACTATGATATCCTTGTGCAGTAGGAAGCAGTCATCTGTAGCATTGAGTACAACAGAGGTAGAGTATATTGCAGCTTGTGTGGTAGCTCGGGAAGCAATGTGGCTTCGTAAGCTCCTTCCAGGATAGTTTGGACAATCAATGAAGCCTACTATCATTCATTGTGATAACCAAAGCTATGTGAAGCTTTTTGTCAATCTTGTGTGATAGAACCAAACATGTTGAGATCAAATACCATTATATTAGAGATATGGTATTGAGGAAAGCTATACAGTTGAGGTATAAGAGCACTGGTGAGTAGACGGTAGACATTCTCACCAAGCCTCTCTCTAGGATAAAGTTTGTGTACTTTTGAGATAAGCTTGGTATGGTGGAGAATATAGCCTTAACTAAGGAGTCTTAGTATCAGTGATCCTCTTTAATGATTTCTTCTCTGTGAGAGAAGTTCAAGGTGAAATCCCTTGTTAATGCATTCTTCTCTATGAGAGAAGTTCAAGGTGAAATCCTTTCTTAATGAATTCTTCTTTACAAGAGAAGCTTGGGGTGAAAGCCCTTATTCCACCCTCTGGGAGAGCCATGGTGGATGTCATGTGTGTGACTCCATGACAAAATCACATGAGATAGTTCATGATGATTTTCTTGTACTTGTGTTTCACCCTCTAGGAGAGCCATGGTGAAAGTCATGCTAAGGTGACAACATCATGCAAGTGATGAACAATTGTACATACCATACATGGTTGTGGCCATTATGGTTGTTATCACATTGAGGTGATATCTGATATCATGATGAGGTGATATCGTTTCCTTTTCCACATATGGTTGTAGCCATTGTGGTAGATATCATGATGAGGTGATATCGTTTCCTCTTCCACATATGGTTGTAGCCATTGTGGTAGATATCATGATGAGGTGATATCATTTACTTTCTACATATGGTTGTAGCCATTGTGGTTGACATCACAATGAGGTGATATGTCTTGTGCAGCAGGAAGTATTCCTCCCTAGCTGAGAGGGAGTGTTGATGTAATTGCAACTTCGGGCTTCATACTTCCTTATTTATGTGATTATTCAATGTAAAGAGATGCTTCACATGGAAACTTTGTAATTATCTTCTTGGCCGACCTTCCTTGTAAATTATATTTATTAAATTGAAATTATTTTTTTATGATGGCCGACCTTGCATGAAAAGGTGCGACCTCTCACCTTCAAGTTGTAGAAATACAAGATCATTCCACTCCATTTGGGAATCAATTAAGTTTGAGCATTTATTCTCTTCCAAGTGTGAATTCTTCAAGGGCAGATCAATCAAGTGTAGATTTCAAATTATCAAGAGTAGATAGTGAATTTCTTAAGGGCAGATCTGAGTTACAAGGAAGTGTTGATTACTTGTTATCATTGCATCTTGTGAAGGTGATGTATACTGGCCTTTAGATTGGCCTCATTGTAATGAGACTTGTTGTCATTATTGATATATAATAGAGAGATATTTGTTGTTGGGTTTTTCCCCTCAAGAGGAGGATTTTCCTAGGGTATTTGTTGCTTCTTTGTGTCTGATTTTGAAATTAATTTCTGTGCATTAAATCTGATCATAAAAACTAACAAAATTAGATTAAACTAATTACGTTTTGATTAATTTAAGAGGAGATTAGGTTATTTGACTAATTGATTTAGATTTTTGGGTTGAAATAAATCAAAAATAGATGAAAATGATTAAGACTTAGTTAAATAAATATTTTGATTTATTTAACCAAAGGGGGTGATGTTTGATTAAATTGGATAAATGTTTGATTTATTTAATTTAATAGAGGAAATATAGAGATTTAATTAAATAAAATGAATTATTTAATTAAAATAGAGATTTAGGAATTAATTAAATAAAATGGTTTATTTAATTAACGAGGAATAATGCTTAACAAGATAAAATTGATTTATTTAATTAAGAGATGAAAATTGATGAATTTAATCAAATAAGGGTATTTGATTAAATGGTTAGACAAAAGGATGATTCGGGACAAACTGGTGTTAGTAGATCAGGATCAGATGTGCAATATCAATCTATATATTTTACCTGTCTACATATTTGAATGTGCTTTTATCTATTAAACAAATTTGGAATCTTCTTCCTCTTCTTCTTCCTAGTCTTTTGGAAGAAATTTTTATCCCTTCTCCATTACCTTCTCCAACTTTTCCATCTCTCACTATCGATTTATCTAGACTCAATCTCAACCATTGATCTTTTCCAACTAATCTTTTGTCTTCAAAAATATATAAATAAGACCTCTTGGCTCTTTGAAAAGAGAGGATTATTTTCATAGCGTGAGAATTATAGTCTTCCAGCAATCAAGCATCTTAGCATAGCATTTCAATCTCATTATCTTAAGCATTTTCATATCCATTAGTTACAATATGTACTATGTCATTCCATCATCATTTAGCATAGAACTTAGTTTCTTGCACTTTTCATATTCATTCATTCTCTAGGTTGTCATTCTGTTGAGCTTTTTCTTACACAATATGAGAGCAAGAAGCTTACAACGAATCCTTGGAGATAGAGGATGATGAGATAGTTTTGAAGAATTTGTTTGATTTAAATTATTTTACTCTTAGATTCTTTGATATAATGTTTCATTAAGGTGTTATTTAGTTTAATAAGCTAACATTATTTCACATACACACAATACCCATCAAAAATTTCATGCCAATATTGGTCCCTTAGGTCTAGGAAGAAATCTACAACACTGAAGCTCTTATAGCATGTAGGATTCTATGGTGAACTCCTCAACACTCAAGAATCATGTGCAAGACACAATAGCTTCCACAAGAGAGAAATGAAAAAAATATCATTCTCTAATTATGGATGCAAGATTTCCAAATTGAATATTTGTTGTTCCAATGTACATATGGTTCCTTACATAGGAAATTTTTGAGATAGGATTAGATAAGATCTTGACATGCTCCTTAATCTTGTATAATGAGACAATTACATCAAGAAATATTAAATGAATTAGGACACAATAATTAAATTCCAAAAGATAACTAACAAGTAATGCTTAGCTAGAGATATTCTCCCTAATTAATGCTGATTAGAAAAATTCCCTCCTTGGACCTAAGTGGACTTAACATGTCAATATGACCTAGATAGGTAAAACATTTTTTTACACCAACAACTATCAGTTATTTCTCCATTTTTTCTTGCTCACCACTAATAAATTAATTATAAGAAACACCCTTATCATAGTGTCATTTAATTTAATAAGAAAGAATGAATATCATTTATAATGTGTTTCTTTTTATGAAATTTAATAACATGGAGTTTTAAGTGGTTTGATTAAAAATTGAAGTCTCTATACCTCTAGCCACACACCAATGGGTATTCATACACCATCGATATACTAGGAGCTATTCCTTGGGAAAATATGACTTGTTGGGTACATGTGATGTGTTAAAATTCCCACATTTGTAGGAACATGTGGGCTGTGAGGCTAAAAAACTCATAGTGGACATATCACCCAGTATGATGGTACAAATGAGTAAGCATGCTCCAACCATAGGTGAAGATGGTATGGTGGTCCTCCATCACTCAAATGTAATGGAAAAGGCCCCATGTTGGTGAGAGCCTCACCCATCCATCATTACTCAGAGGGAGAATGTGATGATCATCACCCTTGAGATGAGTGGAATGGCCACTCTCCCCTACTCGTACCAACACATATAGATGTGGTTCATAGTGTCTATTGACTCTCTACAACTAGTGGAGTATTTTTTGCCCTTTAAGGCCTCCCATGGTATCCTCACCTTATCACAGGCCACCCATCATTCATAGATAGGTAGACCAGTGATCCTATACACGTCTTCCAATGTTGCAATCATCTCTCCTAATGGCAGGTAGAAGGAGGAGGTATCTATATTCTAATGCTCTATGAGTGCCATGAGCATAAGGGAATGGTATCACATGTTTGGTAGTGTGTAGGGCCACCATAGGCCCACATGTTGCAGATGATCTCAATATCTTTTGAGTGAATGCACTCAGATTGATCTCAGAGTGTGGTGAGCATGTGTCTGCCTCCATTCTCTTTCATATCTAGCCACTTCTATATTACAAATAAAATTCATGTCAAATCCATCTACATCATTTTTTTTGTATGTTATCCTCTAGGATAGAGGCATGCTTTGTAGACATCGACACGACATGCTAGCAACTGAGTCTAAACATTGCTCAATGACAACATGTATGGTAGATGTTAGCATGACTGAAGGCTACCGACATGTTGTTGGGATAAAAATGTGGTAGCTAGATGCCTTTGAGAAGACCAAACACCTTTGTTATTATCAAAATGGAAAAACATTAAAAAAATTGAATCAAAAAGATAAAGTAGGGCTATATTCCTCATACCTCATTGACCTCGCTACCCTCAGCCATGATTGTTTGGAGTTGTGTGATCCTTCGGTCTACCTAATCACATCTATGAGGCAATTTTCTTTCTTTTCTCTCATAAAATTCAATAAACTCGCTGTGAATAGTGAAAATGGCCCTTCAGTGGGCCCTCTCGAGTATATATAGGACATTTTTGGCCCATTTTCCCTAGCAGAAGTGGTCCTCCCATCCTTCATGTTTCCACCCCACATAGATGGGGGAAAACATATATATAAGAATATATTCAACTCTTCATTATATTCTTCTTTGGAACCATCAATTTTTCTTAAGAATTCTTCTCATTGTGTTAGCTTCTTCTAATTTTTGAACTGACCTAAATTTAAGTTTTGTAGAATGAAACTTCATGTCTTGTGTTATAATTTCTTATAGAGCTTGATCATTAGGGCCATCATCAGTATCCACCTAATTGACCTCTATGGCCTCTACAATATCCTTTTTGCATGTAAATCTATAAAATTTTCAAATTTTTAAATTTACACTAATGTTTTCATTTCTACTTTAGTGTAGCTGATTTTTCACAAAAATCAGCTGTTTAAAGTGGGGGCAAGATGTAGTTTCATAAAATTGCACCCTGTGGTCACTTCACAATTTTTAATTTGGCTTGTTGCATTTATGGTGCCTAGCCTCATTTATTATGAGACCCTTATGAGTTGGAATTTCAAGATTTTGACTCTATAATGGACAATGATGAACCATTAGTAGTTTTCCACCTCGTTCCTTGTAAAGTTATGGTTTGGATGCCTATATGGTATGCAAACATCCATGTGATGTGCTAGCATCCCCAAACTTTACAAGTTTAAATGAGTGAATCTCATGAACTTTGACTCTGACATGCATCATCATGGAAAAATCTCGAGTGTAAAGGCTCTTCCCATCCATGCAACTTCAAAAAAATCCATTTCTCTCCTTTATTCTCATTCCTTCACACTCTCTCTTACTCCAAATTTTCTTCTCAATTCTTTTTCTTTTACAATTCTTTTATATGGTGAAGCTTTTTCAAATTCATGTCTCGTCAATGACCAAGGCTCTCTTGCAAGCATGCAATGTCATGTATATCAAACCAATAGGGAGCTACAAAATTTTGGTAATTCTCTCTTGTGGTATTATCTTGTCTTGTTTACTTTCTGGCATATTTATCTCATCTATTTTATTCATCATATGGGTTCTCCTTTATAGTGATGTTTGTTTTTATCGCTCATCTACATATTTCATGATACGGGTTCTCCTCTATAGCGAAGCTTTCTTTCATTACTCGCTGTGTCTATTTTACTTTGTGTCTTGTCTATTTTCTATCTATCTAGCTTTTTGTGGAGGTTGAAACACCAAAATGGGGGTTTGACTGAGGGAAGCCCCAAAACAATACCAACACTTTTCCTCATCCATTTTGTGTGCAGGTTGTTTGTGTGAATCTTTACAAGAGGCTTTGTAGTGTAGGACCTTCTATGAGTTAACGTTTCACCTTATTTTTTATTTCCTTTCATTCCTACTTTATTTTAATTTAGTAGAATATGGAAACTTCATATTCTACATAAATAGTAGGTTATATGAGCTCCTATGTACAAGTATAGTTATCTCATTGTATGAGATGCCAGTGCATCCCTAAGAAAAAATCATGTCACACTATCATTCGACTCATGCCTTGAAATCCTTTGACTGAGAGCTTCTCAACTTGTCCTAGAGGCCTATGTAATCTACTCTTTTGATCCTCAAAGCCCTTCATCCAAGAGCATATCAGAAGCTCTTTTTTAAGCATTTTTTTGCAATATCTTTCATCTTGTAACCTCTATTAGTTGAACTCTTGACATTGAAGTGATCTAGGGTAATTCAATCCCTTTAGCACCTATTTGTCTTGAGACTTAGGAGTAGTGAATCCCCTCCTTCACAAGTGAAAAGGGATATATGTAGCTGTTCTACAATATACCCTACAAAGTTATAGGGTTTATTGAAATCCATAATCTAGATGTCCACTACAAGAACCTTTAAACTATTAGGCATTTGAACTTTTTTGTCAAATCGAAAAACCTTCAGGAGGGAGAAGTAGGTCTTTTGGAAATAATCTTAAAAATTGTCATATGCAAAGGGTTCAATCTCACCCTTTCCAAACCTCCACAATTCTCTTTGTGACCCTATATGCCTGAAGCATGCCAGTCATCTAAACCTATAGTTCTCCCTATTTTTTTTATATTCCTTGTTAAGGGAACCCAAATCAATTGGTAGTTGTGATTTAGGGTGTTTTTTCAAAAATCTTGTAGATGTGATCTTTGTCCTTGACGGTAATAGGATTTAACCACCCACTATGAATAAAGGCCTTGTATCAGGGTTATATGCCCTAACTATATATCTTTGATCAATTCCACACTTACAAATACATTGGGCACCACCTTTTTTCCCAATCCCAAATTTTAGATATTGCTTATTGGCCTATCTGCATAGGCCTTTCTATATGCATGTTTGAAGATAACATACCCTTCACATGTGAGAATGGGGTCTCTACAACCTCCATTCTTGTTGGTGAGTTTATCCATTACAATCCTTGACTCTCAACCAGTTGTTGGACTTTTGAATGATCCTAGGAGATGAGCAATTATTTCTTCATCAAAATTCCTCTTTTTCCAATTTGAAGTTCTAGCCCTTTTGAATATAGGGTTTGATACAAGAGAACTGGGGTTTTATATAATTGTAAATAGGGTTTTTAAATATCACAATTGGTGGGACATCAATGAATTTTTTTGAAGAATGTACCCATTGTAACAATAATTTACTCTCTTGATTGAATTCAAATACCCCTACTTATAATTGCCTTTGAATTCACAAAATTGTAGTTTGAAGTACTTACTTCTTGTATTGATGTCAAAAACCCCAATTTTAGAGTTTAGAAAAGATTTTCTCACTCTAGAAATTCACAACACTTCATTTCAACAATTAACAATTGTGATTCAAATAAAATTAAGAAAAAAACTTTATCCCAACCTTCATGAATTTGGTAGGTAACAATCCCATCAACCACTAATTTTTTACATGCTTGAATGTATGACTAGTGATACATGTTTTCCATGTTTTAATGTGGACCAACAATCTCAATATTGATGTTGATTGTGGAGATTTGAATTTTCCTCTACAAAATAACAACCTCCTTTTGTCATTATGTGGATACGTGTCACCATTTCTAGGACTTAAGGATGGATAATAAGGAAAAATTAGAGCTTCTCCAATAGTGTAAATCTCTACGAAGGATTGTGATTATGACACTTGTCACAATCTCATAATCTCACAAAATAGGAAGTTAAACCCACCATGGATTTGTGAAGGTTTTTAGACTTTGCAATGAAAATTAGCACATGGATGAATACATGTCACCATTTTTCTCATTCATGGGGGTGAAAGTTTCAAAGAGATGAGGTTCTACAAAGCAAAGAGCCCTCATGAAATGTTGCATGTACTTTAATTAACAACTTAAAGGTATTAGAAAGTAGGGAGGCTGACCATCGATGAAGAAAATGGATCAATAATTTAATATTAAAATTGGAAAATAACATTAGCCCAATATAATATTAAATTTGGAAACTTGTCATCTTTTTAGGAGTTCATAGGGCTAGAAAATGAAAAAAGCAAAGCTTCTGCACACTAAAGAGATAGTGTTATATGCCAACACATGTCTAGCAACTCCAAGGAACATAAAATATTAGGAAGTCTATAGTGCCGAAAAATGTGATTAGTGACATTTTCACACTTGTTTGGGCCCTCATAAAATTGAGCTTAATAATTTCCTTGACTTAATGTTGTAATGTGATTAACACACTCACATTAGGTCTTGGTCCCTTGTGAACTAAATAAACCTAATCCTACCTTATTTAGAGTGTTGTAAAGTGTTGTAACACACTTTCACACTTTTTTAGGTGTAGTATAGTAAAATGCATACCCTTGCATTTTCACACTTGTTTGGGCCCGCCTTCCTTTATTTATGCTTCTTTAAGGATTAATTGGTCCTATTTTTCATCCAAAAGCCCTATGAAATATATATTTTTATGGATAATCTTGACAAACATCAAAAGATAAATGATCATTTAATGTTTCTATCTATGTCCCTGATTTGTGGAGTGGGACTAAAACGCCACCTAGGGTATCTTTGTCCTCCATGGTTCTTGTGACCTTGATATTGAAAACACTTGAAAAGGTCCCTTTTTGGAGTTTGTGCCCCAAAATTTGAGCCTTGGGACACCACCTAGGGATTTTTTGTCCTCCTTGGCTTATTTTTGGGACCCAATTTCAAATTTGGGTAGGATTTAGCCTCCTTTAATTAATGACTTCATATGTCGGCTTATTGTGGTGTAATTTCAGGATATTAAGCATGAATAAGTATAAATACAAGGTTACCTCACTCATTTTCATCCAAGCAAGTTGTGAGAGCATCTATTCTATCAAAATCGAGTCCACAAGAGCATTCAAGAGCAATTCATCAAGTATTTTGAGACATCATCAAGATTCAAGCATCACATCACTTGGTTTAGTGCATCCATTCATGTTGTTGAGCTAAGATTGTGTATGTAGCATTGAAGATCTATTTGTAACAATTATTCACATCATATCCAAGGATCCAAGATCTACATTCTTCATGGCCACTACATGGTATATTGCTGATTTTTTTGACAATACATCATACAAGGTGATATCATTTACATATTTCATGTTTCATGCTCCATTTCATTCATTTCATCATTTGGTTTAATTTCCTACAAGGGATTTGACCAGGGAAAACCCCCATTCACTAAAAATAAACAAATTTTCCCTCTCTTGTGTGTTTATATTTGAAGATCTAGGTTGAAGACTTGAAGATCATTTGGAGTGCAAGATTTAAAAGTTGCAAAGTTGCATTGTCAAAGTTGTCATCTTCACAAAAACTCACCTATAGGTTACATCTAGAAGTTTCAGGACCTCGGATCTAGGAAGAAGCAAGTGCAGACATCAACCCTCAAGACCACATTTAGAGACTTTAGAAATTCAAAATGGGACTAATATGCCACTTAGGGAATCTTAGTCCTACAAAGATTATTTTTTAGAGAATATCCAAGATTCTATTCTGACATTTGAAGACTTTGTATTTGCCCCCAAAAATAACAGTGGGACTAATATTCCATCTTGGGTGTCTTAGTCCTCCACAAAATATTTTGATATATTCTTGACACTTCCAAAATCCTCATTACATTCCCAAACTTCCCAAGTACATATACCCTAGAACTTGGTGTAGCTTAATCTCATCATTTTCTCTCATTATTTGGCTTATATTGCTTGATTTTGTGAGTTGAATGTTCATTTGTCTTTTCCAAGAATTTTCTTGGTCATAAAGCCCTTAGAATTCATAGCACCCCTCCTAGGACCTTCTTGATTGTGAATTGACTCACCTTGTGAGGTTGCTAGTCAATCCAATTGGGACCCCTAGGAAAATAGTGAATAGTTGGATATAAAAGTGTGATATCTTTCAAGGTATCCATTTTTCCTATTCATCATTTTGGTGAACCTGACTTGTGAGCATTCATTTCATTTCTGATTTGGAGTCCATTAAGGTCCCTAGATCTAGATTGCATATTGCATTAGTGAAAGTGCATCTAGGGTTTATTTCATTTTACATTAGTGAAATTACATTTAGGGTTTTCTATATTTGCATTAGTGAAAATGCATATAGGTTGCATCTTTACTTTATTGCATCATTTCATTTCATTGAAAAATGGAAAAGTGCATTGTTCATCATCTTAATTTCATTTAGACACATTCTTATTGCATTGAAAATTAAAAAAAATGCATTCGCTTTTGCATCCAGTTTCTTGTCACTAGTTTTTCTTGCATTCATTTGCACAAATTTTCATTTCTCAACATCGGGTCCCTGGGTAGGCAACCTCAGAACACTATTATCAACCTAGAACTATGTAATTTTTTGCAAAAATCATTATTACGACTAAAATGACCTTGGTGGCATCTTAGTCCCTCTCTGGTTTTATGTAGCAGTACCTTGTCTGAGTGATTTGATATTTGTTTTAGCTTCTAAAACCTTCAAATTCCATTAGGAGGACTAAGATGCCCTCCCTAGTGTCTTAGTCCTTGTGGAATTTCATATTACAATTTTCAAGATCTGAATTAGCATTTATGTGCTTTTGTTTGTTGGCATTGGTTGCCCATTTCAGTGGGTTGACTTTCTATTACACATGCATTTCACTAAATTATCTAGTTGAAAGTGCTTCATTTCATGCATTTATTAATTTAAAATTTTCATTTTCACATTGTTACATAACATAATCAGTCAATTAAAATCTAAAAAATTGCATTCCTTTTTTTGAATTTTTTCTTCAACATTGTTGCATTTCCAACTTGTAGAACAATCATTACCTCATGTTTTCATTGCAAAAATCTATAGTTATCATACTTCATGTTCTATTTTCTAATCTTGTTGAATGTTGTAAGAAAGTGTTGTTAGATATGAATAGTGAGTGTTTTCACTCACATCTTCTCTAATATCTCTCCTACTTGTGAAGAAGATATTTTAGTTGATTGATGAGAATTTTGTAAGAAAGAAAATGACATTGTAATCATGGTGATATGAGTGTGATAGTGATGAGGATATGATGGTGTTAGATAAGCAAACCTTCAAGATCTATGATAACCCTCTTTATGTCTCTTCCCCTACCTATCCTATTTTGGACAAAATTAGAGCACAAAGGAATGAACTCATTAATGATCATGATAATCATACTTGTTCTTCTCTAGGTGATCCCACAATACTGGTTTACAATTTCTGGCCAAACTGGACATTGAATTGATTTTTCTAACTAAATATTCACTTTTAGACACCGATAGCGGCTAAACCATGAGGAATTTGAAGATGATCCAAACTAGTGATTTATGAAATTTTGTCTGTAGATTCTAAACATATTTTTTTTGAATTTTTGGAATTAGATTGCACTTCTTTTTCCATCTCCTTTGAAAACTACTTTTTTTTAATAAAAACCATTTTTAAGGAGTGATGCTCACTATATACAACATCAGTTTTTTTCCATGAAGGATAAAATTCTAATTCTTTTGAATTTAGATTTGCAACTATGATATCTAGCACTTTCATTTTGTTTCATAGTGTTTTATTGAATAGTTTTTCCTTAATCAAGTTTCAAATTCAAACCAATTACAATTCAAACATAGGAAGACTGTATACAACATGACTTTTTTTGTATGTATCGAAATTAAATTTTATTTTATTTTTTGGATCAAGTACTTCAATATTTAGTGCATTGATATTTTTCATTTTTTTTATAATCTACTATTTTTCCACGTGCAGAACAAAGATTTTGATTTTCAGTGAAAAACCTACATTCACAAGAAATAAAAAATAAATATATTAATAAATTAAATTTATTTAAAATTATACTTTTTGGGAAGATTATAATAAGGACTACATACAAAAAATAATAATAATAATTCCTTTGACCCCACAAAACGTAAATCAAAAGTGGTTTTTTATTAGCATTTTGATAGGTGTAAAGGAGACTCCCTTATAGGTATGGCTTAAAACTAGTGGGGTTCTATCCAAGGGGGTTTTATCTAAGGTGGTTCGATCAAACCCTCTTCAATTGGAATCCTTTAAATGGAACTTTTCAAGTATAAAATCATTATATTTTCTAAAAATATGTGATTTCAACAAAAATTAGAATCTCCCAGAAAATGTAATCCAATATTGTGGGAGCACTCCTCCTAGAATCTCTCATAGCTATGAAGAAGATACTTTGGTATTAGAAAACACAATGGATAAAGGTCATGAGAATCTTAGTTGTCCCCCTTCATCTAGGGAATCCCTTATTGAGCAATAAAATTGAACCGTTGATCATCCCCCTACTTGCAATGAAGTAATTTTAGAAGAACCAACCTTTGAATTTCAATAACATTTGGTTTGTAGTTCTCCTAAAAAATCTCCTACTAGGGAAGACATTATGGTGCAAGAATATGAGAACATTGAAAATAGTAATTCCTTAAATGAAGATGATGAAGTAACATTGGACTCCTCTTCACTATGTGATATTGAAAATAAGGATAAGTCTTTTGAGGTTATGCACATTAGATATCCCTTGGAGTAATCTCCTAATCCTAAAATTATCCTTTATCAACCCTCACAAAAACCCCAAGTTCAAAACAAACCTATCCTTATCCTTAAACCACCTAAGAACAATGTTTCACAACAAATCACAGCAACCAAGTTACAATAATGTTGCTCATACATACAACACTAGGAACAATATGCAACCAAGACAAACAAATTACACTACAACACTAGGAACAATATGCAACCAAGATCATAACACGATTCCCCTTGACTAATCCTCTCCTACCCAGTCCTCCTCACAGAAAGGAGTATGATCTCTTCGAACAACTAAAGAATGAGCTCCTAGTAAGATACCATTATGGGACCTTATTCAAGCCTCCCCTCACCATCATAACATGATTCAAAGTTCCTTACAAAAATTTCCTATCCCTTCTAATGCACACTCAAATGATGTGGCAACACAAATTCAAGCCATCACTTTGAACACCATAGACATTACTTTTCATCGACATGAGCTCCCTCCCTTGGAGATGAGAAAGAAATATGATGCATTCAATATAATAGCCAAATACAATAGGACTGGAATAAAAAGGACCCTTGTTGATAATGGCTCAACTCTTAATGTGTGTAGTGTGAAGCTTTTAGATAAATTAGGAGTGGATAAATAAAAAATGAAATAGGAACTTCCTTATTATTTCGAGGATTTGACAATATAAGAAAGTAACTGCTTGGTGTAATTAATTTACCTATTACAGTCTAAAAAGATACCTTAAAAATTCTTATTCATGTTATGCCTCATGACCTTTCATACAATCTCCTTTTAGGAAGACCTTGGATTCATGAGATGCGTGTGGCTCCTTTGGATCTTCATTGTATCATGAAATATTTCTATAACAACAAGGTATGCCAATTTGAAATGGACTCCGAGCCTGAAAGTTGCTTACAAGTTCAAAAAGGAACCACAAGTCCTCTAAGAACATTAACTCCAACATCAAACAGAGAACCTATAAAGGAAGAGAAACAAGAGATGGAAATATTTTCAAATTTCTCAGATGATGATTGGGGTTCCTTCATTTTTTATCAAACATTCACGGGAGAATACAAGATCATAAACAAAGATTCAGACAAGGAAAAAGAAAAAGAACTAATTTCAAGAAAAAATTTAGAAGGCCCTTCAAAAGCATCCACCTCATCCACTTTAGTAAAAAAATAAATAATTTACACAACGACCTTTGATGAAGTTGATTACGAACAATCGCAAGATCCAAAAGAAATGAAAAAGATTTATGGAAAAGGTTATGAAATTATGAAACAACTTGGCTATAGTGGAAAAGGATGTGGTGCTAGAGAACAAGGTATCTATGTCCCTATCAAACCTAACACACAAGAAACAACTAATGGTCTTGATTATTGTCCTTTGATAGAAATAAACAAGCCTTCACTTAATAGCAACACTAGTAGTCTTGATTGTTGTCAATTGAGGGAAACATAGAATTCCTTGCTTAACATCAATGTCATCACACAAAACATTAATGATTAAAATTCACTAGATTTTACACCTTCCTATAACAGAGAGAACAAAATATTGCAATCTAAAGATTCTTGTGTAGGTATGATACCTTGTGCTAAGCAAGAGATATCTTTGTCACAAAATAAAGCAACATCCTCCACTTTTGACCAAGAGAGTATCTTGAAGAGACTTCTCCATAAAATTTTGATCTCTCTCCCTCCAAGAACATGAAATAAATTCTACTACAAGAATTCATTTTGTGCATATCATAGAGTTCATGGTCATTCTACTAATGAATGTAAGGATTTGAAAAATTAAATTCAACATCTTAAGGACTATGGTGCTCTCCCTTGGGTTGAAGCACCTTATTCCTCTATTCATTTTGGCTCATCCTTGTCTTGCACTAAGTAGGGGCAAGGGGTTAGATAGCCTCATCCTCATATGTAACTTGTTGTTGCCTCTTGTGGCTAGTTAATTTCCTTTCATGTATATATAAGAGCAATCTTGGGATGTGGAAGACATGCCTTAAGTTGGTTCTCATGTGACATACTACCTTTTTCATGATATAGCTTATTGGAAACATATGACTTGGCATAAGGCTTTCTGAATAAGTTCCCATTTCATCTTTATTGTTAACATTTATCCTTTGCTACTTTAAAGTAATTTCTCATAGCATGGTGTTCACAATTTCTTTAAAGTAGGGGTGCATACGTTGGCATTATTTTGGCACAATTTCATTTACATTTGTTTTCAAGTTCCTTGTACAATTTTCTTTCTTCTTGTGATGCATCCTTTTCTTGGTGGTGTCATTGGGCCTGATTTCCTGCAAGAATGTGATATTTCTTTTGACTTTTCCTCTCTTGGAAACATTAGGCACAATGTTCCCTAAGAAGAGACCTTGAATGAACTAAGAAAAATCCTTTTGAATATCTATCTTTCTTGTTGCATTTATTTCTTTTTGTACCTTGTTAAATACATGGAGGTATGGCTCTGATATGGTCCCCTAGGGCTCACCTAGTGAACACCTAGCTTCATTAGCCCTTGTGAGAATACATTTTTCTTTTTTCCCTATCATAGTCATGGGGGTATGTCATTGATATGGACTTCTTGGGGCTCACCTAGTGGACACCTAGCTCCCACTAGCCCTTGTGAGCGTGTGTTTTTTTGCATAGTGGACAACGTGTTCTAGTTGTAAACTTTCTTTTTGGACAAATATCCTAGATTTGGTCCACCGTGTTGGACACCTAGCCGAAGCTTGATCCGTTCCAGTTTTCCTTTTCCTTATTCTTGATGGTTTATGCTTACGATCTGATTATGGCTTCATATATCATCCACACGTGTGTTCTTTTGTGCCAATGTTGGTTTGCCATAGGATCTTGATCCTAGGGGCTTGGCCAGCCTCTTGATTATTGTCATCCTACCTTGCTAACATTTGTACAAATGAACCCCTCTTGATTGTGTGCTTGGCTACTTTAGTGTGAGTTTGAAGCAAGTTCATCCTCTCACTAAAGTGGAGGCTAAATGTAGTGTAATAAAATGCATACCCTTTCATTTTCAAACTTTTTTGGGCTTGCCTTCCTTTATTTATGCTTCTTTGTGGCTTAATTGGTCCTATTTTGCATCCACAAGCCCTATGACCTATATATTTTTATGGCTAATCCTGAAAAACATCAAAAGATAAATGATCATTTAATGTTTTTGTCTATGTGTCCCTGATTTGTGGAGTGGGTCTAAAATGCCACCTAGGGCATCTTTGTCCTCCATGGGTATTGGGACCCTGATATTAAAAACACCTAAAAGGTCCCTTTTTGGAATATGTGCCCCAAAGTTTAAGCCTTGGGACTATGATGCCACCTAGAGAAATTTTGTCCTACTTGGCTTATTTTTGGGACCCAATTTCAAATTTGGGTAGGATTTAGCCTCCTTCAATTAATGACTTCATATGTTGGCTTGTTGTGGTGTAATTCTAGGATATTAAGAATGAATAAGTATAAATACAAGGTTCCCTCACTCATTTTCATCCAAGCAAGTTGTGAGAGAATCTATTCTACCAAAATTGAGCCCAAAAGAGCATTCAAGAGAAATTCATCAAGCATTTCGAGCCATCATCAAGATTCAAGCATCACATCAAGGGTTTAGTGCATCCATTCAAGTTGTTGAGATAAGATTGTGGTTGTAGCATTGAAGATCTATTTGGAAACCATTGTTCACATAATATCCAAGGATCCAAGATCTACATTCTTCATGGACATGACATGTTAGATTGTAGATTTTCTTCACAAAACATCATAGAAGGTGATATCATTTACATATTTCATGTTTCATCCTCCATTTCATTCATTTCATCATTTGAATTAATTACCTATAAGGGGTTTGACCAAGGAAAACCCCCATTCACTAACAATCAAAAAGTTTTCCCTCTCTTGTGTGTTTGTATTTGTAGATCTAGGTTGAAGACTTGAAGATGATTTGGAGTGCAAGATTGAAAAGTTGCAAAGTTGCATTGTCAAAGTTGTCATCTTCATGGAAACTCACCTACAAGTCAGATTTGGAAGTTTTAGGACCTCAGATCTGGGAAGAAGCAAGTTAAAACATCAACCCTTAGGACCACATTTAGAGACTTCAAAACTTCATTTTCACTCATTATTTGGCTTATAATGCTTGATTTTGTGAGTTGAACATTCATTTGTCTTTTCCAAGCATTTTCTTGGTGGTAAAATCCCTTAGAATTCATAGAACCCCTTCTAGGACCTTCCTAATTATGAATTGACTCACCTTGTGAGGTTGTTAGTCAATCCAATTGGGACCCCTAGGACAATAGTGTATGGTTGGATAGAAAAGTGTGATATCTTTTAAGGTATCCATTTTTCCCATTTATCACTAGGGTTTTCATTAATAATTGGGATTCTTTATTCTTTAATTGGCCTTATTTTGCATCCACAAGCCTCATTTAATGCATCTTTTCAAGGATAATCTTGACACAAATCAACATCCAATCATAATTTTTGTGTTTTTAGGTTCTGTGGCCCATATTTGGTGGTTTGGTACTCATACACCACCTTGGGCATATGAGTCCCACCTAGGGTTTTGGATCTCGATCCTAATTTTACAGCTTTCTAAGCATTTTTGAGTTTGGTCCCATAAATTATGGCTAATGGGACTCATACACTAGCTTGGGCATATGAGTCCTATGTGGCCTAGAATTAAAATTGATTCAAATTTTTGGTAGGAGTTTATCCTCCTAGATCTGATGTCGGCTTGTAGTGTTGTAATTTCAGAAATTTTTGCATAATTAAGTATAAATACAAGTTTTTTTCACTCATTTTACACCTAGCAAGTTGAATGAGCATTCTTATAGAAATTTTGTGTTGACAAGAGCATTCAAGTGTTTACAAGAGCATTCAAGAGAATTCAAGGGAATATTATCAAGCATCATGTCAAAGTCATCATGCATCATGTTTATTTTTGAGCTAGCAATTGTGATGTAGGATTTTATGATTCAAGCTAGCATTCAAGTGAAGATCTATCACATTTAAGAAAGTTTCAAGATCTACATCCATTGGAGCCATCTCATACATGTTTGCATCATCTTATTGCTAGGGTTTGGTGGGTTGTAACATCTTATTTTGTTCATTCATCATTCTCCATTCCTATTTAATTTTATCTCAAGGTTTGATTTCCAAAATAGGGTTTGGCAGAGGAAAACCCCTATTCACTAACAAAACAACATTTTTCCCTCCCTTTAGTGTGTGATTTTTAGGTTTAGGTTGAAGGCACATTGAAGAGAAAGTTTGGGGAAAGTTGCCAAAGTTGTCACCTTACATTGGAGATACTTGGAAGATTTCTATAGGTTGAAAATGAGGGTTTTGGAGGAAGAAATCAATCGGGAAGTGTAGAGCAGAACTTGAAGACTAGATTTAGACTTTGAATCTTCACAAAACCCTAACTTGATTGATATGCCAATTCTAGCATATGAGTCCTAGTTTAGATCAATTTTTAAGTTTTTACAAATTCAAACACCCATTTTCTAGATTCCAGTTTCTATATTGAAACCCAAATTTGGGAATAAATCACCCATATTGGCATATGAGTCTTAATAGGCTTTAAAATTAGTATTTTCAGCATTTCAAACCTCCATCCAGTCATCTCTAGATTTCCAAGTGCACACCTTTTATCTTGCAGCTTTTTGTTCAGATTTTACATGCTTTTATAGGTCATTTAGTGAAAGATTGCATTGCATTAGATTAAAGCATTACATCTTTCATTGCACTTGTCTTTCCAAGCCCTAGCTTGGTGGTGAACCACTCATTAGTTTACAATCATCCCCTAGAAGAACCCTATTGCAATATCTCTCTCTTATTTGCACACTTGAGGTTGAGATCTCTAGGGTTTGTTCTTGAATGAGACTGTCGGGCTATGTTATTATATCTCCCTAGCATAGAAGCCATACAAAATTCTCCCTTTCAAAGATTTTTTTTTTTTTTAATAAAGCTTTGTAGATCTACTTCCTAATGCATGAGGGGACTTATGAACATACGATAATGATACCCTCAAGTTGTAACTTAAGTGACCAGGTAAAAAATTTCATCACATCAATGATGAAATAGAAGGATGCTAGGGTTTTTGAAAAGGGAGTAGTTTACAAATCCATAATTTTTTAATTATGCACCCTAGCATCAACACAATTGAGGATTTTCAAAATTTTAAAAATACTAGAGCAACCCTATGAATGCAAAATTTTACAAGTACCACCACCTTTGAAATAGATGGTTGTGTAGTAGAAACTAGAAATTTTTGTCTCAGATTGACCTCAAAAAGGTTATCATTGAGGATACATTTTATTTGGATAAGGATATCACTATCACATAAATTGGGAAAGCTATCAGGTCTTTACCTATAGTAAGTCTTCCAGGGAATATGGGCTTAGTGTTGAATTTTATAGGGATAATATCGATTAGGTAGTGTAGTGTCAAAAAATGTCACTGCTTACATTGTCACACTTGATTTGGGAATAATTAATGATATATTGGACTTGATATCACCTTGATCTAGTGTTGTGATGAATCCTACACATCCACATTAGGTTTTGGGCCCTTCTACGCTAAATAAACTTAACTCTTCCTTAATTTAATGTTGTAAAGTGTATTTATTTACACCTTCACATTGAATTTAGGAGGCTTGTAAACTAAACAGAATTAATCTAGTGTTGTAATGTGTTCTACACATTCACGTTGGGTTTAGGGCCCTTCTAAGCTAAATAGACCTATTTTTTCCTTAATTTAGTATTGTAACATGTATTTAGTTACAAGTTTTCACATTGGATTTTGTGCCCCCTTGCATGTATGAGCTTAATATAGGCCCCTAAGACCCTATATTGTGCATCCCAAGTCATATTTCAATTAGAAACTCGACAAGATCAACAAATAAACTTAATTTACACACTCCTCGATACTTTAGCACTCAAAATAGGCCATGTGGGACCAATTTTCCAATTTGGGAAAATGAGTCCCATCCACATGGCACCCTTTCACCCAGATTGGAAAATGAGCCCCATTTGGCCTATTTTCAAGGTTTTGAGTGAGAAAAATTAGGTTTTAAGTTCAAATTTCATGAATTTCAGCCTTTGGGATCTAATACATGAGATATTAGATGTATTTCCTATATAAATGAGCTTTCCAATCATTATTTCATTATGAATTCATGATATAAAGTCAAGCATTCAAGAGTTAAGCATTCCAAGACTTCACAAGATCATCTAGAGAGCATTCAAGATCATTTTTAAGGCATTCAAGAGAAGAATTCTTCATTAATTGTTGTAGAAATTCAAGATCCCTTATCATGTCAAGCATATAAAGAACCAATCAAATTTTATTGAGGTAATGTTGTGATGTAGCATTGAATATTCAAGATCAAGCATTGTTCTATAGCTATTGTGAAGATTAAGATCTACATCCTTCATGGCCATTTCATGTTGAGTGGCAGATTTATAAGACATCATTTACAAGGAATCATTAAAGGTATTGTTTCCCATGACTCACATTTTTTTTTTCATACTCGTTCCTTCATTTCATTATCTCATCATTTGGTTTAATTACCTATAAGGGGTTTGACCAAGGAAAACCCTACTCCCTAACAATTAACACTTTCTCTCTCTCTCTCTCTCTCTCTCTCTCTCTCTCTCTCTCTCTCTCTCTCTCTCTCTCTCTCTCTCTCTCTCTCTCTCTCTCTCTCTCTTTGTGTAATTATAGATCTAGGTGCTTTGAAGAATTGAAGTATCATTTAAGATTAGGTCACAAGCTTGGAGAAAGTTGTAGGAGTTTTCTCCTCATTTTCAAGGTCATAATCTTCACCAAAAAGTCACCTATAGACCTGAAATAAGATTTTCTGATTTGAAAACAAAGATGAACAAAAAGAGTATACCTTAAAGACTAGATTCATATTTTAAATCTCTCTAAAATGCTAACTAGACTCATTCACCCAAATTGGAGAATGAGTCCCATTTTAGGTCAATTTGGAGATTTTTACAATTTCATATACCCTTTTGCTAGAAACCTGTCCCTGTGCAGAAACCCTGATCTGGGACTGATTCACCTAGAATGGTGAATGAGTCCCAGTATGCCTAAATTTTAGGTTATTTAGCATTCCCAATCTCCATTCAAGTCTCTACAAGTTTCCAGGTGCACACTTCTAATTTTACAACTTCTTGTTCTAATTTATTTACATTTATAGTTCATTTAGTGAAGTTTCATGCATCACTAGATTTTTCCATTAGATCTTGCATTTCATGTATTTTACCAAGCCCTAGCTTGGTGGTGAACCCCTCCTGAATCATTAGTCATACCCTAGGATAGTCCCTTAGTAGATATGTTACTTTTATTCCACTCTTGGGTTGAGGTCTCTAGGGAATCCTTGAATGTGGAGCATACGAAATTGTTTCCCTAGGTCGTAAAACCCTTGGGGTGACAAAATTATAAGAATTCATTCTTTACTAATTTGGATTTCATCATCATCCTAGATCTAGCTTGCATTAACTTTCCATTAGGTTTTACATTAGTTAATAAGCATCTAGTGTTTTTAATTTTTGCATTAGTGAAAGTGCACATAGATTACATTTTGTCATCTCAAATCATTCAAAAACATCTTAAAATTGAATTTGCACTTAGTTTATAGATCATATAACATAAAAAGCATAAAAATCAATTGAATTTTTTTGAAAATTTTGAAAAAAATCCCTATTGGGACTCATTCGCCACCTTGGGCGAATCAGTCCTAGTGCACATCTGAAATTTCCTTTTACATCATTAAAAACCTTGTTTATGCACCCTTTTTTGTTGCCATTGGTTATCCATTTCAGTTAGTTGAGTTTCTGTTGCATGCATTTCACTAAATTTAGCTTAAATTGGTCCATTTCATGCATTACTTAATTCAAAATTTGCATTTACAACATTTCATTTTCAGATCATTGCATAGTACAATCAATAAATTACCTTGTTTGAGATCTAAAAATTTCATCTACACATTTCATTCTAGGCCTTTACATTGCATTTTAAGTTTGCATAGATTATTGTTGAAAAATGTTAGTTTCGGTCTTTTCCAAGTTTTCAAAGAAATAGTTAGTTAATAAGAATGTTAGTCATTCATTCAATGCATTCCCTAGTTATGAGAGTCTCTTAGTGAAAGAGAGTAAAATTTTTAACACTTTCCTTAAACTTACACCCCATATTATCTCTCCTATTTGTGAGGATGATGTGATAGAAGAGAATACAAACATAGATAACCATGATGATCATAATTGTTCTTCTCCTCATATCTCTCCTTTTAGTGATGAAGGTATCTTGGCAAAAGAAAATACAATCATTGTGAATAATGAAGATCTTGTTTTTCCTTCTCCTTGTCCCCTTTGGGAAGATATTATATCACAAGAGAATGAAATCATAAACACATTTCTAAACATTACCTTACCTAAACTCCATTATCCCTTTTCTTGTGAGAATGATTTACTAGAAGATGTGATTGTAAATGATGAGGATATGTTGGTATTAGATGATAAAACCTTTAAGGTCTATAACAACCCTCTTTATGATCCTTCCCCTACCTATCCTATTTTGGAAGACATTAGGGAACAAAGGAATGAAATCATCAATGATCATGAAAATCATACTTGTTCTACTCCTAGTATCTCTCCTATTTGTGAAGAAGATACTTTGATTGATGAAAGTCGTGAGAATATTAATTGTCCCTCTTCACCTAGGGAAACCCTTATTGAGAAAGACAATTCAACCATTGATCATTCCCCTACTTGCTATGAAGTCATTTTGGAAGAACCAATCCTTGAATGTCAAGAACATTTAGTTTTTAGTTCTCCTAACAACTCTCCTCCTAGGGAGAATATCACGGTGCAAGAAAATGACAACAATAGTAATGTGGCTTCCTTAGGTGACAATAAAAAGGTGATCCTAGATTTCCCCTTATTAGAAATACATCAAACCAAGACCATCGAGGTTATGAATGCACAAGTTTTCATTAGATCCCCCTTGAATATTGGACCTCCAACAATACCTTGTGGGACATCCTATGAATCCTCTAATTCTTTACCCACCATCACATAAACAACAAACTCAAAACAAACCTAAATTTATCCTTTACCCACCTAAGAATAATGTGTCACAGCAGCTGAGTCATAATACCATTGCTCATACATGTACAAAACTAGGAACAATCTGCAACCAAGACAAACACCTTCAACAACCCTCCCATTGCCTAACCCTATCCTACCTAACCCTATCTTACCAGGTCCTCTTCATGGAAAGGAGTATGATCTTGTTGAACAACTAAAGAATAATCCTGCTAATATATCATTATGGGACCTTATTCAAGCCTCCCCTCATTATCACAACATGATTCAAGGTTCCTTACAACAAGTTCCTATCCCTTCTAGTGTGCAACCAAATGACATAGCAACAATGATTCAAGAAATAAAAGCTGACATTGTTTTCCACCAAAGTGAACTCCCCCCTTTGGAATTTTTTTTAAAAATGATGCTTTCATGGTAATAGTTCACTACAAGAGAAGAGGCATAGAGTTAACCCTTTTCAATAATGGCTCAACCCTTAATGTGTGTAGTGTGACACTTTTGGATAGGATTTGTGTGGATAGATCAAAAATTTGACCTGCTTCTTTATCTATTAGTGGATTTTATAATGTGGGGAACCAACTTCTTGGAATGATTACTTTGCCTATTATAGTTGACAAAGTTACATTACAAACTCCTATTCACATTATGCCTCATGATATTTCATATAACCTCCTTTTAGGGAGACCATGGATTCATGAAATGAATGGTGTTCCTTCTACTTTGCATCATATCATGAAATATGTCTACAAAAAAAAAGTTCACATACTTGAAGCTAGAATTGAACCAAACAGTGGTTGGAACATTGTGAAAAATAAGGAGAATCCTTTGAAAACATTAATGCCAACTACACAAGTCAAACCCATGCAATAAAATGTCAAAGGAAAACATATTTATGAACTCACAAAACTATCAGAAGATGATTGGGGTTCTTTAGATTTCACACCAAAATTCATGGGAGAATACAAGATCTTACAAAAAGACTCTGAAAAGGGAAAAGAAAAAGCAGCAATGTCAACACAACATTTAGAAGACCTTTCAAATGATTCCACCTGAACCACATTAGAACAAACGCCAACAAATTCCACAACAAAATTTGATGAAACTAACTATCAACAACCAACGAATCCTAAAGAAATGAAAAAGATTTATGGAAAAGGTTATGCGTTTATGAAACAACTTGGCTATAGTGGAAAAGTATGTGGTTATAGAGAACAAGGTATTTGTGTCCCTATAGAACCTAACAAACAAGAAACAACTAATGGTCTTGGTTATTTTCCTTTGATAGAAATAAATAAGCCTTCACTTAATATCAACACTATTACAAAACATCCTTCTAAGCCAACTTTAACATTAGTGCATCCTGAACTGATAGACACTAGTGGTTTTGATTGGTACCCTTTGGAAAAAATGAAAGAAACAGAGAAGTCCTCACTTAACATCAATGTCATCTCACAAAAAACTAATGATTTGAATTCATTAGATTTTACACCCTCTAGTAAAGGAGAGAACAAAATCTTGAAATCTAAAGAGTCTTATGTAAGTATGACACCTAATACTAAGCAAGAGATATCTTTGCCACAAAATAAAGAAAAATATTCTACTTTTGATCAAGAAGGTATCTTGTCGAGGGTATATGCAAGATCATCATGGAAAAAATAGGCCCTTAAGTGGCAAAAAATTCAAAACAATTAGAGTTAGGAAACTTGACATAAAAATTTGAATAAGTTATCTATATTATTTCAAAAATATGTAAAAATAGAATCTATAGAAAATTGAATATAGTTTCTAAACTACCAGGTTTATTTAAAAATAAAAATCCATTTGTGAAAATTGAAATTTCAATGCAAGAGTAATTAAATTTCAGGGAAAAAATAAGTGGTATGAAGTCCTGACCAATCTCTAACCACAATAAAATAATAAAAAATTTTATAAGAATTTTACATATAAGTAGATGACTCCATGTCTCATGTGAGCGATTTTTGTAATTTTTTTCCAATCAAATACCACTCATGAATTTATTATTACAACTTTAAAAAAAAAAAACTGTGAGCAAGTTCCATTCATCTTTAACTTGGTCAAAACTTCATGAAGTTCATTTTTTTTAATCCTATAGTATGCGAAGCATAAAATGTGATGCATGTTTCAAATTAAAAAAATGTGATACCATTTGAAAGCTATAGATGTTTTTCAATCATCCTATCAATAAGGACTTTAGTCATAACTCAAATAGAAAATGAATAATAATTATTTATTAAATTCAAAGTAAAGCATAATTTATATTTGTTGAAAGTTGAGAATCTCCTTTAAAAACCCTTTTCGTTTCATCAATTTTGGGTAAAAAAAAGTTGTCAGCCACATACCCATCATATCGCCACTTTTTAGCCCATCATGATCTTGAACATACCCTCGAGACTACTCCAAGATCATTTGATATCTCTCACACAAAGAACATGAAAGAAATTATACTACAATAGTTCATTTTGTGCGTATCATAGAGTTCATGGTCATGCTACTAATGAATGTAACTCTTTAAGTAACAAAATTCAACATCTTAAGGAATGTGGCACTCTTCCTTGTGCTGAGGCATCTACTTCCTCTAACTAAAACTTATTTTCATCCTATTCAACTCACCCTTTTCCTACACTAAGTGGGGGAAAGGGGGTTAGGTAGCCTTCTCTGTGTATTTCACTTGTCATTGTCTCTTTTGGCTAGTTGGCTATGTTTCATGTACATATAAGAGCAAGATTGGGATGTGGAAAACATGCCTTAAGTTGACTCACATGCGACATACTTATTCTTGATATTGTTTGATTCAGAAACATATGACTTGGCATAGGGGTTTCCGAATAACCTCTCATGACTTCTTCTACTTTAAAGAAATTTCTCAAAGTAATTGTTTTAGCAACCACTTTAAAGTGGGCGCATACATCGACACTCATGTTTCAATGTGTGATTTCCTTTCTTCTTGTGATGCACCCTTTTCTTGGTGGTGTCATTGGTCTTTATTTCCTCCAAGAGCATGATA